>OY856413.1:534532378-535034878 GCA_963693085.1 Alisma plantago-aquatica
ACTTATACTTTTTTCTATTCTAGAGTAGTTTAAGTGAATGTCTAGACAACCTTCAAAATTATGAGTGTGTGAAATCAAATATATTCATTTTAATAAACATAGATTAAACTAACATAGGATAACATAAACTTTATCTAATATATATGCATGATTCCAGTAATTTTAGTATTACTTAATCTAATTAGATTATATATACATGTTGAATATATTCTTTGTATATTATCTATTCATGATTCTTAAGCAGAATATTATGTAAAACAATCTATTGTTCACTGCCCTCTGTGTATCCCCCATGTTTTTTTCTTTGAAGTATGTTAGTAACTCCATGCTTAGACTATCAAATGACTGACTCTAAATTAAACTTCTCCTTTAGGGAAATCCAAATATGTCACAAACGATATCAGGTTTGCAACATAAACAAGTAGATATGTAAAACCCAAACATATATATTTTAACAATTTTAGTAGAAATACTTATCTTAATAATATTTGTGCGAGTTTAAGCTTATGCAGAGCTCCTTGAAAACTCCTTGGAATGGAAGAACTACGGATGCATTAATAAGAGATGTTAATAGAAAAGAATAGGTCTCGTGTTACCTCTAGGAAAAGAAGACAATAGAAGTGAATATGCTTCCTTGTTCGAATATAAATAATTATGAGCTTTGGATCATCTGGTTCTTCATCCAGTGAGAAAAGCATCTGCCAAAATTCCCGATCTCATCTTGCAATTCCTATCCAATTCATTGGCTCCTATAATTTCAAGTGTAAGCCGAGCTAACATGAAATATTAATATGTAGCCAACTGCACGTAACAACAAGCAAATATGTACGTTGTATCTGTGAGTTGGTCATGATTATATAATTCAACCATTCTGATAATGTTAAATTATAGAATGCAGAAACAATGTGCATACATTACGTGTTCAAATGTATATACTCACAACTTTGATTCCGTTTGAAGCAACTTTGAGATAAATCGTTTGTGCTGATCTTTAAAAAACGATATCTATCTGAAATAATATTATTCCAAAACTTGTCCCTTATCTAGTTGTGCTATGAATCTGTTCGGTCATTTCAAATTGCCTGAGATATCATTGATCAGTCTGCATGTCTGTCCGTTTTAACAAATGGATGTAATTAATCAATTGACAGACCAATCCAAAAAAATTAATTGACAAAAAAAATAATATTCTGAAATGTTCCACAACCTGCTTTAAAGAGAAATTTAATAGTTCTATACAACGAATGAACATAAGTTGGCAAGAACGCTTTCTTTGTACCACCTGCTATAATGTTCAGACAACAATGAAAATATAAATATAAACAATATGGTTTTATTGAACTGATATGATGTGGGCTCGTACTTCTATTGTATCAGTTTCTGTTGTATACCATTTTACGTTTGTATGTTCAATTCAGTTGTTCTTACTGAAGGTTGAAATAATAATAGATGTCTTTTGTTGCCGTCGCCACTAATGGGTGGCACTAACTCAGGAATCGTACGTCCACTATGGATTCCGTGATTGTACGTGTTTTGCACACCTGGAGCGGAGGGATTCAAGGATTCATGGCAAAAATATTTCCACAGTCACGTCTTCCCAGACACCAGAAAAACAACCATGAACGTCACGAGCATGACGTTTAACGCTTATCCAGTAAAAGATTGAATTAGCCACTGACCGCCCCATTGATATACCGTATACGAACACGACTTTCGGAAAACGCAGGTGGTCCACCAGCATGGCGCCGGAGCAGTGGACCATTGAGAACCTCATGCCGGAACTTGAGCAGGCGAAAAGAGAACCTTCTCGGGATCATGTAGCTGGTGTATGACACTGCGACAGGACTTACTGCTTTTTGCTATGAATTCTCCGCAAAAGGTCCGCTGGCGCTGAGTTAGAACACGCGTGATGGCTCTGCTCCAGTGAATCGTGTTGCACATACGCCCCCTTGAGATATTAGGGGAGTCCTAGTTGTTGATATTCTGGATCGTCGACGTTAAGCCTAACGGATTTGGAGGCGCCAGAATTAATCTCGAGATCCAGTTCCGAAGATTTTAACGGGATGATAAGAATTGCCCAGTAGATTGAGATCTAGCGTCCCAACAATCCTGGTTGACAAATTGTTGGGGGTCGCTGGTCTCTTTCCGTAGATGTAGGAGTATGGAGCCTAAAGGACACAAAGTTACGGAATCAAATTGACAACGAAAAGTTCTAGAAATACTGGACACTATACAGGGGAGGACGGAGACGAGTCCTCATTGGTAAAATAGTAAATCTATATGTACTCTTAATATCCGGATGATCTCATTTTAATAAGGCTAATTTTTTTTTTGAAAAATTAGGTAAGTATATTCCAAAAACCCCGGAAAGGAAATAAAATAACAAGCCACACTCTCACATGTGATTACACGCTCCTAAGAATTGGTTACAGTAGTACCAATTCTTAGCAATAGTAGACGATATATCAAGTGCATTCTTTTGATCTCTAGAACAAGTTGGTTGAAGCGCCACCATTGTGCAACCGTTTATTGCGTTCCGCCCAAACAAAGTGGACAACACCTGTGATAGCCCAAAGTTCAATGATTTTGAAATATTTTGACCTCTTACCAAGGCCAGCTAGGCAGACATATAGAGAATAAGAGGACCTGATGTTGAGTTTAAGCTGTGCTCAACCCCAAATATATCTCCAGAACTTGCAACCTTCGAACAAATGAGCAACCGAGTCATTGTGTTGGCCACACAATAAGCATGCTGGGACAGGAGAACCCGACCAGGAGCTAATCTTTTACAGTGTAGGATGGACATTATTGAGAGCTCTAAAGCTAGTGAGGTTTCACCTAGGATAGTGCATGGAGGACCAAAGACTTACATAAGCCTGGTCGGGTGGACGTTTTTGTCCGACATTGTCGCAAAGATCTTTGTCCACCCACATTGAGAAAGAAGGACAAAGAGCTACAATATGTCTATGGCAAGTTGAGCCATCCAGGAATAAGTATCTAAGGAATGACCATACCTACAATATAGCCATGAGCTCCATATGCTTTGTGCTTGAGTGAACCTCTTAATACAATGCAAAGTGTGGTAATTAGCAAGTTCATCAAGTCTCTTTAGACCAAGACCATCTTGACAAAGTGGATATGACAACCGTGACCAACAAGAGGGATGCACAGAACTGCCCCATAAGCAATCAGAAAGCAGCAACTCCATCCTACGTAGCACAGCTCGAGGAATGTCACCCAATCGCAACCAGTAACTAATCAAACCCATGACATGATTCTTAATAAGAACGAGACGTCCAACCATAGAGATTTTAGAACCCGGCCATCTCTGTAACATGTTTCTTAACTTATCCAAGCATTCATGAAAGTGACGCCTCCTAAGATTTCCACCAGCCATTGGAAACCCGAGATACTTCGTGGGCCATATACCTTGCTGAATACCCAAGCAACTGATCAAGGCATCCTTGTTGCGACAAGAAGAATACAAATAAATATGGGTTTTATTAGGATTGCATTTCATACCAGAGAAAGAACCAAACTCAAGCAAAATCTTCTTGAGATTGATAAGACTACGTAAGCGCACCTCAGAGAAAATAAACACATCATCCGCAAATAGAAGGTGGCTAAGAGCCTTGGTCTTGTTGATAGGATAGCTTCTAATGAGTTTTCTTTCATACGCAATCTCAAGACATCTGCTGAATCCTTCCATTTCCAGGGCAAATAACAAGGTGATAAAGGATCACCTTGTCTAAGTCCATTGGAACTTTTGAAGAAGCCAACCGAAGAGCCATTCAATAGAAGAGAAAAGGATGGAGTTTCCACACATTGCTTAAGAATGGAGATCAACTTCTCATTGAAACCAAGACCAATAAGACAATTCCATAAGTAGGACCAATGAACGAAATCAAAGGCCTTGGTGATATCCAGCTTGATGCAAGCGGCAGGAGGGCTGATCTTCCGGTTGAATTTAACAATAAACTCAGTCGTAAGAAAAGAACAATCCTCAATACTTCTACCTTTAACAAAAGCACATTCGTAAGGAAAGATAATATTTTTCAAAATAGTAGCTAACCTCCTTGAGATGACCTTGGCAATAATTTTATAGAGCATCGAGCAACAAGAAATAGGCCTAAAATCAGTTGGAGATGAGACAATGTCCTTCTTGGGAATAAGAGCAAGGAAAACATGATTGACTTGTCTAATCATGCTACCACCTTCAAATATCCATTGGACAACCATAAGAAGATCATCACAAATGATGTTCCAGTTCTCCCTATAGAAATAACCTTTAAAGCCATCAAGTCCCAGGCTTTTGTGAGGCCCTATGCTCCACAGAACATCACAAACCTCATTCAAACTCAGTGTAGAACACATTGTATCATTATCATTCCCAGAAACTACAGGGGTCCAATCTAGAATACAAGAACTGGATGCAACCTGAGGTTGATTGTATAGCTACACAAAAAACTATAAAGTGTCATCCGCAATAGCATCAATATCCTACAAAAGATTTCCATGTGAGTCAAAAAGCTCAGTGATGGAATTAATAGCACCCCTTCTCTTAATAATGGTATGATAGACTTTAGTGTTTCTATCTCCATTCGAAAGCCAATCCATCCTATTGCGTTGCCAGAAATAGACCTCCTCTGGCTTAAGAAGCACGTCCAATCTCTCAAGAGTTTGTTTGTCAACATGAATGAGATCGGGGTCCAGTGGGCATCTTCGAACAACAGCTGAGATGTCATCAAGCTCCATTCTTTCTCTAGCTATAAGGTTCTTGAGATTGACATAATATTTGGACCATGTCTTCAACTTATCCTTGACAAGTTTGAGTTTATGACCGAATTGAAAGAGCGGGTTGCCTCTAATTTCAGTAGCCCGGGCTTCATTAATAATATCCCGACAACCCTCCCATTCCATCCAGAAATTGAGAAACCTAAAAGGTTTCTTCTTGAAGGTGATGGGCCTCATGTTGACATGTAAAGCACAATGATCAAAAAAGTTGCAAGTGATGAACTTGGTTTTTGATCTAGGGAATTTAGATAGCCAAGCATCATTAAAAAAGGCTCTGTCGAGTTTGCAGGCAACTCTTTTAGCAACACTTTGTTCATTATGCCAAGTATAGACCTCATTACCAATGATAGGTAGTTTAGTGAAGCATGCATTATCCTAGGCCGCATTGAACTAGCTAAGGATGGTTGAGGGAACCTGACTACCCCCCTCCTTTTCCTCTTACTTCCTAATGTTATTGAAATCACCAGTGATCAGCCAGGCTTCATCAATATTAGAAGCAATTCTCTCCAAAGTATTCCACAGAACAAAATGATCAGCCACATAATTCCTAGTATAGATAGCCGTAAGATTGATAGTGAGGTCACCTTTATTTATGCACTTCATAGTGATCTGTTGATTATCCATTTCAGACATAATAGTATCCCAACAGTTAGGATTCCAACCTATGTAGATACAACCATTAAGATCATGTAGATGATTAGAAACCCATAGCCAACCTTTAGGGAACATACAATCAGACATCTGAGTCATATGAGACTTGATTTTAGATTCAACGAGAATAGCAATAGTTGGCTTTGTTTTCAAGGATGGTTCTCCTTACTTCTTTCTTTTTATGTGGCTTCCCTGAGCCACATACATTGGTCATGAAAAAGGTCATTAACGACCTCTATAAGTAGATCGGGTCTTACAAGACCCATCACCCTTGGATGACTTTGGAGTCTTGGACGAAGAAGTAGAAGAAGTGCTAGAAGAACTTCATCTAGCTGTTGATGAAACAACCACATTCGTGTCTATGATCTGCTCTGTTGAAACTGAGCAATTAGAAGTAGAACCTTCAGTAACATCTGCCGCATTCAAGGGCTCCTCAGTAACAACCACCACATCCACACTGCATGCAGCTTGTACGTTTGTAGTAGGGATGGTAGAAGCTGCTCCATAAGTAGTAGCATGATCATTACCAACATCCTTTGTAACCTCAGAAGCCCTTGCAACCTCAGAATTCCTGGAATCCTCATAAGACATCGTTGCCTCAGAAGTTCCTGCAACAACAGAAGATAACACCAGAACTTCATCACTCGATCTCAAAGAATGAGTATCCGGACCTGCCACAGACTCAACAACAGTCTCAGTGACCTTGTTGTTCCGACCTATGACCTTCCAGACTTGCGTCATTTTAGGAGCAGGGGTCTCCTCAATGACTACCATATTGTGTGGGCATTCAGTATCATCATGCCTGAAAACCTTGCAATTAGGACATCTCTTCAGAACATATTTATATTGGATCTTCATAGGCATAGGATCACGCCTAGGCATATTGACCCATACCTCCTACGGGGGCTCTTCATCAACTTCAATCTCCACCAAAGCACATGCCTCACCTAGAGATTCTTGGACAATTGACTTGTAATTGATTCTAAGAACTTTCCCGACCCCACTGGACACTATACCAACAACCCTAGGGGACCAGTTACGACCCATCACTAGTACAGTATTGGTCTCTCGGGTCGGTTTTTTGAAGCCTGCAACGTCACTTTTTAGGCGACGCCTAGGTGGGCATCGCTAAAGTACATGCGACGCTATAGAGGTAGAAAAACCGACCCTAGAGAGGTAAAAAAATCGACCCTAGAAGGAACAAAAACCGACCCAAGAAAAGTAAAAAAACTGACCCAAAAGAGGTAAAAAACCGACCCAAAAGAGCAACAAAAACTGACCCTAGAAGTCTTCAAACAGCTGTAAAAACACCTACTGGGTCAGTTTTTCTGAATAACCGACCCAACAAATATCTATTGGGTCGGTTTATCTCCATAAGCGACCCTAAAAGTCTTCAAATAGCTGTAAAAATACCTACTAGGTCGGTTTCTCTGAATAACCGACCCAAGAAGTGTCTATTGGGTCGATTTTTTAGTATAAGCGACCCTAGAAGTCTTCAAATAGTTGTACATGAACCTACTGGGTCGGTTTTTTGTATAACCGACCCAAGAAGTGTCTATTTGGTCAATTTTTCTATATAAGCGACCCTAGAAGTCTTCAAATTGCTGTAGAATTTTGGGATAGAACCTATTGGGTCGGTTTTTTTTAATAGCCGACCCAAGAAGTCTATAGGGACGGTTTCTTTAAATAACCGACCTGAGAAGTTACATTTTTTAAAAGAAAAATTCTGCAAAAATAGAAATCTTCAGTACAACAACCTGCAAAATAGAATTTCTTTACACAATTCAAAACCTACAATAGAAAATAGATTTGCAAATGCAATAATGCAAGCCAAAAATGCATTCCAAAGCCATTTGCAAACTTTTATGTCCAATCCTGTTTGAATTGATGTTTCATAACAACAATTATTCACATATATTGAGTTGAGTCTTCATACACAACACTTACTAACATTCTTGTATGTCTAAGATAGATTCATTCAAATGAGACATATAACACATACTAACATTCATACACATAGCACATACTAACAACAATGATAGATTGCAAGTTTAAAAGTGATATTAATGTCATACTACAAAAAGTAAATTTTGATAGAGTTTCAAATCTACAAACACAAATGAAGTTATGAATTTCAATCCAATGCTATAGTGACTTCATTAAGAAAAGCATCTGACCATTCTTCTCGGAATTCATTTAACCCATCAAGTGTGTAAGGATGAGTTGTAAAGATCTGTAAAAAAAAGCACATGCTCATATATTTTATAAAATGATGCAAATCTCACTTGTAAATTTATGATGTTATTTTTTATTAATTACCTTATATATACTCTGAATGTCTACTGATGCTTCTTTTAAAATAGTTTGCATATACTTCATTACGTAGAATCCACAAGCCCAGTCATTATTTTGTATATGACACTACAAATAAAGAATTATAACTTAATATTAGTAAACTGCTACAAACAAAGTTGTACAAATAAAGAAATAAGACTATAAGAGAGTTAACATATAAAATTTGACATTAATACATTACTGTAAGAGTTATAAATCAAAGTAGTTACCTTGACATTTTTCAAAGTCAATGTATTTAATTGTGTGGGTATTATTCCTCCACCTTCACGATAAGCCTTTATTCCCCTTTCAATCAATTTGATTACGATAGTTGTCAAAATAGAAATTCTAAGTATAAATATCATGTTGAAGCATAACAATTGATGTTATAGAAACTAAAATTTATGCTTATCCATTGTTGGCAATCTCAGTTTGTGACCCCTTGTTGTTTTTCCCATTGGGTCAAGATAATAGAAAGTCATCAATTTTGGGACAACCACCACTAGTTCCCAATGTTTAGATCTGAGTAAGTTTATATTGAAAACAAAAATTAGAATTATAATTTAGTCAATATTAGAATTCTATTAAATTATAATACTTACTCGACGTTAAAAGGAATTAGAATAATTTCCTTTCCCACACTACAAAAATATTTGAATGCAGTACTGAAGTACTCATTCACATCATCCATTTGTGTCTGCACTTGACTAGTGACTGAAGGAACTAAGAATGCAACATTCTTTATATCAAAGTTTGTCATCTCAGTATATAAATGGCTGTAAAACATTTGTAAAAATTTGATATGTTACAAATAAGCTAAAAATGTATATATTCGAGTAATCTATATTGATTAATTCTTACCTTATCCATACTTCTAATATCGAAGTATTTAGCCAATCTTACCAGAACAACTCTATAATATCATCAAGAAAAATAAAATTCTCAAAGTCCCTCCCAACTTCATCTTCTGTAAAATTGACCACCATATGTGATCCTGGGCTTTGGTTGGCTAAGTACTGAGCCAAACCTTTACTTTTATTTCCCAATTCATCGAATGTGGCTTCTGGAATGAAAGAAGTTTTGGGCATAGGAGGACAACTACTAGGATTTTTTACTTTTTCGGTTAAAAACGTGTTAATTAAATACATACTTATATTAAACGAGTTCATATATGTAGCTAGTCAAATATAAAAAACATGTAGATATACCTTGTCAATGATAACCAAGTGTTTAGGCCATCCCACCATAGCACCCTCTGCTTCATCAACTGTACCATATTCAAAATAAGGTATGGGTAGTGGTTTGTCCCCCATTCCATCATACACAAGATGGATGGACACACAACAAATGTCATCAGAAACTGATTGACAATGCAATGTACCACCGATGTTGTATACCTTACCCGCTGCCACAACATTGTACTCTGGAACCTCCACTGCAAGTTTACAGTTCATACCAACCTAGTTGAAATAATATAAGTTATATATACAAAGCGGTAAACCAGATACCTACTATATTATATATATCATATTAACATATATTAGAACAAACTTACTACAGATTGTTGTGGTGGTTCATTAGGAGTGCTCCCACGACCTGCTACAATTGGAGTACGAGCTTGTACCTCATCATCTGAGAGACACACGGTTTGAGGAGGTTGAGAAGGTTGAATAGGTTGATATGAAGACAATATTTGTTGCACTTTCTGTGATACTAATGCTTCAACCTCATCATGTGTAACTGTACGACCTTTTCTTGAATCTGAAGGCCCATAATAAGTCTTGAATCCTATGTCAGCTCCTAATCCCCTAACACGGCCAGGATGCTCTTTCGTACCAAGAGCAACTGATAGTTCATCCATGCGTCCAATTGGCATGAACTTTCCTTGTTTTCTTTTCTCATAGAGATCATCCTATTCATATTTAATGAAAATATTAAATCACAAACAATTAGAGATCATCCTATTTAATGAAAATATTAAATCACAAACGATTAGATATTATTAAATCCTACTCTATAATTACTTAATTGTGATGAACTTACCATCTTTTGTGCCACCTCCTTAGTTGCAGGGTTGGTAATTTCACCTGCTTTATTTTTTCTAGCATCAAGACAAATTTTATAACGGGGTGGACACTCAACTTGAGTTTGTCTAGACCCTTCTCCAGAAGAGATTTGCTTCTCCAGTTGTTCTCGGCGCTGGGCATAACTAAGGGATCCCATGTGATGGTTATGCACATTTTTGGCCCGTCTTTCCTTTTGGGCCTCGTGAATATAGCCTGATCATTTAAAATGAGGTATTGCAATTTACAACTTGGCAAACATATACATATATAAAAACATTAATTGTATACCTAAAACTCTTCTATATTCCTTTATGCAACAAATATGTCCCACACCTCAGGATCTATGAAAATATATACATATGTTGCTTTCTTCTTTTGATTAGGATTATCTATATAATCCCTTTTGAGATAGGTCTTAAATGCCCTCCATCGTACACCACAACGTTGCAGCACTCTTTTCCTATGGTCTTTTTCATTTAAATGAAAAACACCCTATATACAAATGAAGCAATAATCTTATTTCAAAAAGTATATGTCAAAACAAAAAATTGGAATCAATAAACAAAAAACAAGATAATGTAGTATTAAAATTCGACTCACAGATATATCTTTCCAAAGGAGGTCTTTCAAGCCAATAGGAACATCATGCCAGTTTTCTATATCTATTGGCACCTTACTGCGTGCGGTAGCCCCTACATAATGCTTAAAAGTACTAGCGTGTTCCTCAATAGGTGCTCCTTCCCTTTTCAAACTGGATTGGCAATTTCTCCCCTTTTGCCCTAAGCTCTTGCATCTGACGCATCACTGTGGGACCTCTACTCTTCTTACCATCACCACTAGCATCCTCATGCTCATGATCAGAATGTTCATCTTCACTTGCCATTTTAGAACAACCTGCAAATATACATGATAAAAGAAAACATAAGTGATAATAAAAGAACAAGTGGTGATATATAATAAAATGTATACATGATAAAAGAAAATGTGTGCATGAATGATAATACATGCCTCTATTTTTGGTTGAGTTGTTAGTCAACTAAAATTCCTTCAGCATGGTCTTGACGTGTATATAAGTCATCAGTGTTGACTTCAACATTGACACTTGGCAAACCAACTGAAAATGGGCGGGAATCATCATACTTTTCATAGTATTCTTCTTCATTTATAGGATCCACAGTAAACTGTCTTTTTCCATGAAGAACGATAGACCAATTTTTATTTGCTGGGTCATCAATATAGAATACTTGTTTTGCTTGGTCTGCCATGATGAATGGTTCATCTTTCTCTCCATTTTTTTCAAAATTCACCAATGTGAAACCCAACTCATCTACTAAAATGCCTTTGTTGTTATCAACCCAATTACATCTAAAGATAGGAACTCTGAAATTTGTATAGTCCATTTCCCATATGTCCTCAATAGTTCCAAAATACAACATCTCAACTTCGCGTGGTCTTTTATCTTTGGCAATAGCAAAATACAACGAACAAGCTTTAACAGTGACCCCACTATTTTGGACTACACTACTTTCATCTTGATGTTTAGTGTAATATAAAAATTTGTTTATGTCATAACATTCATATGACATGATATACATTTTTGGCTTAAAGGCGAGCCATTTTATGTTCTCAGCAACATTATTTGGTGATTCAGATAGTTGCTTAAAGACTTTCTCTTCAAACCACCTAATAAATGTTCGATTATGCTCTCTTGCAAGCCACATTGAACTGGATCGCAAATGATTTTTCTTGATAAGATCATTGTGTTCTGTGATGTAGCTACTAACTTCATTGATGTTGTGTAAAATATACAAATGTGCTTATTCCCACAACTCACGACTAATTCCTTTCGCTCATGCTCCCATAGTTCCTTTGCCACAATAAGACTCAGTAACAAGATCATTTTTTAGATTGCTAGAAGTTTCATTGGAATTCAAAAAATCATTGCAAAAGTCCATCACTTCCCTAGCCACATAACCCTCAATAATACTCCCTTCAAGACGATAACGATTCCGAACATCACCTTTAAGAACACTCATGTAGCGTTCAAATGGATACATCCAATGTAAAAAAATTGTACCCAACATCTTCACCTCCCTTGTAATATGTACTACAAGATGAACCATGATATCAAAAAATGAAGGAGGAAAGTACATTTCAAGCTGACACATGGTAACAATTACATCATTTTGTAATTTATCGAGAGTATCAGGATGAATGACTTTTTTGCATATTTCATTGAAGAAGAAACAGAGTCTTGTGATTGCAAACTTTACATGCTTCGGCAATATAGATCGAATAGCCATAGGTAAAATTTGTTGCATTAAGGTGTGACAATCATGAGATTTGAGACCTATCAACTTTAGATCCTTCTTTAATACCAATCTATGAATATTAGAAGAGTATCTTTGTGGAACCTTAATATTATAAAAGCACTCACAGAAAGTCTTTTTCTCCTTCTTGGACAAAGTGTAACAAGCTGGTAGTAAATATGTGTGGCGATCCCTGATCTCAACTGATAATTCTTTTCTTATACCCATTAATTCTAAATCTTTTCTAGAGTTGATGCCGTCTTTAGTCTTTCCTGGTATGTTCAATAACGTACCAATGATGCTATCACAAACATTTTTTTCAACATGCATGACATCAATGCAATGTCTAATTGTCAAAAATCTCCAATAAGGAAGATCCCAGAATATTGACCTCTTCTTGTATAGAGATTTGTCACATGCGAGCGTACGACTACTTGAACTCTTTCCAAATTCATTAACAATATGTTTCACCCTACCATATACAACATTTCCTGGTATAGGTTTAGGAGCACTTCGTTCCTCAGTTGACCCGTTAAAGGTTTTGCGTTGCCTTCGATAAGGATGCACTGGTGGGAGAAACCTCTGATGACCAAGATATACAATTTTACCACCATGTTTCAGTCGAATTGAATCAGTATTTTCCTCACAAACAGGACATGCTTTGTATCCTTTTATGCTATATCCAGACAAATTTCCATAAGCTGGGAAGTCATTAATCGTGCAAAAAAACATAGCACACAAAGTAAAGATCTCTTTACGTGCAACATCATATGTCATAACACCTTCTTCCCATAATTTCGTTAGGTCATCAATTAGAGGTTGAAGGTAAACATCAATATCATTTCCAGGTTGCTTGGGCCCTGATATCAATATTGACAACATGACATACTTATTTTTCATACACAACCAAGGAGAAAGATTGTATATAACAATCATAACAGGCCACGTGCTATGTTGGCTACTTAATGTACCATATGGATTCATTCCATCTGTACAGAGTCCAACTCTTAAGTTCCTTGTTTCTTTACCAAATTGAGGGTATAATAAATCAATTTGCATCCATTATGGTGAATCAGATGCATGTCGTAGGATGCCATCATCATTGACCTTTAACTCCCCATGCCAAGACAAATTTTGTGCATCTTCTGTATTAGCAAATAAGCGTTGAAATCGTGGTATTATTGGTAGATACCACATCACCTTGGCAGGAGAGACATTTTTAGCCTTAGCTGAATTTGTAGTCTTGTACCTTGATGCACCACATTTTGGACAATTTATCAAATCACTATAGTCCTTCTGAAATAACACCCAATCATTTGGACATGCATGAATCTTCTTAGCCTCCATTCCCATTGGGCACATTATTTTCTTTGCTTGATATGTAGAAATTGGAAGCTCGTTGCCTTCAGGAAGAATTTCCTTTAACAAAGACAACAATGAAGTGAAACTCTTATCGCTCCACCGGTTTTGAGCTTTAAGAGTATATAATCGCATCACAACACTCAACCTCGTGAACTTATTACAACCCTTATATAATGGTTTTTCAGCATCATGGATAATGTTTGCAAATAAAGAAGGTGGATCAATGACATTGTCCTGACAGCTACATAGCATCTCATCAACCATATCATCCTGAATCGGGTCGTCCTGAATCGGTTCATCATTGACATTAACATCATTATCTATATCTTCTATGTCACCACTATTAGTATCGACATTTTTTGATCCATAATTAAGTTTCTCTCCATGCCGATACCATTCATTATAACCTTGTATGATCCCATTGCATATGACATGATTCTTAATTTCCTCAACAGTATCAACTTTCAAATTGTTACCACAATTTCTACATGGACAATAAAACCTATCTGTAGGTAGTTTCCTATGTTCCTCAGCAAATCTGATAAATTCATCAACACTCTTGGTAAACTCTGGACTGCAACGGTTCTTGATAGACATCCAACTTCGATCCATTTTCTAGATCACATTAAAATTAATTATCAAACTGAGCATTTAATATTGATATTATAAGTTGTAAGGTTTTTTTGATAGGAAGTTCATTACTTTTATACTAAAGTGTACCACCTATCCCATTTTTGAATATTTAACCTCACTAGTAATTGTATAATGTATGTTTAGTTTTCAATAAAATTTCAGCAGCATTTCCCCTTAGTTCTCCAAGTACATCAATGTAAATGGAAAATAACTACTCACATATATACCCAGAGAACAAATGAGGAAATATTACTAAAATTTTTATTCAAAACTAAACATACATTATACAACTACATCCTAAGTGAGATTAAATATCCCAAAACAATCCCATATCGGGGACTATCCAAAATTTACTCCTAATGAATAAATTTTGAACGAGTTTCTAAGTTTCTATATAAATTTATTTGTCATATTTATGCATAGGTGGTCTCATCTATAAACCCTAAAGTGTCAATCTAAAACTAAACAATGTCTACCCTTATATTTTTGGATTGTATACAATGATTAATTACATATGTGATTGATAATAAAATGTACATATAAAAAGAATATATGTTTTTATTATTGGTTGGTTTACTAGATAAACATTCATTTATAAGTACTGAATTGAATAATCAATTAGGTGCTCTTAACAGAAATAAATAGAAAGGCGTAAATTAAACATCATGCAGGATCTTTCATAATAGATAAAAGTAAATCAAGACTCAAATGCAAAAGACAGACAACATGACCAGTGTACCTAGCACGGTCATGGTACAACTCAAATGCAAAAGACAGACAACACGACCAGTGTACCTAGCACGGCCGTGCAACACTGGCATTTCAACTTAGTCGTGCAAAAGACACCAACACGGCCGTGCTACACCCCAACATATGGAAGAGAACAAACATAGCCGTGCAAAGGACAACATAGAGCTTGAAATGTGAAATGGAAAATATTACCTGTCAGGCGCGAGCGTGGAGGAAATAAAGAAGGTGTGTCATTATCAACACAGCCGTTATCAACACGGTCGGGCCGTATGAGAGAAGGTGTGTCGGTGGCGGGCGGCTTTTGGAGAAGCAATAGCGACCTTGGCGGCGAGCTGGTCTATGACAACGACGGCGAGATCTTGGCGGTGAGCTGGTGAGCTTCGGCAACAGCGGCGAGCTGGTGAGCTATGACCCGGCGAGACCTTGGCGACACTTTTAGCGGTTAGTTAGCGAGCAACAACAGCGGCGATGGCCCGAACGACAAGCTGGTGATCGAGCGGCGAGCGACGAACAGCACGCTGGTGGCGGCGACTCTTTGGAGGCGTCGACCTTGGCGTCAACGAGTGTGAGCGACAGTGGGAACGAGAGCCAACAGTGAGGCTAGGAGAGAGAGTGCGAGAGTGGGGAGTGTGCGTTAGTAAGAGTGCGAGTGAGAGATTAAGGGTTTTAAGACTTCTCGGGTCGGTTAAGCAAAAAACCGACCCAACAGGTCCCCACTGCCGACGTTCTGCGGACGGTTATCTCAAACAACCGACCCGAGAGGGTCTTTGCGCGACACTTCTAGGGATGGTTCTTTAAAAAACTGACCTGAAAGGCTGGACTTCTAGGGACGGCTGTCTCAGAAAACCGACCCGAAAGGGTCTTTGCGCGGAGACCTTTAGGGACGGATAACAAGGAAAACCGACCCGAGAGAGTGCTTGTGAAATCTTATAGGGATGGTTAAAAAGAATAACCGACTCAAGAGGGTATATATCGACGCGCGAAAGGAAAAAAATAATTCTTTTTCTCCGTGGGAAGCATGTCGGGTCAGTTTTTATATAAAACTGATGCTATGTTTATGCGTGCCGCAAATTTGATGATTTTGCTGGTCTTTTTCTGCATCGATTAACCTTAAAAAAATGACCCAATAGCTAAAAGTGGTACCCGGATTTTTTCTAATGACGTGTTGCTTCAGTTTTAGCTTATTCGGTCAGTTTTTATAATATAAGTGACGCTAACGGAAGCGATGTTAGAGACCGAAAATGTACTAGTGCATGCTAGGGATACTGATCCAAACCGGAATGGAACTGAAGAAATCCTTCTTCAAGTCATCGCCGATCTTGTAATCCTTGATGACCACCAATCTGTTACCAACCAACGTGGTCCTCTTTTGATGATGCTCTGTTTATCCTCAGCCGAGTTGAAATGCAGGAGGAAATACTTGTTCGGTTTAGAGAATAGGTCGAAGTTGCCCTTAGATTTCCATACTCGATGTATCCAAGCTAGTAGATGGAAGTAATATGGTTGTTTGCCCATCACTTATAAGATAGCGGTGTGTTCTGAACACTTACTCCATAGCTTCATAGGTTGGATCATCAATGGTAACAAATCGCTTACCATCTCTCTCCTCAAGAGGATCAAAGTTATGCTTCTCGAATAGGTTGTCACCGGCCAGAACCTAGTTTTATGCCTTCCTAGGGACTGTGAGAGGAGAGGGACTCCCGTCTCTGGGGAGTTGGGAGTTGATTGCCTCGGGATCGCCAAATACGACACAAACCCTATGAGAACAAGGCTAATACTTGAATACGTACGTCATTGCGTAATATCATTCTCCAGATATTTATAATGTACATCATTATCTCATAACTGAATTGAATAGAATAAAATGAAAGATTGCCTTTATTTATTAATCAAAACATTTACAAATTATGCTATTAAAATGATCACATGATTTGATTTCTGGGCATGCATACCAACAGGTGAATTCTAGTCAAAGGTATGTAGAGATACCTGAACATGCTGAGAATGGTGTTGCACCATGAAATTGATTTGTATGGGCAAGCCAATACTTTCTACTATGTCTTGCATAGAGGATAGAGAACCGCACTTGGTAGTGTCGATACATGTTACCCATGCCGTCTGACCAACCCAAGCTCAAGGAACATGTTACCCACCAGATCCAACTATGCTTCTGGAAACATTCTATCCACTTGCAGCATGGCTATCTGGTACACTTGTTCCATCTCTGAGTTTGATCTGATAATGAGGACATTATCAAATTTAAAATTAGGGGGGTTATGGAACGTTATTCATCTTCCATTCATCTTACCTTGTGTGTACATGTCAAACTTTTTTATTTTTATCTTTGTTTGAGTCATTAGATTGTTTATTTTTCATTTTAATTCAATTTTCATTTTTCTTGCATGAATCCACATCTATCGAGTGTAGGTATGGAATAAGAAGTAAAATGCTCACTTGTCATTTGAAATAATGGTCTTTGTGTAGTCCTATCCTGAAAACATGAACATGCTTCTTTGAAAGTACACCACATGTGAAATTCAATGAATTTAGAAAACTTTCTTCAATTATTTTTTGGTTGGGAGGGAGTAGGTCATGCTTCATATTTGTTAATTCATCTATGGTTCACATGACTTTAGGCATATAAATAAGCTATAAAACCTATGCTTGTAAATCGACTAGGTGAATTTGAATTAGCTTTTGAAAATTTTCAATTTTTTAATCTTCAATCTAGAGACATGTGTGGCAAACTTAATACCTAATTCAACCACTGTCTTATGAATGAATAACCATGAATTTGCATGAGCTTTTATGTTAATGAAAGAAATAGATTTTAGATCATGCTGCAACATTGATTGAATAGAAGAGAGACATATCATGGTTAATAAGAGTGTCTCTCATAGTCACTCTATCTCATCCACCTTTGATTTATTCTATCACTACAATATACATTATGCATGATTTACGGATGAAAATGAAAATATATATGATTGCATCCACAATATATATGATTGCATCTCATCATGATAGGAAGCATGCAGTTTAGCCTTGTACTAGAAAATGAAAATATAGTTACATGAAATGCTCATTCATATAGGATAGCTTGCATAAATAATTACATATAGCTTGAATTTTGAATCACGTGATTCATAAGTGTGCAATATATGTATGACACATATTTTCCAAATATAAATAAAGCAAATTATATATATTCTGACTCCTTCATGTTTGTAGAGAGCCCTAGATTATACATCGACATTTTGATAATAAATGTCAAAATAAAAACGAGAAAAATGAAAGAAAATGCAAAACAGAATAAAAGAAGGAAAACATATAATAGGGGAAAATGATTAAGATGAAAAGAAACATATCTCTCTTGTATAAGGAATAAGGTTGTGGAGTTCTATATTAATAAACCTTCCACCTTCACTCATAATAAGAATGAGGCATCCATGCATCATCCCATCAAAATAATAGGCATTATGACATGTTGAAATTTACAACATCCATCATTTAGATACATCATTTTATTTTCTTGTACAAAGGACTTGAATTATGTATGATTTCTATCCCATGCCACCTATTTCATCTATCCAGTGATTCACATGGTAGGCCACCATTGAAGATATGTATCCTTCTTTCAATCATATTCTGGGAAATACATCCGTATAAGATGAATATTTTTAACATAGTAGTTTAGATACCAAGATCTTGTGACACACTCAATATAGATCAAACCTTCTATGATATGTCTATACTTTGGCTTATTTATGCGTTAAGAAGACAAATTTTGATGTTTTATTTTCATAATTTGTCACTTGTATAGTATTTGTTTTCTCTATGGTTGGAGAGGACCGGTCTGGTGTCCATTGAGTCAAGGATAATCAGAATGATATAGTTCACATATGTGTCTCTCTTTTGACATTTTCAACCAATTCCAAAGTAGTTTTGTTCGAGGGTGAGCAAAATAAAATTGTAGGGAATTTTGATGCTGATATTTTTTTAACCAAAATGGGGACAAAATAGGCAAGTTTTTGTGAGGAACTATCTCAAGTTCATGTGTTACATGCATCTTTTTCCTAAATTGCCAAAAAATTCTCTCTTGCATCTATATTATCTATTTTTCATGAATTTTGATCAACATATTACATTTTTATTATTTATTAATTTGTGGCACTGCTTTATTAAAGATTAATCAAGAACTCATTGGAGAAATTGATACCACCACATCAATTCAAAGGCACCAACATTAAAGAAAAGATGGCATCTTCATAGAGTTGCCCATCATCACTGAGACATAGGTCTAGACCACATAAATGTAAGTAAGTACTATTGACACAAAGCTTGGTGGAAGTGATAAGAGGTCCAAAGAAGCAAAAGAGATATATGGGTACTAGCGATGAAGTGGCATTGATATCACAAGCCCTAATCTAATATAATAGGCAAGTTGGTAGCACTGAAATTTGCACGAGGACTATGATTACAGCTAGTTGGATAAGTGATGTCTTGCCTCCTTCTTTATAAATATTAGAGGGAAGACACAAAGGGGAATCCCACCTAGAAGTTGTACAAGTAACCATAGTCTAAGAAGAAGGATATAAAGAGATGTGGAGCAAGGAGCATCCCGAGGAGAAGTTTTTCGACAATCACACCATCAAGTACATGAAATTATTAGAGTGAATTAAGCTAGTATCATGTTATAAGAGTTTTGTATGGTTTTCTTATTTTTCTTCCATTCCTTTGATTCCATATTGATAAAGAGGGGAGAAACCCCCGCTTTTTAGGTCCCAAGAGTATCCCAGTGTTGATGTAACATACCAAATCTCGAACCCTATCCTAGAAGTTTGACCTTTTTGGACTTAGCCAAACAAGGTTGAGGTTAGGATTAAGGGATGTTCCCAATAAGCTAATACATGTAATATAAGCTAATAAAGAAATCTAAAATGTGTCACATAAAAAATCATGCTTAATAATTAAATATGACACATGGAGATAATAGGAATATAATTGGTTAAATAATGAACTAATGGGCCATATGCCATATCTCATAAAATTAAATCCTGAAAGTGAAATTTAAGTTTAAAATCGTGTTCCTTGGGTCCCAATTGCCATGAGAGTCAAGTATCACATTATTCACATAATATTAATTCATGTATTTCAAATTGGAAAACTATATGTGTGTTTCCCCAAAATATCAAATAAAACAATAAATGACTCCAAAAGAGGAAAATAATCTTAGATTTGTAGTCTATATAATATGTATAGCCTTTGGGTGAATTTTCATCCAATTTGGTGAAAGTTTTCTTAAAAGGTGAAATCAGGAGAGTGAAAGTGTGTAGAACCTTCAAAATATTATATAAATATGCAAACAACTCCAATATGTAAAATTGATGGCAAATTTGTATACAACATCGAAAATATGACTTGTGGGTCATCAAATTTGGATAATACAAATGCCAATAATGAAGGAGGAAAGAGAAAATGAGATTTGAATCATTTAACACATTAAAAGTCTTGAAAAGGAAAATCTAATTCATAATTGGAATGTACATTCTTTATTTAGCCTCTGTGTAAAATTTCTCTTAAATAGGATAAGTTTTGGATCGTAAATTTAAGTTGGGGACAAAGGGCATATTTATTTAAATATCACTTTATTTAGATTCTAATTTGGGTAGGGTTTCTGCATTTGATTCTTTTTCACACGACGTTACTATTTTCGAGTTTGTTTTGGGCCATTGGATCTAGATCCAATGGCAGTTGCTTTTCTTGTAACTCACCTCCCTTGTTTCCTTACGAGTAGTGCGTAGAACTCCTTCTCTGATTCTTCTCTTTTCTCTCCACCTACTTTCCTCCTTGGTCTTCATTTTCTTCCCCCTCTCTTTCCTTATTTTCGTCCACATCCAAAGACTATATATATGCCTAGGTTGTTTGACCCCATACCTTGATCGAGTATCAACTCCTTGTTGCTCTGTTTGTCCCATGTTCATCCGCTTTTTCCCTTCACCTCTCAGACATAGGTGACTGGACCTACAGAAGAACGATCCCTGGTGTTCTCCCCATTGCCCAGAGTCATCCTCTGGCTTTGATTGATTCTTTCTTGCCCACAAGCATGGTTTCCCTACACGCAGTCACCGACGTCACGAAGCCAAGCCTAGGTTTGGACCCTAGAACTCTACGGAGACTTGAAGTCACTTTGGGTCCCTTCCTCTTCGTCTCCTTGTGCTATCATGACCTTTGATTTCTACGTTGAAGGTTTGTCACCATTTCCCCTCTTTTCCCCTTGTCATGCTTTGCACTCATTGTCTCACCAGCCATGAGCATGGTGCTTGGCCTTTTGTTCTTCCTGACACCTGTTTCTAAGGTTCTGGGTTCATTTGAGTCTCGCCGATCCGTCGATGAGCACTTCAACGCTTTCTGGCACTCGTGGTTTTGGATTCAATTCCTAATATGTGATGTAGCCTAGAGTTCTTTGCATTCAGGTTATAGTAAAGAAGACAATCATTCGCGGATTTCAGAGTATACCCTCTATCATTCCTTTACCTCTTTGTTTTACCATCAGGGGTATTTTGGTGATTTTGCCATGTTTTGTTTTTCTTTGGGTCAAGTCAACATGGTCGTTGATCCTGCGACGTGCCCTCCTCCGTTTGGGCCACGGGTCCCCTTTCTTTTGCATTTTTTCTGTTTTTGTGGCATTTTCTAATTATTTGATTGGTCGACTTTCTAAAATGCATAACTAATTCCTTGTTTGTCCAAAAATTAAAATAAATACTCATTGGATTCAGAAAAATGTAAGATTTCTAATGGTTTTAGTTTTGTTTACTGAATATGAATTTACAAAGAGGTGTTTTTATGGATCTAATTAAATAAGATAATAAGTTGAATAATTCATAACTAACAAATTATAAGTTAAAAAAATATAATAAAATATGTTTTAAATCAGAAAAATGTAACCTAAAATATGGTGTGGTTTTGATAACCTAATTCACCAACAATAAAAAGACAATTTTTAGTGTTTTGAATAATTAATGGAAACCTAACCCTAATTCCACATATATGCATCATTGGTTCTTTGGAGGCCTAGGCTTGGACCTAGACATGGGTTTGGATAGATTAGGTTCTGAAGTTGAGGTATGTTGTATCCCCTGTTATTATTATTGAGAAATTATCCTCATTTCTTCTTTCTCTTTGTTCTATAGACAATAGCCTATACATATGTCTTTTCTTTTGAAAATATTGGTTCATGTGAACTACTTTGCTGTGTTACTAATTTTGTGATTGTGGATATTCTCTTGGACTCTTTTCTTTTTCCTTAGTGCATGTGGGACTTACTTGGTGATATGTGCACACTTTGAGGTGGATGTTTATTTGGTGACATGTGATGTCTTTTTCCTACTTATGAGGTGTATGGATATGTTGGTCACTTATGTGGTGGCTAGTTTGTATAATCTGACTATACTTTCTACTTACCTCTACATTTAACATGTTATGTGATTCAGTAGCACTGGAGTAGTGTATTTGCAATGGCTTTTGTTTATGGTAGATGTATTATTCCCTGTCGAGCATATGTGATATTTCCTGCTCTTTTGGTATGGAAACGAACCTCATACCCAGGGTTTTCAACTTTATGAGGGTTGGCCAATTTTATATATATTTGGGAGATTGGCAGTATTCCTTTCTCTATTAGGTTTCAAGTTTATGAGGAGTGTCTGCCATTTTTGTTTATATTGTTCTAGGGCTATGCTTATCTCACATTCATTCAGGTTGATGATGTTTATGAAGGGTTATGTGCCCAAATTGATGATGGGTCATGTGGCCAAAATTCTTGATGGGTTAGGTGCCCAAAATGTTGACAGGTGCTTACGTGGCACAAGTTTATTGTTTTATTCTTGGAAAGTATTCTTTTGTTATCATTTGATTGTAATTCCTTTTCTCTTGATACCCATTTGGGTATTCCTTGTCTTTTCTATGGGAATCCTTTAATACTTGATATCTCTTATTCTTTATAAATGACTCAATTTCACTTTTTAGTATGCACATACCAGCCTTTGTTGATGTCATCTATTTTCTCTTCTTGTTGGGATATGCTTCCAACACTAGTTGGAGGACTTGGATGGCTAGGCATGCTGACTTGCACTTAGATTGAGAAGTTAAAAGCTTGGAGATAATCTTGAGGTGGTTTTCATTTCCTCTACTTGGATCCTTATGATGTAAGTTTAAGATGTTCCCTTATCATGTTTTTTATTCTGCTTCTACTTTGGTTATTTTGTATACCATTAATAAAGATTTGAAAATTTTACACCCACTCCAAGCATACCTTTGAAGTGTGTTTGGATTGGAGGTTCTATTATTCAGATTTTTAGTAGAGAGGTGGTTTCTCTTCTTTACAGTTGACTTTGTACATGTGTATGTTTGATTTGATATAGCTTGTATTTGCATCATATTTAGTAATAGAAGTACTACATTGTCTTATTTATGCTTAATCGCCATGTGAGTGAGATAAATAGTTGGTGAAGTTGTTATCATAATAGTCAATAACTCACTATGAAATTGGAATAACCATGGTGAAATAGATTGTCCATAGATAGATCATATCATTTTGTATACTAATACTGTGAGAGTAGATTAGTACCAAGGCAAATTAGTGTGCTATACTGATAGAGTGTTTAGTACAAGCTACAAATGCTTAATTGAAATAAGAAAGATAGTTTGTATTAATCAGATAGAATGCATGCATAGGTTGGCATAGTGGTTAAATTGGTATCCAAAAGAGTTCATTAATTTGATCTTCAATCCAATTTACTTATTTGCAACTTAATTTTTGTTCTTAGTGTAATCGCTTAGCCAACACATTTTTAGGCATAGCTGATTTTTTGGGTTAGTAGTAGTTCGTAGTAATTCCAACTGCCTAAGATCAATAACGGGGCCTCTTTGAGTCCCTTTACTACTCATATGTGTACACTTGCATTTAGCATGCACATTTAAGTGATGTCACTCCCATAAGTTGACTAGAATTAGAATAAAACCTTCTACTAGGTACTAGGAACCCTTAACTATAACTAGATATCACATATGAGATTTGAGTGATTATAAGATGATCTCTATGATACAACTGTGAGATTTTTTATCAAAGATCCTAATGACTTGGGAAAGTAAATTAAAACTATATTAATAATGGAAAGTAGCCCTTGGCATAGTGTGTTGTCTTCTTCAAAATGAAATCTATTAAATTTTTTGTTTTTGAAAAAGTTAGTTGTTGTCTTCTCTAGGTAAGGTTAAATGAGGTGGGATAAATTAGATAAGATATCATACAAAGAAGAGTCAAAAGGTAGTAGAGATATTTTATTTAAATACATAAGTGCTACACATCCTTTTATCTCTTAGTGGTTTCACAATCTCTCTCATTTTACCATATTTACCTCATTGCATTAGTAATTTCAAGTGATAATTAGTTTATTTCTATGTTTTAAATTAGCCAAAGTCACCACCCTCACACATTGATCTTAAGATCCAAATGGTGGTATCATAGCAAGTACTTCTCCAATAATTACCCATGAATATGAGAAGATTACCTACAACTTTCATGGGTAACTTAACCTTAATGGGGGATAATTCACCCCCTCTTCTGGGCAACTTTTAAATATGGTGGTCCTCCCCTACACCATGCCCGGGGTGATGTGAAAACTTGGAATAATGATACCATATGAAAGTTTTAACTTAACACTTATGAAATTAGAATCATGATGCCACATTTTCTTCCTTAGAGTTAATCCCTATCACTTTTTGTGAGAAGTAATATGACCAATGTAGAAACATATTCATAACTCATTAAGGGATGGTTCAATGGGAGTATTATGAGATAAATATGATCCATCACCAACTTCAACCCTTCAAGTTCAAGAAGTTATAATTTAATAGGAGAATACACACATGGTTATAGGTTCTAGTTAACTTACCATGAGAAATTTGAAACTATATCAAGATATAAATATAAGCCATGAATAGTGTACTCTCCCTCCAATACCTCTTCAAGATCGTGATAGATAATGAGTGCCCAAACTCATAGAAAATCTTCAAACGTATGAGGTCAAGAACAACTATATGGAATGAGTGAAAAGAAAAGAATTACTACATGAAGAAGTATGTTACCTTCATGGTATAAGAGTCTTCCCAAAAAAATGAATATCTTGGAAATTAGGAGTATGCCAAGTACACCAAATGCAAACCATTCAATGGAAGATCATCCATCTCCTCTTCCTATGTTTATGACCATTATCAACCAGGAAAGTTTAGGAATGATCGCCCAAAGATGAAAAGAATCCATCTCCACAAAGGCAAAAGATGGAAAGAATATATATGTAACAGAAAGGAAAATACTAATATGAAGAAAGTTGACAGGGAAACATTGTGCTCATGTTATGCTTCAAGCATCTAAAGTAAGGATTAGGAAGGGTGCACTACTTTAAATGTGACTAAGGTCATTTGGCTTTTTCAAGGGATGTCAGTGACATTATATATCTCATTAGTGTTTTAAAGAAAACCACCACGGTTGGCCAAAAAAGTAAAAACAAATTGTGCATTATCTATCTTATCATTTGGTTTATAAAGAAACTAACAACATATTGTGCAATGGAAAATCCAATTTTGTGCAAAATATCAAGAGAGATTTCACTTACTCCAAAAAGAAAATCTAGTTAATCTCTAGAAAACTAATCGATAACATAGAAGCATAACCCTTAGAATCTGCATCGTCAGTTTCACTTACACTAACTCATGATAGGCATTATGCGCCAAACGTCCTGTGAAACTCCCCCCTCCAAATTGAATTATCTTGTCGATTTTCTTGAAAGAAGTTGATGACTTAGGTGTCGTGTTATATCTCATTGTTTGTTTTGTAATAATCAACGACATATGTCGCACTTAACCCTGTGAGAAACCCCTCATTCCTCTCCTTACGAGAAACATGTATCTAAACTCTGCATGATTCTACCACCGCTGACACCCTATGCTCCTCTATTGCTGCTCAACAACATACATTATCACTTTCACATCATTGTGTGTCGCCGTCACCCCTCCCCCAGCTCCTATGACACTGCCTCCACCGGCTGCCACTACCTCCAACTGCCATTATCATCATCTACCACTATTGTTTCCTTCATGAGTTCCTATCTCTACATGACATTGCCTTCACCGTCATATTCCACCATTCCCACTTCGACAAGTATCTCCTCTCTTCCTTCCTCATCTGTCCTCCTTTAGTTATCACCATCTCCCTCCCCCCTTTACTCCTTCCTCCTCTCTCCTTTCCTTTCCCTATATGATTTCTTCTCAATATTGAGAAGAAATCATATAGGGTATGGAAAGGAGGATAGAGGAGGAAGATGGAGAGGGAGAAGAAATCAAATTGTATGGAAATAAAAGAAATATTTTGTATGCTTTAAGTTGTAGTGAATTGTGATGAAATTGAAAAGAATTTTTTTGTATTGCGTGGAAATTGTGAGGAATTGTATGGAGATTATGATGTGTTGTAAGGAAAATTTGATGAAAATGCATATATAATCGATTATTACATGATTGTTATTGATCATTTGGCTTTGTTAGGTTTGTATGTTGTACTTATGTATTGAAATAGATCTGAAAAGTATATCTAAAATCTAATATGTAAAAACAAATCTATGAACTCAAATTTATAAAAACTAGATTCTAAACCTTAATATGTAAACACTAATCGATAAACTCTAATTTATAAACCCTAGATTCTAAGACCTAATTTCTGAACCATGTTTTCGGCCTAGAAAACCATCCAACATTTACTCATTAGGCGCAAACCTTGGATAGTCCCCAATTTGGAAATATTCTTGAGGACTTCATCTCACTTAGGATGTAAGTGTATAATATGTGTTCTATTTTGATATATTTCGACACCATTTCCCCTTTTTTCTCTGGATAAATATGTAGGTGGTTATTTTCCCATCTACATTGGTGTACTTGGAGAATTGTGGGAAAATATTGTCAATTTATTGAAATCAAACATACATTATAAACTTACTAGTGAGATGAAGTGCTCAAGAATGGAATAGGTGGTACACATTGATCAATGAAAATGCTAATAGAATTTTAGGGCTCAGTTCAAATATATTCTATTCTAAAATTAACTTATTAACTAACACCAAGAATGGATCGATCGTGGATGTATAGAAAACAACTTAGAGATGAGTTCTATTTCCCCTGTTGGAATTGCAATAACAACTTGAAAGATGACATTTTTGACATGATCAAAAATGATGTTAGGTGCAATGGGATTGTACAAGTCTATACATAATGGTACTGGCATGTAGAGATTTCTAGTATGAGATTAGCAGATGTCAGTAGTGGTAGTTGTGTCCAAGAAAAATGGTTGATGATGTTTATCTAAATGAACCAATTCCAACATACATGGTTGATGTGATGCTAGACAGTTGTGGGGTAAATGTTACAGACCCACCATCGTTATTTAGAAACATTGTGCATGATGTTGAGAAACCGTTTTACTTGCATTGTACTAAGTTTATGAAGTTAAGTACTATGTTGAGATTGTACACTTTTAAGGTTAAAAATAGATGGAGTGAAAAAAGATTCACTTCTATGCTATCTTTGTCATAAAAAAGTATCACTGAAGCCAACAAGCTTCCAATATCAACATACAAAACAAAAAAAGATGATATGCCCAATGTTAGTGAAGGCTAAGAAGATACATGCATTCCTGAATGACTATGTGTTGTTTCAAAAGGACTATATCGATATGAAAGAATGTCTAAAATATGGGTCATTTAGGTAAAAAAAAATGATATTGGGTAAGACCAAAATTGAGTGCATGTCAAGGTGATGTGGTATCTCCCTATAATACCATAGTTTCAAAAAAAAATTGTTGAAATTGTGGATGCAAAAAAATTACCTTGGCATGTAAAGGAAAACAATAACAACGATGGTATGTTATGACATGTATTTGATTCCCTGCAATGGAAGAAAATTGATTTATTTTGTCTAGAATTTGGCGAAGAAGCCATGAATTTAAGACTTGGACTTTGTACCAATGGGATGAATCCATATGTAATATAAGTACCCAACATAGCACTTGGTCCATGATTGTTATATACAATCTTTCATTGTGGTTGCCTATGAAGAATACATATGCCATGCTATTCTCACTGATATCACACCCCAAACAACCATCAATGATATTACCTTGAACCTCAGATTGATAACCTAAGGAAACTCTAGGGAGAAGGTGTGATGAATTATGTTACTTTGTGTGGAGGGATGTTTAAATTATGTTCTATGTTTTTTTGCACTATTAGTGACTTTCCATCTAGCTTATGGAAACTTACATGAATACAATGTATAAGGCTCCAAGGAAGGTCTTGTACATGAGGAAAATATTTATTATGTAGAAATAAAACATGGTGGTTAGAGTATATATCTTGGTCATAGTAGGTTTTTTCCAAAGGTACATTCTTACCAAAAGTTGCATAAAGAATTAAATGGCTCAATGGAAGAAAAAAGTGCCCCTAAACCTGTGTCAGGGGTGTATGTTTATGAAATAGTAAACAACATTGTAAATCATTTTGGTAAGAGACCACATACTTCTCGTACAAGTGAAAATTCTTTATTAAAAAACAAGTTGATATTCTGGGATCTTCCTTATTGTCGTACATTGGCAGTTTGACATTGTATCAATGTGATGCATGTTAAGAAAAATGTTTGTGATTACATCATTGGTACTTGTTGAATATAAAAGGCAAGACTAAAGATGGCATCAAATCTGGAATGGACCTATATAAAATGGGTATAAGGAAAGAATTAACAATAGGAGTTAGCAAGGGTCACCACACATATTTACCTCGTTCTTGTTACACCTTGTCTATATATGAGAAGATAACTTTTTGTGAGTTCTTTCTTATTGTTATTGTACCACGGGGATACTGATCCAATATCCATAGATTTGTATAAATGAAGTATCTGAAGTTGATAGGTCTTAAAAATCATGATTGTCATAATATAATACAACATATATTGCCTATGGATATTGATCTATCCTTTGTAAGCATGTAAGGTTTTCAATCACTAGGCTTTGTTTCTTCTTCAACACTCTATGAAGCCAAGTCATTGATCACGAGACTCTAGATAAGTTTCAAAGAAAAGCGGTCGTTACCCTATGCAAACTTGAGAAGAATTTCCCCCCTTCATGCTTTAATATTATGGTACTTCTAGTTGTCCATTTGACCAGGGAAGTCAAAGTGTTGGGTCAAGTTTTCTTGCACTGGATATAAACTTTTGAGCGATACATGAGTATTTTTTAATAGGATGTTTGAAACCATTATCGACCAAAAGGGAGTATTATAGTGGGATAGGTTGCAAGTTAGTGTTGGTATGTATGCCTAGAGAGCCAATCGTATGATGATTGCAATGACATATCATATAAATGATTTCATAAAGGTAATCTTCCAATTTATTATGTTTCACTCAGTTATGAGATAATGAGGAAACATAATGAATGGATAAAGAAATACATTACTCAATGTCGTATGTCTTCAGGTTGATGACCTAAACAATGAGATCATACAGATGATAAGATTTGGTACATTCTTGTTAACTCCCTAGTAAACTTTTATAGTGGAAGGATGATAGACAACTATAACACATAAAACAAGAATGTGTGTTGGTTGATGATAGAGTCTTATCAGTCACGATATATGATATCAAACCAAACACCCAGATACTTGTTAGAGAATAGTGTATCAGGAAGACTCACTGTGAGAGTGCATGGAAGCCATAATTGGTAGTTAGATTCATCTCTCATAATGATGGTGGTTATTGTGGTTCTTAGACCTCAAATCACTACACTCATCACATGTCATTCAATGTACTTTGACATTATCCATAGTGATCCTAAATAAGTGTTTCCATAATTGTGATGATTGGGCATATTGTGAAACATGGATATGTTTGTGAGTGATGTAGATGAGATTTTTCCCACCTACTAGAGTTTGATATCCAGGCCACTTGATAAACAAGACTGAGGAAAGCATGTACATGCATATGTAAATCAATATATGATATTGAGGTCACACATATCTCAGACAGCCTGCTCTAGTTCAAGAAACATGGATTGAACGTTGAGAGTATGATGATCCCATGCCTTGAGTTCAATCTAGATATCAGTGACAAAGAAATTATATGATCATTGTAACATCAATAACAGATTGTAGATTAAAGTTGTTCTCCAACATTCCAGATTACTTGGGTAGCAATGATATATTTCTAGATATCACTCATTACTTGTGATGTCACAAATCAGTTATGAACATTCAATGCCAATGTAACTTGGAACCTATAGGGTCACTCACATTGGATACACTTGGAATAGGAGTTCATTCATGAATATGGTTTAAAATTCATTACTAAAGAGTTAGGTATTCAGTTTTAACAACATTTGTTGAATATTGACTGACTGGATAGTGACCAACCGGTTCAAGTGATGAACTGATTGTTTTAGTATTTCTAGTCAATTGAACTGATTTTGACTATTCTAGACCATGAACCAAATAGTAGAAGAAGTGAATCGATTGGCTTAGGTCCATGAACCAACCTTCTCAGGTAGTGAACCAAGTGGTTGGTGGATTAATTCAATTGATGCAAGGATTTTTTCTGACGTCATGTTGAGCATTATATTTGATTATAATTTCCAATGCAATTACAAATGGGAAACATGATGAAACAATTGGTTCAAGAGGTGAACCGATTGACTCAAATACCAACCGATCGGTTCACTCGGCAACTAATCATTTTTCCTCTCACATGTTGAGAAAATTCATGAAGTTTCCATCCCTTCCGCTCCTACTCAGATTGGGAATCCTGACCCTAGCCCTCCTATAAATAGAGGGGTATTAGGGGATTCTTAGACACAACTAAATTGACTCTGACAATTGTTTCTCTTATCTACTTGTTGTACCCAAGAGAACCTGAGCAAGTCCTACCCAATAAATGGAGGGATAACAAGAGAGAACAATTATGGTAGACATGTTGGTTACTAGTACACAAATATGGAGGGACAAATCATTCTTGTCAATTCTACTAAAATGATAGGAGTTATTGGTGGTTTGTGTGGACTATTGTAGAGGCTAGTAGGCCATTGCCTACCACTAGGAGGACATGTCAAGATGTCATCTGGGGTGAACGACCAGGAGCTGCCAAAGACAGTGTTCGAGTGCAACTTGGAGAAACTTGCATTACTACAATGAGGGATTTTGTTAGACTTACTCCAAGACTAGGTATGACCTCGTAAAACCATCCTTCCTATTGCATAGTTGTTGACATGATCCAATGGTTCATGGGGAATATGATAGATAATTTTTTTTCCTGCTAGCTTCTCTATCGCCATATTTCCCTATAGTAGAACTAGAGCCATGTAAATCTACTGTATTTTTCCATTTAATCAATATGATCTGATTTTGGTTTTTGCTTTTTATTTATTGCATACCATGTGAATATTTAAAATGATTAATGTGCATATTTGATTGATGACAACATACGATCCCAACCTATTATATATATGATATGATATATATGCAATTTACACGGTCACCCTAAAATTCATTGTCATGGTGGATGTGTAGCTGTGTTATGGCCAATAACTGTAATAATTGTGTGTGGTTGAATGGTTTGTTTATTCTTTTTTACCTCAATATGCACATTGAGCCTCTATCTTATTTTTCACAAATGTAAAATCATTACTCTTCCTTCCTATTCTCCCCCTGAATGTAACTCGAGCTTTGTATTTTACCATGTAATAAGTTTAATAGCAACGTGATAGTTTCTTTTCTTGCAATGGCGAAGTAGACGCTTAGCACCAGGAAAACTAACCATCTTAAAGATGAGCCAAATGACTAAAGGATCGTGAAGGATAGAGAACAAGAGGAGCCACACAAATTGGCTAGTGACTTGATCGATCATTTGTAGGTGGCCAGAAAAGGGTTGTACTGGAATCCAGACTATCAATTTAGATGACCAACCAACCCTCCAAGAGGCGAGCCAATCGGTCTAAGAGTTGAACCGATAAACCTAGATTGGTTTAAGTACAAATATATTGTGATAGACTGATCTTTTGGAATTGATAGATACTAAAGAGATAATGGAACTCGTGTTTGAGTTATAATTTGAGAGTTTCAAATGCTTGGATGAAGTTTGGAGGTCATTGAATATGGATCGTATCCTTAATGTTCCTCGGTATTTATGTCTCTTTTGATGAATTAATTGACTGGTCAAGAAGTGACTTTTTTTCTTTAGTGAAATGTAGCTTGAGTTATAATAAAGGTATGGTTAAAATTTGGTAATGTCTCGATGTTCCTAGAAGAAATTATTTAGGGATGAAAATGATTAAATATGTGTACATTGATATATTAATTAGCAAATATGGGATCTTTTGGAATAGATATTGCATTGTGGGAGATGTCACGCTGCCCTTGACATTGTGTAAAAGGCTAGGCATTACTTTTTATGCCACAGATTCACTACGTGGCCTTGTCTTAACCATGTGTATGGGTAGAATCCAACCACTCGCAATGTCTCCCACTTTGCAGTTGTGTAGTTGACGTGAGGAGGCATGAAACCACGATCACTAATCATGGGGTGATAGGGGCGGGGAACTCAATGTTCCTTGGATGACCGATATGTGCAGCTCTGACACTCATTGCATGCGTGAGGTAGCTGGAAAAGAGAGAAGGAGAAATGGAGGAGTCAGGAAAAGCTAGAAGCCTAGAAGGCGGCATAGGAACTCTAGCATTCATCACCTTTTCAACCCTGTTCTCCCACGGTGGTGAGACCATGAGGAGGAGCCCATAACCTGTATCTCCACCCCATTGTACCATTGATATGAGAGGGAAAAGAATAGGCACTCAATGTTTGATTGTGAGTACAGAGGTACTAGTAGGAGTTCTAACAAACTCCAATTTTGAGTTAGGAAGCATAGGCCCTGTTTCCCCTTTTGCTCTATCGCGGTAGTGTCGGTGGTGGTAGGCTTGGATGTGGGATGATCTTCGACCACTGGAGGATTGCACCCTTGCTTCTTTGAGCCTACGAGATGCCAAGGTGGATTTCATGGTGGCATGGAGCACAACCATAGGAGGCGTCGACATTTATCCAAAAGGTCGATAGTGCTGGAGAGTAGGGTATCGGGGTGAGACAGAGCATCTTTGCTCTGTTGATCGGTTGTCGGAGTAGATCCCTTGAGGCGGCGCTCCCTCACGGACTGAGAACACAACGAGACCTGAAGCGGAACCTGGAGCTAGGCGGGTGACCCCATCTCATCACGAGGTGGTGGAGGTCCACGATGGCGGCCAGGAGTGTGGCTCATGCTGGAGTAGTGATATGGAGTAGGCTTGAGACTGGATCCCTTGGTGGCGGTGGCAGTTCACAGACCCGAGACAGAGACCCAGCGGCGCCTGTGCTGAGATGGCAAAAGAAAGATGGAGTGACCGGTCCAGTCCTGGTTCACTCAGATCAGAACTAAGCCAACCAAATCCCAAAACAAACCGCCGGATCAACACAGGCCAGGAGAAGGAGGAGTTACGCCTCTCAATGGCCACATGGCGAGACATGATTCGCCGAAAAAGGTAAATGCTCAATAAATGCCCAGATATTGTATAATTGATAGAAATTAGCACGTTTATCAGAAAATTACAAATAAGGATAAAAAATTCTCAGAAAAATCAGTAGAATAATATGAAACTATAATATCAGGCTTTTGATGATTAAATATCAGCAATATCATGTAAGATGTGTATTGCTTGTTTAATGGATAATAAATAGCAAATGATGACATAAAATCATGGAAAAATATCAATAAGTCCATAATTATGTATAGAATGCATACGATGTCAGATATGATCATGTTGATGTATGAAATTACGTAATTTGATTAATATGTCTAATTAAGGCTAATAACACTAAAGATGATGTAATTAATACATTCATGCTCAATAAATGATGAGATTTACAACAAAACGTCATATCTGTAACTGGAAGATAATATGTAGGTCTGAGATCAGTTTTGTACACAAAATTCATGTTATATGAAGCTCACCCTTAATACAAGTGATATAACCCTAAGATGGTTAATAAAAGTGGCATAATGTTAAATATGTTAACATAATAATGTGACACATGAGTATATCCACTTAATGAACTATAATCTGGAATATGACACCAGTAAGATAATTCTAAGACAAGAATATAAGTAAAAGTGGGAATATCCTACTATGTTAAGTAAACCCTAAAATGGATATAAGTAGGGTTATGATTATGAGAACCTAATGATAGTTTATGATCTTGCCTTAATCAGGGATGAACAAGGTTAGAGTTGACCTGAGGAATATGTGATGATTAGGTTTCTTGATCAAGGTACGTCATTACCTCTTGCTTGGCTTATTATACATTATGCTTGTGTTATATGGTAGTAAAGACTTGGCATATGGTATTGATTGAAATGATTATCTTGTATGATATGTTGCTTGAATTTCTATATGTATTTCTATGAACACATCAAACATAATATATCTGTTCTATTATATGAAAGCACCAACTCTATGGCAGTGTGCTTGGAAGTGACCGAACTCTTTGGTAGTGGTCAAGTTCTACATATGGAAGCACCAACTCTTTGGTAGTGTTCTTAGACCCAACTCTTTGGTAGTGGTCACTTTGTACATATGATCCAACTCTTTGGTAGTGATCATAAAGGCCTCAATGCATTCAGCTCTCAGGTAGTAAATGCATGGATGATATAATGGAAATTATGCTTAAAATATGTGTTCTCTTTTGTTAATGAACCTCTTTGTGCAAGTATACATTTTTCTTATATTCTTTTGTTACTGACAAGTATTAGTTTTATCTTATTGCCAATATATGATGAGAGGTATATAAAAGACACGTAGGCATACTCAGTACAATATTCTTGAATATTGTGTTGACGTGTACCGCATGTAATCTTTTGTTTAGGTTGTGGTTATGCTCTTGAAGATCCAGGATAGTAGAGTTGTGTGGTGAGATGATGTACAGGTGGACCTGCTGTCTTAAGATGATGTAGTTTAGTGGTAATACATGTACATGTATAGTTTGTTATTCAATATGTAATATCAAATGTTGTAACAATTCATGTTGTAATTATATGTTGAATGGGGAACATGTGTTGTGGTTTTATTATTGTTCATGTACATGTGCTACTGATGTATGTTCCTTCTGACTCCCTCGATTTTCTTCTTCTTATCCTGGTGTGGGGTGTTTAAATTGGGATTCTCGTTGAGGTGAGGGTTTCAATTTGGACGTCACACATCAGATTAAGTTTTAGAAAATCCAGAGACGTCACAGGTGGTATCAGAGCATGAATAATAGCAAAGCCTGATATTTTATCATTATGCAACTCAAACTAAAGAAAACCTTGAACCTTAATAATCTTTAGGGTTAGATTAGTCGTCTTTTAGAGACTAGATCTGACCTAGCCTCTAGGTTAGCACCTAGATGTCTGAGAACTAGGTCTAGACTAGTGCTTGTTGTATAGCAAGTCCTTAGATGTCGTACTTTCCTTGTAGTGCAGTGGTATGGGACGTTGCACTATTTGAAAATGACGTGCATCAAGGGAAGAGAAACCCTAGACATATTTCTCACGTTGTCTAGAGTAGCTACACTAGTCTACACCATGTTCTCACCCTTTTCACTAGTTTTCATGACAGTAGACTCTCTACTATGTGTGGGACACTCATTTTCAGGATTTGGTTTTTGATTCCAAACGGATCGAACCTCGATAGTTTTCCCTGACGTTTGTTTTATCAGAGAAAAACTATATAATATTTTAATATGTATATGTATTACAAAAATGTATTCCCACACATGTACAAGTAGGAGGTGGCCATGTAACCTACGTGAAAGTGATTGACATCAGTCTAGAAGAGAGTGTAGGTCTAGATTAGATGTCTCGAGCCTTTTTGATATATATGATAGATGAACATATGAAATAAGTTTTGATGATATGATGTGAGTCTTATATAGATGATATAAGATGGTTTATTATGATATATGTTTGTCTTTGAGGACTTAAGTTCAGTTTTGAGGATACAAGATAAGTTTTGATGTTGCAAGTAAATAGGTTTTTATGAGATAAGATATGTTAAGACAATGATGTGAATCAGCAAGAGCCACAATCTCTTTTACGAAGGAGGACCTCTAGTGTTAGGACCAGTTTCGGGGTTAACTCCAGAGAGAGTGAGACCCATTGGGAGAAGGTCAAAGAACATAAACTCCAAGCAATGAGAATTATGATAATATGTGTTATGATATGTCCTAAACTAGACTACTCCTGAGTGATTGAGTTGAGTCGCTTTATGTATGATTTCTATAGTCTTGTTGAACCCTAGATGTCCTTGGGAGGACCAAACCCTAGAGACAGAGAGTGGCTGGTTATATATGTGCATATGTGAACATGAATATGAGTGCCTACCATCTGGGTGAGGGAGAGAGCCCAAGACCCTAGAGGAGGTAGCTATGTTAGTTTCTGTGAAGCCTCATGCTCGGGTTGGTGGTTTCTCATATAGGAATCTAGTGGTGTATATAAGAGAGAGAGCTTTGGGTAAGATATCTCATGGGTAGAGACCTATGAAGAAGATGTTGTAGCATGTTTTGGTTTGTGCTTATGTGGCTAGAGATAATGAAGTTATTAGCTAGTGCCAATGAGGTAATCCAAGAACCCTAGACCGAGAGGAAAGATAAAGTATATGCATATGAGATACTAATAGAGTTGAGTTAGCTCAGAGAGAATGAGCATTGCACAATCTTCATGATATGGGTCAGTTAACCTCAGTTAGACTAGATAAAGTTTTGATACATGTTCAATGAGCCACATGTATAAGTTGGTTAGCACAACCATGATATAATGTATGTAAAAGAGGTGATCTAATCTCGATACGTGATATATAGACATGATATGATGGAAACCTAAAGATGGTTTAATAAATATGAATGCATAAATGGTTAACCATACACATGAATAATGATGATAATGTGAAAATGTTGGTTAATCTTGCGATGAAATCACATGTAAATGTTATAACTTATTATGAGAAATGAAATGAGATCATATGAATGAAACATGTTACATGAGGTGTTAATCTTAGTGCTTAATGAAGATGTTGAATATAGTTTGCAAAACAACACAACATAAAATAATGATAATGATTGTTTGGTTAAGATGGATAAAGTGGATTAATTATAATTAACTCCTTCCTAAAAGGCATATGTTAATGATGAACATGTTCTAACAATGAGCTAAATAAAATATTGATGACACCAGGATGTAATGGGTTAACTGTAGTTAACTCATTTAGAACATGGTAATATGATGTGGGAACCCTAATGCATGGGTAAAGATAAGAATGCAACCCTAACATATGAGATATGTCATGACTGAACATGAGTTTATAAACCCTTTTGAAGGGGTAGTTCACCCTAGATGCTTTAATAGCCTAGGAGTGGTACATATATATTTTGTACATGATGTTTATGAGAATGTTGCACCTAGAGTAGTGCCCTAGCTGTGTATGAAGACCTTTCCATTTCTCCTTGGAGTACGAGAATGGCTTAATTTTGAGGACAAAATTTGTTTTAAGGTGTGTAGGATGTGATAGACTGATCTTTTGGAATTGATAGATACTAAAGCGATAATGGAACTCGTGTTTGAGTTATAATTTGAGAGTTTCAAATGCTTGGATGAAGTTTGGAGGTCATAGAATATGGATCGTATCCTTAATGTTCCTTGGTATTTATGTCCCTTTTGATGAATTAACTGACTGGACAAGAAGTGACTTTTTTCTTCTTTAGTGAAATGAAGCTTGAGTTATAACAAAGGTATGTTAAAATTTGGTAATGTCTTGATGTTCCTAGAAGAAATTTTTTAGGCATGAAAATGATTAAATATGTGTACATTGATATATTGATTAGCAAAGATGGGATCTTTTGGAATAGATCTTGCATTGTGGGAGATGTCACGCTGCCCTTGACATTGTGTAAAAGGCTAGGCATTACTTTTTATGCCACAGATTCACTACGTGGCCTTGTCTTAACCATGTGTATGGGTAGAATCCAAACACTCAAAATGTCTCCCACTTTGCAGTTGTGTAGTTGATGTGAGGAGGCATGAAACCACGATCGCTAATCGTGGGGTGATAGGGGCGAGGAACTCAATGTTCCTTGGATGACCAATATGTGCATCTCTGACACTCATTGCATGCACGAGGTAGCCGGAAAAGAGAGAAGGAGAAATGGAGGAGTCAGGAAAAGCTAGAAGCCTAGAAGGCGGCATAGGAACTCTATCATTCATCACCTTTTCAACCCTGTTCTCCCACGGTGGTGAGACTAGGAGGAGGAGCCCATAACATGTATCTCCACCCCGCTGTACCATCGAGATGACAGGGAAAAGAATAGGCACTCAGTGTTTGATTTTGAGTACGGAGGTATTAGTAGGAGTTCTAGCAAACTCCAGTTTTGAGTTAGGAAGCAGAGGCCATGTTTCCCCTTTTTCTCTGTCGCGGTAGTGCCGGTGGTGGTAGGCTCAGATGTGGGTTGATCTTCGACCACTGGAGGATTGCACCATTGCTGCTTTGAGCCTACGAGATGCCAAGGTGGGTTTCATGGTGGCGTGGAGCACAACCATAGGAGGCGTCGACGTTTATCCAAAATGTCGATAGTGCTGGAGAGTAGGGTATCGGGGTGAGACAGAGCATCTTTGCTTTGTTGATCGGTTTGTGAAGTAGATCCCTTGAGGCGGCGCTCCCTCACGGATTGAGAACAGAACGAGACCTGAAGCGGAACCTGGAGCCAGGCGGGTGACCCCATCTCATCACGGGGAGGTGGAGGTCCACGACGGCGGCCAGGAGTGTGGCTCACACTGGGGTAGTGATCTGGAGTAGGCCGGAGACTGGATCCCTTGGTGGCGGAGGTAGTTCACGGACCCAGGACAGAGACCCAGCGGCACCTGTGTTGAGATGGCAAACGAAAGATGGAGTGACCGGTCCAGTCTCAGTTCACTCAGATCAGAACTAAGCCAACCAAATTGTGACAAAGTGGAATTTTACATAGGTATGATGAAATTACTATTTTTACCCTCATTGTACCTACTAATGGTCCCAAATTATTTTTTTCTTGTCTTCATAATTATTATTGAGACTTAAATCCAAAATTTTGTGATCAATTTGAATTTTATACACTTTGAAACCCCACATATTTGATTTATTTGTTACTTTGTTCAAAGGATCAAATTGATCCATCAAACTTTATCTTTTGGTTCTCAAACTTTTTCTAGATGTTCTATACATTTTTGTCAATCTTTGGTCCAAATTTGAGAACAATCGAAGTTTCCTACTAATTACTACGATTTCTTGAAGTTATAATGTTGAAAACCCTTTTTCCTCCTTTTTCTGACCTTTCCTAGGTCACCAATCCGTGGCCTAAGGCACGGAACAGACCTCAGCCCTTGGATCGGGCGGCCACGGATCACAGCCTCGATCTTGTGGATAGGAGGTCGTCCCCTACCTCCCGCAATCAGTGGAGAAGGGGGTGGCAAACGGACAAATACGATTCGATCATCTGGACCCCGTTTTGAAAATCAAATAGAACAAGGATGCTCATCCCGCCAATATGGATCTAGCTTTTTCCTTTTTCCCCCTCAAATCAGCTAGTTTCAAGAGCAACTGAGAGCTTGCTCTTGTGGCTGCCGCCATGGATCATGTGGCCTTCGAGAACCCTAAACCTAGCCTCGAACCACTATTTAAACCCTGCCATCGGTCTCGGCCTACCCCCACGAACTCAGCCGACACCTTATCTTCATGTCGTGTGCCTTCTCTCTCGTTTTCCCCTCTACTCCGGCCACTGCTCCTCTACGGCGCCTCCACTTGGCCTTTCTGGGTGCCTTGCCTTCACACCTCCTTCCCCCTTCCTTTGGATCCCACCAAGTCCGCGAGGTGGTGGCGGACTGGGACAGCCTGCTCACAGCCTCCCTCACCCACAGCTGCTCCCGAACCTCCTCCACTCCGGCGAGCTCTGCCGCCCTTCCTTCATGGCTTGCGTGAGGCCTGTGCAGATGGGGAGATAGACCCTGTGAACCGCCGGTCAAAGCAACTTTGACCCGGCCCAAAGGCCCAATGAAATCAGCAATCAGACCCGTTTGAACCCAGAAATTAGGCCTTGAACCGGATCCTAAACCAAGCAATCCACCACTCTAGTGTGGATCCATCTCGGCCATCCCTGGTGCATCTGACGGCCCTAGTTTTTCCATATTAAGGTAATTTTGCTCATCTCTGGCGAATATTCAATTAAATAGTCATATCTTGCAAAAACCAAATCTTATGCATCCGAACTCCAAAAATGATAAATAAATATTCTATTTTGATCAGGAAAATCTAGTGAATCCATTAAAAATACTTTTCAAACCTGATTCCAAACTATGATCACTGATTCACCTAAATCTTCATCTATTGATTATGTGAATTTTCTAAATGACTCTGTTGATGGTTAATATTGACTAAACCACTGAAAACCCTAATTCTTGACTCTAATATTCATATTGAGGATATAAAATCATACTTGACCCATTAAGGATCTAGATCTATATTTGTTGACTTGATCCAATCTTTAATATGATGATGACATCTTAACAATATGATTGATCTAAATCATGTGGCATATCTTGATCTATTGACCTTAAAGTTGATCGCTGATTTACTCTTAATATTAATCGAGACTTGATGTAATCTTAAATACCAATGATATTAGTTATCATGATGATAATCTAGAAATGATATAAGGACTTATATAATGACCATAAATTAGGGTTAACACATATGATCCTAGAAACCTAGGAAAGTCTTTCATACTTGAAAATACTTGATATTTGAAATAATGATGGACAAATTGAAATATTGGTTGATCATAAGTGGATGACCTAACCCTAAGGTTGACCTAGGAAAGTGTAACCCTAATCTTGAATATTACAACATGATATCCAAATATCTTGGTCTTGACCCTTGATCCAAATATTATGTTTTAGGATCTAACTCGAAGGATCGACCTATTACTCGTGATCTATACTTGAAATCTTCGGTGAAAGGTATGCTATTATATGAATCCTCCTTGATTGTATTGTAGATACTTTTATGTATCGCTTGATTGTATACTTGGCTATTTACTTGGATGAGATATTGTTCCCTATGATTAGTCTTCTGTTTTTCTATACTATATTTTGAAAAACATGAAAATATAAATTGCATGCCCATTATGACTGCCCGTAATTTGATAATGATGATGATATTGATAATGTTGATTGATGAGTGCATACTCATCATGATTTTCAATTACTTTTTTGGAACAATTTAATATCTATTCCACATCTTTTCACCCTAATATGAATCATAATGCACAAAACTACTCAGTGATTCAATAATCAAGGTTTTAACTAAATATCTTTCATTTTATGCAGGTGTAGCAGGCAACTCCATGCAAACGGTCTTGAGACCGTTTGGATCCATGCGGTCTCAAGACCGTTTGCTGAAATACAGAAAGAACAAGACGAAACCAGTTGCCCAAGACCGTTTGGTCCCATGCGGTCCCAAGACCGTTTGGTCCCATGCGGTCCCAAGACCGTTTGGTCCCATGCGGTCCCAAGACCGTTTGGTCCCATGCGGTCTCAAGACCGTTTGGTCCCATGCGGTCTCAAGACCGTTTGGTCCCATGCGGTTCCAAGACCGTTTGGCCCCATGCGGTTCCAAGACCGTTTGGTCCCATGCGGTCCCAAGACCGTTTGGTCCCATGCGGTCTCATGACCGTTTGGTCCCATGCGGTTCTAAGACCGTTTGGTCCCATGCGGTCCCAAGACCGTTTGGTCCCATGCGGTCTCAAGACCGTTTGGTCCCATGCGGTCTCAAGACCGTTTGGTCCCATGCGGTCCCAAGGCCGTTTGGTCCCAAACGGTCCCAAGACCGTTTGGTCCCGCGCGGTCCCAAGACCGTTCGATGCAAGCGCAAGGATCGATTGAAGAACTAAAGCCGCGCGACCACGCCAAAGCCAGGACCGATCAAAGCAAGACCGTTTGGCGCCCAAACGGTCTCCAAACCGTTTGGAGAAGATATTTCCAGCAACTTATCCAAACCGTTTGGGATCAGATCTGAAACTATAAATAGACCCCCAGGGTCCCCATTTCGAGGCATCGGTCCCGGACGCCGAAAGGTTGCCAGAGCACCACACCGATCAAGTTCCACTCCATCTACCGCTGGTGTTGCGTCCAAGGAGGCTAAGAAGAGGAAGAAGACGGCGCAAGGAGCGCATCTTCTTCACTGAGCTGCGTCCACCCTCTGCACCGAGCTCATGGCGGATCTATCTTTCTCTCCTATCCTTCTTGTATCTCGTATCATGAGCGAGTAGTCCTCTTTTGCTGGGGTGCGGGGACTAGCCCCGCTGCCCATGCAAACCATGTTCTTTTGTTAAACTTTCCAAGACAATGTATATAACTCTTCGTTTTGTCGTTTATCGTTAAGCTTGTAGGTTGGTTATGTGCGTGTTTTCATCTTTGTGCTCCCTATGTTGCGATAACTTCAATGCATGGGTTCCTATGTCGCGATAACTTCAAGGCATGGGTTGGAACGTCGCTTAGCATGTTTGACCCTTGACGATAACTTCCGATGGGTTCCTTGAGGTCGTAAGTGTATGATCCGCGAGGGGACGAGCCATCTAGCCTTCGGTGACGCTTCTGTGCGCCTAACGCCTGTATAGGGGGTTCACAACCTTAGTTGGATTTTGCATCATCTTGCTAAACATCGATGTTTGCTCGCATGTCACCTTCCTTCTTATTTATCGGTTAACGCGGCTGACTCCCAAACTAGAAATAGGATGGGATTTCATCGAGGTCGTAAGTGTATGATCCGTGAGGGGACGAGCCATCTAGCCTTCGGTGACGCTTCTGTGCGCCTAACGCCCGTATGGGGGGTTCACAACCTCCGTGGATTTCTGTATCTTCAGAGCCGTAAGACATGTGATCCGGATGGCGATGAGAAATTGGCTGCCTATGGTGATGCTTACGCGGACCTAACGCCCGTATGGGGGGTTCTGCAGCAGCTCTATTTGGGGTGTTATATCGTGCCTGGTTTGTTTCCAAGAGAGTGTGTTTGTGTGCGTAGCGGTGGTCAAACCCTGTACCATCCCAGCGATTCCATATCATTGATCTAAACCCATCTTTTGTTCCGCATTTACTTTCTTGCAATTAGTTTAATCAAACCAAAATCAACCAATTGTTCTAAATATTAGTTTTACTTGGGCTAGATCTAACTGACAAAGAATCTTAAAAACGTTGTCCTTTGGGTTCGATCCTCAACTATACTGTGATGAGATCCGTCCGCTTGCGGGTGGTATTGTTGCACTTGGTTTTGGTAAAAGCTCGGGGATATAAACCCCGAGTGAATTTGTTAGTGCATTCAAAAAGCCACATCAAATTCTGGCGCCGTTGCCGGGGACAACGGAATCAGTCAGTCAAATCTAGTTCTTTTAAGACTAATCTAGGATTTTGTTTTCTTTTTTGAAACTATCGCTCATCTTTTTGATCTTTATTCTACACCAAGGATCTCACTTTCAAACCTTTTCAAATTTCAGGTGCTCTTTGACGATTAGTGCATGCACCGTTCGGATAGTCTCAGACTGACTGCGAGCTTTGATCCCGAAATCGATAGAACCTTCCATCGTCAGATCCGAGAGAATCAAGCCAGAATGGCGCAAGAAGAAGAAGTAGCCCGTAGGGTGGCTCAAGCCATCAATGCACAGAGAGAAAGGTTCATGCAAGAAGCTAGAGCTGTGGTTCAACAAGAGATCTTAGCAGCACAGGCAGCAACTCAGGAAGCGGAACTTGAGAAGGATCTTAGAGAGTTCTCTATCCCAAAGGCCGCGAATGTCTATCATCCGGTGCAACCTCCTCCCATCGAAGCTGCCAACTTTGAGATTAGAGCACATTGGATAACCTTGCTTCAAAACAACCCATTCTACGGTAAACAAGCTGAAGACAGCCAAGGTCATCTTCTCAGATTCATTGACCTGTGTGCTATGACGAAGCAAAATGGAGTCTCTGATGATGCTATTCGACTCCGTCTCTTCAAGTACTCTCTGGCTGATAGAGCCATTAGTTGGTACAACTCACTACAGAGTGATGTACCCATCACCACCTGGGAGCAGCTTCAAAACGCCTTTCTGGAAAAGTTCTACCCCCCATCTCTTACATATGAGATCAGGGGACAAATCACAAATTTCACTCAAGTCCTAGGAGAAACTCTTTCCGAAGCTTGGGATAGATATAAGGAGCTCCTACGCAAATGCCCACACCATGGAATTCCTAAGAACCAGCTGATAGAGATATTCTACATGGGTGTGGAGGATGATGTTAAGATGTTCCTTGACTCCTCGTCTGGAGGGAACTTCATGCGGCAAAGTTACGACAGCGCATGGAGAGTAGTCACCCTGGGAGCAGAAAATCAAGCCAACTGGGGCAGATCTATTGGTAAAGGAGTCTTAAAGGTAGCTATGGCTGACGCTATCCCAGAATACAAATCTATAGCTGAAACTTTGAAAGTCTTAGTTGCAAAGCAAGATCACATAGAATCATCCCTTGCTACGATTGGAAGAGGACATTCTCCAACTAGGCAACCAGAACAGGTCAAGTCCACTTCTTTGTTTTGTGAAGCGTGCAAAGGCACTGACCATTCCACACTATCATGCAATGTTCTCTATGATGTTGTTTTAAGTAATGCCTGTGGACAGGGAGATAATTGCCAGATGGAAAATCTTAATGCTATTAACACCAACCCTGGGCAGAACTATTACAATCCGAATCAAAATAGGAATCACCCAGGCTTCCAGTACGGAAACCCTTCAGGAGCTATGAACTCACATCAATTTGTTCCGAATAATCAACCAAGAGGCCCATCTGGGTATCAGTTTAACCAGCAACAGAACTTTGGGAATCAAGGAAATTTCAAGGGAAACTTTCAGAACAGAAACTATAATAATTATCAGAATAACTCTCAGTATCAAAGCTTGAACCAACAACAGGGTCAAACAGGATCCATCCCTTCTGATGACAAGCTATCTACCATTGAAAAGTTATTGCAAACACAACAAACGATGATAGCCAATCAACAAGCCCAACAGAAGGCTATTGAAACTCAACTAGCTCAACTTGCTGCAAGTATTAAGCCACAAGCTGGAGTCTTCGCCGGACAACCTGAGAACAATCCGAAACATCTGGAGCAGCTGAAGGTTATTGCCACAAGATCTGGGAAAAGTTATTTGGATCCCCCAACAAAGACAACTGTGGTTATTTCTGACGAGAGTGAACCTATGACAGACCAAAACTTGACAACACCGGAATTGCAATCAAAGGAAAGCAAGACTGATAAGGGAAGTTCTGAAAAAGTTGTCGATGAAGAAGTAGAGACACCTGAACCAGATATTCCTGTATATAAGCCTCGTGTTCCTTTCCCATCCCGACTGAGGGAAACCAAGCTTGATACTAGATTCATCAAATTCAAAGAGGCTATGAAGAAGCTCCATGTTGATATACCATTCTTAGATGCTCTTAATGAGATACCAGCCTGGACCAAGTATCTAAAGTCGCTTCTCACCAAGAAGTACATCACTGAAGAATATGAAACTGTAAAATTGGCTGCTACCACATCAGATATCATACTAAGCAAGATGCCAAAGAAACAAAAAGATCCAGGATCCTTCGGAATCTCATGCCACATCGGCGATTAATCATGCAAGAAAGGATTGGCGGATCTTGGCGCAAGTATTTCTATTATGCCGCTGAGTCTATGCAAGAGATTAGGGTTCGACGAATTGCTTCCAACTGCTATGACTATTCAACTTGCGGACAATTCAGTAAAAAGACCGTTAGGAATTCTCGAAGACATCCCGGTCAAGGTAGGCAAGGACGCATATGTCCCATGTGATTTTGTCATCATGGACATAAAAGAAGACACCAAATACCCTCTCATCTTCAGTCGCCCTTTCCTCGCCACTGCTAGAGCCCTTATCGATGTTGAAGCTGGAACATTATTGCTCAGGTTAGGTAAAGAAACTCTTGAGTTCAAGGTTTTTGAAAGCATGAGAAGACCAAGTATACAGGAGGAGGTCTATCTGATAGATTGTGTTGAGCAGATGTCACAGCTTACTCAAGAATATCACGAGTCATGCGATCCCTTGGAAACTTCTCTATACGACCTTTTTAATGATGAACCTATTGACCAACAAGATAAGGACTGCACCGAACCTCCCGACTCTACTAAAGGAAATCCTGAAGCTACCTATGAAGAATTAAAGGTTACCGAAACCCCAGAAGAAATCAGTGAAAAACCAGAACTTCCTGAAATGAAGCCCCTACCTGAAGGGCTGAAGTATATGTTTTTAGATGATCTCAAAGTTTGTCCTGTCATTATAAACTCTGGTTTAACGACCAAACAAGAAGAGCAACTTCTGGAAGTATTAAAGGATAGCAAGAAAGCCATAGGCTACAAAATGAGTGACCTCACAGGAGTCAGCCAAGCGTTGTGCATGCACAGAATCCCCATGATGGAAGACCATAAGCCAACGATCGAGCATCAACGAAAGTTGAACCCGAATATGAAGGAAGTGGTCCGTCGTGAGATCATCAAACTCCTTACAGCTGGAATAATATACCTGATATCGGACTCACCATGGGTGAGCCCGGTTCATGTTGTACCCAAGAAAGGAGGTACTACCGTTATAAGAAATGAAAACAATGAGCTCATCCCCACCCGAACAGTCACTGGGTGGCGGATGTGTATTGATTATAGAAAATTAAACAAGGCCACTCGGAAGGATCATTTTCCTATGCCCTTCCTCGATCAAGTTTTAGAAAGATTGGCCCATCAAGAATATTTCTGTTACCTAGACGGTTACTCTGGATTCTATCAGATCCCCATACATCCAGATGATCAAGAAAAAACTACTTTCACATGTCCCTTTGGGACATATGCTTTTAAAAGGATGCCTTTCGGTCTGTGTAATGCCCCTGCAACTTTTCAACGTTGCATGACTGCCATTTTTGCAGGGCTTACTGAAACAGTTATGGAGGTTTTCATGGACGATTTTCTATATATGGGGACTCCTTCGATTCCTGTCTTGAGCATCTCTCCATGGTCCTCAAACGTTGTGAAGAAGCACATCTGGTGCTAAATTGGGAGAAATGCCACTTTATGGTAAAGGAAGGCATTGTTTTGGGCCACAAGGTTAGCAACAAAGGAATTGAAGTTGATAAAGCCAAGGTAGAAGTCATCTCTAAACTGGATGTCCCCACAAATGTAGAAGAAGTTCGCGCATTCCTTGGTCACGCTGGATTCTATAGAAGGTTTATACGTGACTTTTCCAAGATAACGAAGCCGATGACTAATCTACTTTTAAAGGATGCTGATTTCAATTTCAATGAAGAATGCGCCAAAAGTTTTGATATGCTGAAGAAAGCCCTTACAACTACTCCCATCATTAGAGCTCCCGATTGGGACCACCCCTTTGAAATTATGTGTGATGCCAGTGATTACGCGGTGGGTGCTGTCTTAGGACAATGCATAGAGAAGAAACATTATGTGATCTATTATGCATCAAAGACCCTCGACGAAGCTCAAAGGAATTATGCTACTACTGAAAAGGAGCTTTTAGCAGTCATTTATGCTTTCGACAAATTCAGATCCTACCTTACTGGTTCGAAGGTAATCGTTTACACTGACCATGCTGCTATCCGTTATCTTATGACAAAGAAGGATGCTAAGCCAAGGCTGATCAGATGGATACTCCTTCTACAAGAATTTGACCTTGAAATAAGAGATAAAAAAGGGACGGAGAACGTCGTGGCAGATCACCTGAGTTGCATCCACACTCTGGATGCTGAAGGGATTCCGATAAACGACTCTCTACCAGATGATCAGCTTATGAGAGTCTCAGGATTCGAACCATGGTATTCAGACTTAGTAAACTACCTTGCCGCCGGAGTCATCCATCCTCAATACACCGGGAACGCTCTGAAGAAATTTATGCATGATGTGAAGCATTACTATTGGGATGAACCATATCTTTTCAAACTCTGGCATGATGGACATCTGAAACAAAAAGACATACGAGTGGGAGACCAAGTCCTAGTTTTCAACTCCAGATTAAAATTGTTCCCAGGAAAACTCCGCTCACGTTGGTGCGGACCTTACATCGTCAAAAGCATCTCCCCCCATGGTGCTTTCTCTTTATGGAGCGATGGGTCTGGCGAATTTATAGCAAATGGTCACCGCTTGAAAAGATACTTCACACCAGCTGACAAAGGCACCGAAATAATGTTGGAATTCAACAATCCAAAGGACCCACCATAATTCCGAAGAACTCTGTCGAGCCATCGACATAAAACAAAGGCGCTTGTCGGGAGGCAACCCGACCAATAAATCTATTTTACTTTTCCTTTTCAAATTTTGTTCCTTATAGTTAAATTTTCCTTAAATAAAATTTGCCTTATGAGAGAGTTTTTCTTTCAGGACATGGGATCGGATTGGTGCTGATCAGAACGAATTCATTCTCGGTAGTCATACCTGGTGTTTCCTTTCCCCTCCATCTTGAATTTAGGGTTTGCTCGAGGACGAGCAAATCTCTAAGTTCGGGGTGGAGGGTGGGTGGTACGTATTCCACTTCCACATACACACCCCCTTTTTCATATTCAATATGTCTCTATCATAAAAATTTTTCAAAATTTTGAACAGATACCTGATGAAATTTTGTCCTTTGTTGATAAAAATGTAACTAACTTTTTGCTATGCATCTTCTATCATAACATCCTCCTTATTCGAAGCAAATCCTCAAGAGGACTGACTTTTGAAATTTGCCTGAAATCATCCTGTGAAACTTATGATTCCTAACATCATAATTCTTTTTACATAATGATAAGTATCTGTCAAACTGATAGGGATCAAACACGTCGCGCTTCCTAACTGACTAGTGGAACAATGGCTCAGAAACCCCACCGGATCCGCATCAAGTCATTATTTGAGCAGAGTATGACAAAGAGAATAACCCGGTTTTGAATTGTAAATCAAGTTGCACCCTGATCTGAACTCTCTTCTACACTTGTTCTATCATCTTCGTATCCCTCCATCCATAAATACCACCAAAATAGCCAAACTTGTGCCAAACCCTAAGTTTGGGGTGGCACACCACTTTCCCCATATCCGCTTCTTCCATACCCCTTCCAATAAATAGGGGCGTACCACAAAAAAATGCAATCTCGAGTCGAATAGAGGAGAGATCTGCAACAAAAGATGCCATAGCGCACACAAAAAAAAATAAATAAATATGCAATAAATGAAATTGCAAAACAAATAAAAATCTCGAGTCGAATAGAGGAGAGATTTACTTCTTCTTTCCATACCACCTTTCACTCCTTTTTCTACCTAAGGGCACAATACATGCCCTACCATCCTGAACTACACCAGTGTCAGATCAAATGCATACTTGTCGATTCTATGGGTATCTCTGAACTCCTACAAAACTCTTCGACATGCTTGGTGTTGGAAAAGGCGGGGAGGAAGCGTTGTTGGGAAACGAACTCAGGAACGAAGCTATGGAAAGACGTGTTTCGTGGTCGCAGGAAGTTGAGGTACTCACTCATACTGAGCAAAAAGAAAACATTTGTGATGTGAAGATGAAGAAATCACACGGATCGAAAGTATTCCATCAGGCAACAGTTTCAAATTTTATGTTACTCGAGGACGAGCAACGATTTAAGTTCGGGGTGTTTTGATGAGTGCATACTCATCATGATTTTCAATTACCTTTTTGGAACAATTTAATATCTATTCCACATCTTTTCACCCTAATATGAATCATAATGCACAAAACTACTCAGTGATTCAATAATCAAGGTTTTAACTAAATATCTTTCATTTTATGCAGGTGTAGCAGGCAACTCCATGCAAACGGTCTTGAGACCGTTTGGATCCATGCGGTCTCAAGACCGTTTGCTGAAATACAGAAAGAACAAGACGAAACCAGTTGCCCAAGACCGTTTGGTCCCATGCGGTCCCAAGACCGTTTGGTCCCATGCGGTCCCAAGACCGTTTGGTCCCATGCGGTCCCAAGACCGTTTGGTCCCATGCGGTCTCAAGACCGTTTGATCCCATGCGGTTCCAAGACCGTTTGGCCCCATGCGGTCCCAAGACCGTTTGGTCCCATGCGGTCCCATGACCGTTTGGTCCCATGCGGTTCTAAGACCGTTTGGTCCCATGCGGTCCCAAGACCGTTTGGTCCCATGCGGTCTCAAGACCGTTTGGTCCCATGCGGTCTCAAGACCATTTGGTCCCATGCGGTCCCAAGGCCGTTTGGTCCCAAACGGTCCCAAGACCGTTTGGTCCCGCGCGGTCCCAAGACCGTTCGATGCAAGCGCAAGGATCGATTGAAGAACTAAAGCCGCGCGACCACGCCAAAGCCAGGACCGATCAAAGCAAGACCGTTTGGCGCCCAAACGGTCCCAAGACCGTTTGGCGCCCAAACGGTCTCCAAACTGTTTGGAGAAGATATTTCCAGCAACTTATCCAAACCGTTTGGGATCAGATCTGAAACTATAAATAGACCCCCAGGGTCCCCATTTCGAGGCATCGGTCCCGGACGCCGAAAGGCTGCCAGAGCACCACACCGATCAAGTTCCACTCCATCTACTGCTGGTGTTGCGTCCAAGGTGGCTAAGAAGAGGAAGAAGACGGCGCAAGGAGCGCATCTTCTTCACCGAGCTGCGTCCACCCTCTGCACCGAGCTCATGGCGGATCTATCTTTCTCTCCTATCCTTCTTGTATCTCGTATCATGAGCGAGTAGTCCTCTTTCGCTGGGGTGCGGGGACTAGCCCCGCTGCCCACGCAAACCATGTTCTTTTGTTAAACTTTCCAAGCCAATGTATATAACTCTTCATTTTGCCGTTTATCGTTAAGCTTGTAGGTTGGTTATGTGCGTGTTTTCATCTTTGTGCTCCCTATGTTGCGATAACTTCAATGCATGGGTTCCTATGTCGTGATAACTTCAAGGCATGGGTTGGAACGTCGCTTAGCATGTTTGACCCTTGACGATAACTTCCGATGGGTTCCTTGAGGTCGTATGTGTATGATCCGCGAGGGGACGAGCCATCTAGCCTTCGGTGACGCTTCTGTGCGCCTAACGCCTGTATAGGGGGTTCACAACCTTAGTTGGATTTTGCATCATCTTACTAAACGTCGATGTTTGCTCGCATGTCACCTTCCTGCTTGTTTATCGGTTAACGCGGCTGACTCCCAAACTAGAAATAGGATGGGATTTCATCGAGGTCGTAAGTGTATGATCCGTGAGGGGACGAGCCATCTAGCCTTCGGTGACGCTTCTGTGCGCCTAACGCCCGTATGGGGGGTTCACAACCTCCGTGGATTTCTGTATCTTCAGAGCCGTAAGACATGTGATCCGGATGGCGATGAGAAATTGGCTGCCTATGGTGATGCTTACGCGGACCTAACGCCCGTATGGGGGGTTCTGCAGCAGCTCTATTTGGGGTGTTATATCGTGCCTGGTTTGTTTCCAAGAGAGTGTGTTTGTGTGCGTAGCGGTGGTCAAACCCTGTACCATCCCAGCGATTCCATATCATTGATCTAAACCCATCTTTTGTTCCGCATTTACTTTCTTGCAATTAGTTTAATCAAACCAAAATCAACCAATTGTTCTAAATATTAGTTTTACTTGGGCTAGATCTAACTGACAAAGAATCTTAAAAACATTGTCCTTTGGGTTCGATCCTCAACTATACTGCGATAAGATCCGTCTGCTTGCGGGTGGTATTGTTGCACTTGGTTTTGGTAAAAGCTCGGGGATATAAACCCCGAGTGAATTTGTTAGTGCATTCAAAAAGCCACATCATTGATAATGTGGATATTGAGTACAACAACCCCCTCATTTGGAAGTGGGACTTGTACATTGGCTTCCTATGTTCCTATGGTGAAAAGGGGCCTGGTGACCTTCCCCATCGCGTTGGGGTAATAGAGTCATACAAAATATATAAGCATGCTTCTTGAATTACAGCATAATGGGAATTCGTAATAAAAGTTGATTTGCTTGAAAAACTTGTCGAATAAATGTTGGTTTTGCAAATTGCATATTATTCTTTGAAATATAAGTCCTGCCAAGTATACTTATTTTCTTATAAACTGTTTTGCTTGATTCTGATAGCGTACCATGCAATTGCATGATTGTGTCTCGATTTTATTGATTTTAGGCAATACAAATGGAATATTGAATAAGATCGCTTCCGCACTCTACATACTCTGATGATAAAGACAAATCAGTTATATCTCCATATTGGGTTAGTTTGTTCTTTAATTATCCAGTTTTTGAGTTATTTATTTCTTATTGTATATGCCAGTGTGATTGATCTTATGGGGCCACTCAGGGACGGGCGCTTCAATCCTTTCTCTATTGTCTAGGCAGTAGGATTGGGATTGGGGTAAGAACAGTTTCGTGACAGTTTGGTGACCTAGGAAAGGTCAGAAAAAGGAGGAAAAAGGGTTTTCAACATTATAACTTCAAGAAATCGTAGTAATTAGTAGGAAACTCCAATTGTTCTCAAATTTGGACCACAGATTGACAAAAATGTATAGAACATCTAGAAAAAGTGTGAGAACCAAAAGATAAATTTTGATGGATCAATTTTATCCTTTGAACAAAGTAACAAATAAATCAAATATGTGGGGTTTCAAAGTGTATAAAATTCAAATTGATCACCAAATTTTGGATTTGAGTCTCAATATTAATTATGAAGACAAGAAAAAAATAATTTGGGACCATTAATAGGTACAATGAGGGTAAAAATAGTAATTTCATCATACCTATGTAAAATTCCACTTTGTCACATCCTTCCCTCCTTAAAAGGAATTTTGTCCCCAAAATTCAAAAACATCCTCAAAATTGGGATCATTCAACCTAAGTCATATCCTCAAATACTAGGGTGTCCTCAAAATTTGAAAACATCCTCAAATTTAGAATTATCCAAAACCACATCATATCCTCAAAATCATGTCCTCAAAGTTAAAATAATACAATCATCATAATTGGAATTCCATGTTCCATATCATAACCAACTTGGTATCAGTATCATTCCATCATCGAGCAATTGATTATCAAGGTCAACGCATATATATTGTCCAAAGTCATTATATGAGTCACAAATATGGAAAGCATCTTATTGTTCACAAGTTTGGACATATCATATTTTAGGTCAGACAAATAGAGTACTTGAATCAAATATACAAGGTGACTCTCAAATCATGTCTGAAATTGAGATAGTTGAGATTAAGTGCCATAGGCCAAAAGGGTCATTTACTAACAAGTTTGTTCTTCAAGAGTCAAGATTCAAATATTCGTATTTTGAGTTCTGAACATACATGTCTAGGATTTTTATTCCTAACCAGACCACCGGTGTGATCATTCACCCATATCAACATTCTAGTAACATTATCAAGATTTCAATATCAATTTATTTATCAAGTATATTCAAGGTGAATGGTCCGGACCTAGGTCATTTTAGTAAGTTAACCCAATACATATTTTCAATTTTACAATCCTCAAAATACAACTAGTCAAGCTCTCATGATTTTGAATCCAGTATTACAACAATGGATGGACCATTTGTAGGTCAACATGATCGAGTCAAAATTCAAGATTTGAGTATGGAGTCAAAATTCAAACCAGACACAAATTTTCAAATCCAAGGATAGGTTCCAAAAAGGCATCACATTTCCATTTCTCAAAATATAGTGAGTACAAGGTTTTATTTCAAAAAATAAAAGTTACAACGAGTTACATAATTGCCATATCAAAATCTCGATCTAGTGGTGACTTCAAAGGTTGTGATTGCACATGTCCTCTTTTGAAATTCCAACTTCTATTTTTGTATCTATCTCCATGACTACAGGCTTGGATGTAGGGATAAAGTCAGTCATGGTGACTTGGACTCCTCCGGGAATTATTGATGTTGTGTATCTCGCCCATTTTGTCATAGCATCCATTAATAACTTGTTTTGTATTTCCCAAGCATCATAATTATTATCATCATTGAGCCTAGGTCTTTTTCCTTTGTCTATATCATCCTTGACTTTTTCTTCATCAATCTTCCTTTTATCAACCCTTTCTCCTTGATCATCATTGGTTCTAAGGGATCTTGCTTTTTGACTACGGGTTTGTGGGGCCATCTGCAAGGTATATATGATTTGTGAGTCTTCTAATCACATAGATCGAGGTAAGAGTATATTACATTTTATGGTTTCATACTATTCAAGAAATAGGGAGAGTGTCAAAGATTAAATCATATTCCATAAGGTAATGAGATCAAAAAAATTCACGATCATAATAAGGCAACATGGACATTAATCAAATAGAGACCCCATCAACAATGAGGTATAAGGTATAAGTCCTTCTTATTTCACCAAATCAAAGTCATTGATATTTACCTCAAACATAGGAAGCATATAGTCAAGTTTTGATTAAATCAAGTTTGCAATTAGGGTCATCATGAGTATTAGATTTCAAGCTTAATTGATCAAAATTGAGTTTTCACATTAAAGTCAGATCATGGTATCACCTTTCAAGATTCAACAATATTTACTTTTCCCATTCATAAGCTACCCATAATCGAGACATCATGTGGTAAAAGGTCACAAGAAAGGACCACATGATGAGATGAGAAGACTACCTAATCTTCATCTACATGAGTGGCTTAGGTAGTCCTTAATGAAGAGATGAGATGCTAGAAGACTCTCTATGTTTCACAAGAAAACCTTTAGGTCCAGTTCTGGATCAATTAAGGCTAGGTAGAGCGGGGGATCTCAGCCACCGTGAAGACGGATAGGAGAAATTATGTCATGACCCTGAGCCTAGACACCTCAATTTTCACCATTATGGACTTTAGGGTTTCTTGGGTGTAAGAGACTTGAGAAATTATTTACTTAAAGTATATGGGAGTGTGAAAGCTCTGATACCAACTGTCACGGAACTGTTCTTACCCCAATCCCAATCCTACTGCCTAGACAGTAGAAAAAGGATTGAAGCGCCCGTCCCTGAGTGGCCCCATAAGATCAATCACACTGACATATATAATAAGAAATAAATAACTCAAAAACTGGATAATTAAAGAACAAACTAACCCAATATGGAGATATAACTGATTTGTCTTTATCATCAGAGTATGTAGAGTGCGGAAGCGATCTTATTCAATATTCCATTTGTATTGCCTAAAATCAATAAAATCGAGACACAATCATGCAATTGAAAGGTACGCTATTATATGAATCCTCCTTGATTGTATTGTAGATACTTTTATGTATCTCTTGATTGTATACTTGGCTATTTACTCGGATGAGCTATTCTTCCCTATGATTAGTCTTCAGTTTTTCTATACTATATTTTGAAAAACATGAAAATATAAATTGCATGCCCATTATGACTGCCCGTATATTGATAATGATGATGAGATTGATAATGTTGATAATGTGGATATTGAGTACAACAACTCCCTCATTTGGAAGTGGGACTTGTACATTGGCTTCCTTTGTTCCTATGGTGAAAAGGGGCCTAGTGACCTTCCCCATCGCGTTGGGGTAATAGAGTCATACAAAATATATAAGCATGCTTCTTGAATTACAGCATAATGGGAATTTGTAATAAAAGTTGATTTGCTTGAAAAACTTGTCGAATAAATGTTGGTTTTGCAAATTGCATATTATTATTTGAAATATAAGTCCTGCCAAGTATACTTATTTTCTTATAAACTGTTTTGCTTGATTTTGATAGCGTACCATGCAATTGCATGATTGTGTCTTGATTTTATTGATTTTAGGCAATACAAATGGAATATTGAATAAGATCGCTTCCGCACTCTACATACTCTGATGATAAAGACAAATCAGTTATATCTCCATATTGGGTTATTTTGTTCTTTAATTATCCAGTTTTTTAGTTATTTATTTCTTATTGTATATGCCAGTGTGATTGATCTTATGGGGCCACTCAGGGACGGGAGCTTCAATCCTTTTTCTACTGTCTAGGAAGTAGGATTAGGATTGGGGTAAGAACAGTTCCGTGACACAAATCCCAAAACAAAATGCCGGATCAACACAGGCCAGGAGAAGGAGGAGTTGCGCCTCTCACTTGCCACACGGCGAGACATGATTCGCCGAAAAAGGTAAATGTTCAATAAATGCCCATATATTGTATAATTAATAGAAATTAGCACGTTTATCAGAAAATTACAAATAAGGTACAAAAATTCTCAGAAAAATTAGTAGAACAATATGAAACTATAATATCAGGCTTTTGATCATTAAATATCAACAATATCATGTAAGATGTGTAATTCTTATTTAATGGATAATAAATAGCAAATGATGACATAAAATCATGGAAAAATATCAGTAAGTCCATAATTATGTATAGAATGCATATGATGTCAGATATGATCATGTTGATGTACGAAATTACATAATTTGATTAATATGTCTAATTAAGGCTAATAACACTAAAGATGATGCAATTAATACATGCATGCTCAATAAATGATGAGATTTACAGAAAAACCTCATATCTATAACTAGAAGATAATATGTAGGTCTGAGATCAGTTTTGTACACAAAATTCATGCTTTATGAAGCTCACCCTTAATATAAGTGATGTAACCCTAAGATGGTTAATAAAAGTGACATAATGTTAAATATGTTCACATAATAATGTGACACACGAGTATATCCAGTTAATGAACTATAATCTGGAATATGACACCAGTAAGATAATTCTAAGACAAGAATACAAGTAAAAGTGGGAATATCCTACTACGTTAAGTAAACCCTAAAATGGATATAAGTAGGGTTATGATGATGAGAACCTAATGATAGTTTATGATATTGCCTTAATCAAGGATGAACAAGGTTAGGGTTGACCTGAGGAATATGTGATGATTAGGTTTCTTGATCAAGGTACGTCATTACCACTTGCTTGGCTTATTATACATTATGCTTGTGTTATATGGTAGTAAAGACTTGGCATATGGTATTGATTGAAACGATTGTCTTGTATGATATTTTGCTTGAATTTCTATACGTATTGCTATGAACACATCAAACATAATATATATGTTCTATTATATGAAAGCACCAACTCTATGGCAGTGTGCTTGGAAGTGACTGAACTCTTTGGTAGTGTTCACGTTGTACATATGGAAGCACCAACTCTTTGGTAGTGTTCTTAGACCCAACTCTTTGGTAGTGGTCACTTTGTACATATGATCCAAATCTTTGGTAGTGATCATAAAGGCCTCAATGCATTCAACTCTCAGGTAGTAAATGCATGGATGATATAATGGAAATTATGCTTAAAATATGTGTTCTATTTTGTTAATGAACCTCTTTGTGCAAGTATATGTTTTTCTTATATTCTTCTGTTACTGCCAAGTATTAGTTTTATCTTATTGCCATAATATGATGAGAGGTATATAAAAGACACGGAGGCGTACTCAGTACAATATTCTTGAATATTGTGCAGACATGTACCGCATGTAATCTTTTTTTTAGGTTGTGGTTATGCTCTTGAAGATCCAGGATAGTAGAGTTGTGTGGCGAGCTGATGTACAGGTGGACCTGTTGTCTTAAGATCCTGTAGTTTAGTGGTAGTACATGTACATGTATAGTTTGTTGTTCAATATGTAATATCAAATGTTGTAACAATTCATGTTGTAATTATATGTTGAATGGTGAACATGTGTTGTGGTTTTATTATTGTTCATGTGCATGTGCTACTAATGTATGTTCCTTCTGACTCCCTCGATTTTCTTCTTCTTATCCTGGTGTGGGGTGTTTAAATTGGGATTCTCGCTGAGGTGAGGGTTTCAATTTGGACGTCACACATCATATTATGTTTTAGAAAATCCGGGGACGTCACATATACACCAACAATATGTTTTGCATGATATTAGACCAAGAATTCCATGGGGTTCTAAGGAATTACAATAGTATGACCATAACCACCGCAAATGTTTTATATTGCATGTTTACATTTGTGGGATATAGCATGTGTATGATGCATTATATAGTATGTAGTGATTGGATAACCGTATGTACCATTATATATATATAAATATATATATATATATATATATATATATATATATATATATATATATATATATATATAATCCATCAATCAAACATAATTAGTCTAAGATTTTTTCCGTTAACAACATGAAAACGTGACCAATTATGTGTGGACACACCAAGCACAATGTGTTATCCATCTTGTGGAAGTGTGGTGGTAGTTATGTGGGCCTACCAAGCAGGATCCATTTCTATCATGTTGGTTCTTGGGATAGGCTTAACTAGGTGTCCTTAATCAGATTAACAACCTAGAATCATACAAATAACTATGTCAAGGAGTTGCGCATACCATCTATCCAAGAATTCTAAAAGATGCAATTGGCAAAAGGTTCGTTACCTTGATGATTGATTATGGACGATGGCATTGGTCGGGTAATAACTCAATTATTTTTTATCACGGCTCATTAGAATTTTGTGTGTTGTAATCTTCCAAATTGATAATTGAGTGTTAGAAATTTGAATTAAATAATGAGAATGCTAGTTAATTAAAGGCCAAAATGAACATCGTCAAACTTTATACAAATAAAATCATATCAAAAATGGGTTTCAGACAAAATTGTAAAATTCTTTTGAAGAATCAAATGGAAACACACACCATTTTTTCTCTATGATCGGTCCTTGAGAAGGACACGTTAAATGGGAATAACTTACATTACTGGTTCAGGACACTAAGAATTGTTCTCACATAGGAGTGCAAGCTCTATATCTTGGAGACAGGAGATCTAGATAAGCCTCTTCTCACTGCACCTAAGGATGAAATGGATTCTTAAATGAAGAAAACCAAAGATTTTGTTGATTTCAAATGCCTAATGATGTGATCCATTAACAATTTTTTTCAAATACATCATGAGAACATGGATGTTATTGAGACAGTTACACATATTAAGAACATGTTCCAAGATCAGGCAAGACAAGAGAGATATGATGTCTCCAAGGCAATTTTCAAATGTAACATGGAAGAAGGACATCTAGTTGGTCCTCATGTACTCAAGCTCATTGGGTATGTGGAGAAGCTATCCAGACTAGGATTCCCATTTGTTCAAGAGTTGGCCTCTAATGTGATTATGTAGTCTCTTCCAGAGTCATACAGACAATTTGTTATGAACTACAATACAACTGACTTTGACAATCGGTTGACAAAGTTACTTGTCATATTGAGAATAGCCGAGGCATAAATCAAGAATGACAAGACCAAGTCTATGATGATGATAAACAAATTGAAGGGAAAGTATAAACTCAAAGGAAAAGCTAAGAAAAGTTCTAAAGCTGGTGAGAAGTCCAAGTCTTCAACACTCAAGGTAAAGGGAGGAGTGAGCAAGGAAGGCAGTTGTAACCACTATCACCAGCCTGGACATTGGAACAAGAATTGGCCTCTCTACTTGGAGGAACTAAAGAGATAGATCAGATCAAAATATCCATTTTAGGTATATATGTTATAAGATAAATCTAATTACTTCTTCATCTGGGTATATGATACCAGATGTAGATCTGACATATATTTGATATGCATGATATGATAAGAAGTAAGCCTTTACAAAAGGGAAAGGATGGACTCTATAGAGCAAGAGTTGTTGTGTCTTTAGTCTAAATTTAGAATTTATCTTAGCCCATAGGGCATGTAATAGAGTTACATGAGCTGCTATTTCATTATGCCAATAATAAAAACACTTTACTCTTTGCATCTTGTATGGATTAGGATGGTTATGAATAAAATAGTTAAATGTTCTATTTTAAAGATGTGATCTTGTGTGGCAATTCCACAAATGTCTCATGATATTTATTTGATGGATCTAAAGATAAACGTTCATAAAGAAAATACCAAAAGGATTGCAACTTGATAAATGAAACTATCAATATCTATAGCATTGTCACCTAGAGCACATATAAAGAAATGCATTTCAAGAATCCATGATGATGTTTGTCTAGACTATTTTCATTATTGAACTAATTAGAGAAATGAAAGTCTTATTTATGAACAAGATGACAAAACACCTCTCACCAGATGTAGTGGGAGAATAAACATTCTATTGGGACTTGTATATAATGATGTATAAAAACCTTCAGATTAAATGATAGAGGTAGTTAATATACCTCATTATACTAGTTAGTAGATGTATTTTTTATTTTTTTAGTGAGATACAAACATGAATATCTTGAAATTCTCAAGAAGATCATAAAATAAGTACATTAACACATTGACAAAAGGATTAGGACACCTTGATATGATCAACATTGAAATACTTTACATCAAGAGTTTGAGAACCTTCTAGGGAGAATGCGTTAGTGTATCACAATGAATTCTACCTAAAACATGATGATGTATCATAATGAAGGAATCACATCCTTATGAGTCATAATGTGATTATCATTTACTGTAATCTTCAACTTCTTCATAAATACATGCTTTACACTAAAACAATTTACCATCTAAAATGGTTTAAAAGACACCATATGAGATATGGTATGGGATTGTTTCGATATGTCTTTCATAAGGATTGAAACCTATACAAGAAAAGGGTTTCTTGAAAATATTTATCCACAAGACCATATAAGTAATAAGTACCACCTTTAAATCCTAATCTGATAACAAAATGATTGTTACTAGGACAGCTGAGTTCTAAAAGAATCAGTGGGAGTAAAAGTATAACCTAAAAGGTATAATGGGCCGAATGAATCACAAATAGTTGTGAAATATCAAGTTCCTTATGTAACACAAGACCCATACTTCTAGTAGAACACGTCTAAGATTAAAAGATTGTCAATTCTATAACTCATATTGGTTGTGAGTAGGTCATAGGTTGATTAGCCAACCATCAATTAGAAACTATTAAGGGACAAACTAGCCTAAATTGCATATCCAAAATGGAGTGGATCTAGAGTAGTCAGACTCATAAGATAGTAAGTAAACACTCAAGCCCCCACAACTATTATATGAGGTCTGACGTAGTAATCGGGGTCAAAGCACATGGACAAGGTTAGTAGGTGTTAAGTACTCAAGGTCTCACACTCATATACTTTGGATAAACAGATGACTTAGAATGGTTGTTCCCTAAGGAACGAAGGTGCATAAACCAAAACAAAGAAAGTTAAAACAAAGAAGGAAAATAACAACAAGAGAAAAAAAGGGCAAACAGTGAGGAACAAAGATATGGAAGGGAACTCGGATCGGGTTTCACCTACTAAGGTCTCCCACCAACATGAAAAACTCACCCCACTTTATTTATTCCTATCAAGATCACAAGAAGTCATAGAAGTGTTTGTTCCCTCCTCTCTTGAGATAAGGATAGATCTAGGATCTAAGATAGCCTCCCTTTTTTGATAACAACCTTACAACCACAAAGCAAACCATATGACCATAAGCCTTAGCAATCAAACATTTTCATGCATTCATACTACTCCATAACACCAGATAAATAAGATACTACTCTTTTGAGGAACCAACGATCAAACATCACAAGATAGTAGCTATGCATGCAAGTGAAGCATTAATAACAAGCATATGGATATAATCTTGATAAGATCACATATATATTCAAAGGGAAGCAAGAATATACATGTTGGGAGAACTTTAGTGGCTACTCCCAACCCGAGTTAAGTGTTTTGCCACACATGTTAATGGGAAACATAATGGAATAACAAAATGATAGATACATCATAATCACAAAGAGGGAAGGGGTACAATGTAATGGAGGTGATAGGTCTAGAAGAGAGAGAAAATTGGTGATACTCTAATATACTCCTTTGGATCTAGATCTAGAAGGACGGTGTGGAAGCTCTCCTTCTTTATAGGAAGAAGGGCCTCCAGTCTTCTCTCTCCTCAGCTTCCACCTTTAGAGATCCAAGACTAATCAAATGGATGAGAGTGGATGTGGAAATTTGCAGCACTTTGTGGTCCTTGATGATATGATGATGTGACAAGTTGAGGTGGGTGCCCTATGTATAGGTGTTTCCCACTGAATTAACCACCCACACTGCGGTCGAGGATGGGTATCGGTCGAGGCTTGATTGTGGTTGATTGAGGCCTCTCCTCAGTCGAGGTCACCACAGTGGTGGGTTGTGTCAGTACCCCAGTCGAGGTATTACGTCACCTTGGTTACGATCCTTCCTCGGTTGTGACATTCCCTTGTCTTAGTCATGGCCCTATTTTGGTCATGGCATGGCATTGCCTTAGTCGAGTTACTACCTTGGTCGAGGTCGATCGAGGTAGAGATGGATGGTTCGTGGGCAGTGACCAAAAGGGGCATGTTGCACCGCAGCCACAGCATCATCGATGTGATTGGTGGAATCGACCACTGTGTTAGGGTCCTCTTTGGTCAATGAGCCGCAATCGAGGTGCTGACAGCGACCATTGCCTGATGCGACCCTACAAGGATGGAAAAAGTGTGCAATTAAAATTATTGTCATAAAAGTGCTAAAATAAGTGGAAACGTTTGTGAAAGATAGGTTTGGAGAAGTATAAAATAAATGCAAAAAGTGTATAAAATCAGATGTTGTCAACTCCCCCAAACTTAGAATCAAGATTATCCTCAAGCTAAGGGTAGGTTCGAAATCATAGAGAGAAGAGCAATTTTGTGACAAAATTTTGTGAAACTTAACATTACTGAGTTATCTCATTCTTACACCAAAACACTTGTGGTGTGTTTGCTTAATCCAAAAATCTCATTCCTCCCTCTTCACAACTAGAGTTGTACAACTTCGAGTTCTTTCCATAACATTTGGTAGTAAAAGGTCTCTCCATCTCAACGTATCACCCCTTCCTACTTTAGGTTACCAGCCATACTAATTCAACATCTCCTAGAGGGGTAGCTTTCACACTCTTCCTTTACTTTCAGTTGTCCCTATGCTGATGTGTTTGGGTAGGCTTTAGGATTAAAGTGTTTTCTTTTTCTCCTAAAGTTCCTTCACCCATAATTGTCATAAGGATAATATTGTCCTTAGGTATTCTAACGTTAAGTCAGGTGATTGTGTGGGGTTTGTTCAGGATTGAAGGTGGGTAAGTTTGACTTCAAGTTTCCACTTACGAGCACGACATATCTACATTCATGAGTGTAGTAATACACTAGCCGTGTGGAACCCCTTGGCACATTTTGGGCACAACTCTCTTTATATATATATATATATATATATATATATATATATATATATATATATATATATATATTCACTTTTATACCTCCTCTCTGGTTTGGGTGAGTGGGTTTTTTACTTGTTCCTCTGGGAAACCAAGCCTCTTTTCATCCCAAAGCAGGGATACTGAAACATGAAAGGGGTAGTTATTTCCTTCCCGGGGAAGGTGAGCATTTTCAGGCTAGAACCGTCAGGTTAGGGTGGTTGGTTAGGAGTATAGCTCAGTAACGTTCTCCAGTTTCTAAGGGTTTCGTAAGTTTATAATTGTTACACACACAACATCTTATTGTAAGAATGAAATAAAACTGTATTGTTATGTTTCTTGTTTTACTTTTATATGCATTAGTTGCTCGTATATTCCTATCTATAAATTATATCACTACAACCCTTAGCAAGGGAACAAACAAACTAGAAGGTATCTACCCAAAACTATGACTTATGACATAATTTCCTTAAAGCATAAACTTGTTTTTGCAAAATCAGTTTGGCGGGAGTTAAAAAATATGTACAAGTAAGAAAATTTTCAAAATTTTGCAAATTTTGGTATGGAATTGTACCTCTCACACCCCTTTATAACTCCTTCCCCAATTTTATCATTCACCCCAACCCAGAGTGTCAAAATTAGAGATAGGTGTAAAAACGGGCTTGCTTTATTTCTACTAGCTGGTCTTGGTGGCCCACTTTGACTCGAGGAGCATGCTAGTATACAATCTATGTAGTGGGTGGTATTGCTCCTACTGCATTCCTTCCACCTTCATATTCAAAGTGGATAGGACGTCATCCAGGAAAGATAGTAGAAGCCACAATCGTTGGATAGAAGCACCTACTGAGGGATCCTATGGCAGAACTGTGTCTTCTTAAAGTCTTTGACTTGTTTATGTTTGTACCTTTTTCCCTTACTCTTCAGCATCTCAACAATCGCCTCTGTGCATGTGGCTACATTCTCTTCTGTAGGTGTCTTTGAAGTAGTCATATATGTTTTCTTATTTAGAGCAAAGGCTACATTTGAGCTGTTATATAATACCAAAGTCCTTTTGATTACATTGACTACCAGCAAAGTCCAATGGCTGTCATGTAGTATCGGTAGGAATATGTAATCTGGGAGAGACGTCGCCAGACATTGTTGCAGGTGTACCTTTTTTCTAGATCTTTTGTCTCGTAGGATATCATCTACCAATAGAAAATATGCAATGTGCACATTTGGCATGTTGTCGTTTAGTAGAGCTTGATCATCAGACATTGTGCTGACTTAGAGGTACCCTCCTATTTTCAATCTATCACAGAGGTCGTCATTCTGCACACAAATGTCATCCCTTATGAAGACTACCTTTGCCGCTGTTTCATCTTCCTTCAAGGATTTCATTAATGCATCAAGGGCTTCTAAAGATAGACTCACACAACTCCATCTGTCAAAATCCTTGAAGGTTGGCATTATTTTTCCAGCTGGCTTGTGTGATTTATTTTTGAGCAAATCTTCTTCAATCTCACCTTTTACTGGTTGTCCTAGTAGAGGCTATTCTTCTTTATCTTCTGCTACCGAGGGCTTCTCTTGTTTAGATTCTGATATTCTTTGTGTACCAATATCAACTGTCCAACATTCCTTCTAGGTTGTTACATTGGATTGCTCTGTAGGGTCGATCCACAGTATTTTGAGTTCCTCCCTCCATGTCTTCTTTTCTGGGAGGGGGCTTTCTTGATGAAGCCTCTACATTACTACGTTTGGAGGCATCACCAGGTCATTGAAGAAGTGACGGTCGTAGATGACCTCTATTGCGTACATATCGTGCAATCTATGTAGATCTTCTGTATAGAGATCTTCTAGTGGAACACCCTTATTTATGGCTTCCATCATTCTTAGCACGACAAAGGTGCATTCCCCTATTCCAGCCTTCTCTTGGGGGACCTTCTTGTAGATTCATAATTGCTTCCACATCCCTTTATGTCTGTTGTCTGCTGATTGTATAACTCTTTGCAGACGTAATGACACCTTTCGAATGTCTCTCGCTTCCTTGTTCTTATAGAATAGGGATGTGTTGTCTAGTTCATATGCGTAGCAATTTAAAACTGTTGTTCATATTTCATATAGGTTGACGACAATCATAGCCCAATACTTTATAGTCCTTATGGGCATGACTCCAAATCTGGTTTCCTTCGTACTTATTGGGTGTTGTAGCTCTATTACATCAGTAGCTTTATCATTGTCTTCATAAAGGAGACCTGTTAGATGTGTGGTGAAGTTGAACACTGGTTATACTTTATGTAGATGTAGGAATTCTTCAAGGAGGGTGGCACAAAACACTTTAAACAACTTCTTGTGCACAGGTGCCCTTGTCTGCAACATCCCTCTAAAGTGGTCTTTGTTGAGTGACCTGACCTTGTTGTGATAGATGATGTCAGCTTCGAACAGGTTGTCATCTAGTATATTGGTGAGGGTATGGACGTCTTTGCATGTTACCCTTGACAATGTAGTCATGTCCATACCCACCATCTTACAGGGCAGAGGAGGAGCTACACTAAATTCTACTTTGTTGATTGGTGTGCTTCGTTTCATGGCTAACTCATTTGTAAAGAATGAATCGAGCCCACCTTGCTCGTCTTCCATGGTGCTTTCTTCCACTGCATGTACCTTTGTTGGTGGTGCTTCAGTTGTAGGAGGTTGAACCTTTGTTTTTGTCAGTATCTAGGTTATCGCCTCATCTTTGTATTTAGTGGACATCTCTGTAGCTAAGCCTTTTGTTAGATGACTCACTTTTGAGGGTTTCTCTAGCTCTGTAACATTTAGTGCGGCTAATGTCATAGACATCTTTCTATCATAGAAGGATTCATCTTGATCGTAATGTTCTGGACCTTCAAGAAGTCATTGAAGATGCCCATTCCCTACGTCAGGTCATCCAGGAACATGTTTAGATCTCTAATTTCTCTTGATGTGAGATCTTCTATCACTATGCTTTCTGCTCTGGAGGTGATGACCTATGTGGGATCTTCTGGTGCATCCTTGTCTTCATCTAGGCTGCTATTCAAATCAAATCCCTTTGACAACGTGTTAGTTTTCTTTATCTCATTGTATTTATGAACGTCTGACTTTTACAATTCTTCTTTTTCTTGTGGTTCAGCCATCAGAGAAGCTTTCACATTGTCACTCTCTTCCTTTGATGTTGCTCCTATACCGGTTCCCCCCACGTCGTTGTCATCTTTTCGGGGCTTCAGGGTCTTGAGGAAGTGTGTGATGTGGAGGGGCTCGTCAGACACTTGATCTTCTTTCTTTGCCACCAACTATCAATTTCTTGGCATTCGACTTCTATATGATGGTGTTCTTTGTCTATGCATAGACTCTCCATCTTGAGGTCGTCCAATGCTACTTTGTACCCTTTCCTCATTAGCTCCTTATCTTCCCACATGGTGTCTCTCTCCTTCCTGAGGTCTGCCATTTCCTCAATGAGATTCTTTAGTGCCCTCATTTGTGCGTTCTGGGTGTTTATCACCCCTTGCATGAATTGGGGAAGCACTTCAGTCCTCTTATTCATCGCTTATACTTGCATAGTTAGTGTATACAAGGTGGAGGTAATATTTTCATTTAAAATAGAATTTTGATGCATATCTTTCCATCTGACATCAAACTTGTTGCCCAATATGTCACCGAAGGTGTGCGAGCGATGTTGTTGTAGCTACATAGGTGTTGTGGATTCTCTTGGCTCCTTTGGTTGTGGAGCTGATATGGTTGGGTTGGGGGCACTCTTCTCTGCACTAGTACAGAAATGACGTATAACGTCACATTTGCTGGTGTCAATTACAAATAAAACACCAACGCTAATAAACTACGATGTTGGTTAAACACGACAACTAACACCTATAAGTGAAGGTCGGCCACTTTACAAAAGACACATGTATCATTTTTTCTTTAATGTCGGCTGGTCAAAATAAAAAAAGACATCCAAAATCACCAGCAAAATACAATTTTCCAAGAAAAAAAATTCCTCCAAAATTTTAAATTCAACATCGGTTGTATAAACACCGATGACTCATGTTCCACACCAAGCCCAACAATTTTTTTCCCTCCATATGTCATCGGTTGTTTAAAATACAACTGACACATAAATATCCCTCACGAGGAAAAAATTCATACCTTATTTGGCGTCGGTTGTTGCATAAGAACCGACGAGGATGTTTGTTCGCACGTTGTCCTTGCAAAAAATCCCCCACCCCCAATTTGCCTAATCGGCGACGGTGTCAGGGGAGAAATCGATAACTATGATTGTAACTCAAGAACAAATTTTTTTTGGTCAATGTATGTGGATAGACGTCGGTTCTTATTCATTGAAATCGATTATGAACACCCCAACACGGTATTTGTTTGAAGTTGTATATGGTGTTAAGCATCAATTTTACACAATAACCAACGTTGATAATTAACTGAATAGCATCCGTGCAAGCTAGACTCTTCCCCTTCTCTATTTCATTCTTGATTCTCTATTTCCGCTCAAGCTATGTCTCGCGATTTTGTGTTTCCGCTCACCACTGTCGTTGTTGTTGTGGAGAGGATCTTGCCACCACCGCTATGGAGAGGAGCTTGTTTTTGGCACTGTGGAGAGGAACCGTAGTTGAGGAGCTCGCCACCACCACTCTGGTTCAGTCATTTCTGCCACCACTCCAGTAGTTCAGTCGCCGCCACCGCCACTCACTTGCTCAGTTATCTCCGCCAATGACCCCAACCACAACCTGCCATTGCTCATCACATGCTTCACCGCAACTTCAGTCATCTCTGCCTCCACCTTCAGGCACATCCACCTCTGAACACAGCGGCGACCACCTCTACAGCCACAACTATGACCACCTCCTCCTCTGACCGCCACCACCACACCCTGCTCCACCAGTGCGGTGAGTTTTCTGTATGATTATTATTGATTAATTAGGGTTGATTACTATTGATTAATAAGGGTTAAACAAGGAATGAATGAACTTAGTTCAATATATAATTCGTCTTTAAAATTGTGTAGTTTATTAATAATGACTAACTAGGGTTAATGATGAATGAATGAATTTAATAAATTGTTAATGCTTTCTTTCTCTCTTGTTAGTGATTGATTTAACTTATTTGAATATATAGTTATTCTTCAAAATTGTTTAGTTGATTATTAATGATTGATTTGGGTTGATGATGAATGAATAAACATATCCAAATGGAAGAATGAATTGAATTAAATGATGTTACACAAAACCTAGGATATGAATGATGATACTATGATTGTAGGTATATGAATGACAACATATATATATGTATTTTGTTGGCCTAGAAACCTGTCTGAGATTTACTCATTAGGAGTAAATCTTGGATAGTCCCCGATTTGGGACTATTCTTGAACACTTAATCTTACTTAGGATGTTAGTGTATAATGTGTATTCAGTTTTCATGATGTTTCGTCGGCACTTCCCCGTTTACTCTCTAAGTACATATGTCGGTGGGCATTTGTGCATGTACATCGATGTACTTGAAGAATTGTGGGGAAATGCTGCCGAAATTTCTTGAAAATCGAATAAACATTATACACTTAATAGTGAGATTAGGTGATTAAGAATGGGAAAGGAGGTACACATTTATTATATATAACACTCTCATCCCTAAACTTTTAACCATAAACCCAAATCTTTTAACCCTAAACCCTAATATATACTTGTTTTCTCTTTTTTCATAGAATGGATAGATCATGGATGTCCATTCCAAATTGATGTACCGCTGAGTTTATTTATGGTCTTGACTAGTTTATTAGATTTTATGAGGAACATAGGAAACAACCTAGAGATAGGTTCTACTGTCCATGTAGGCATTGCGGTAACAACTTGAAAGTCAGCACTAGTAAAGAAATTAAAAGTCATGTCATGTGCAACGGGATTGTACAAGGCTATACAAAATGGCACTAACATGGAGAAATTTCAAACCTAAAATTAGTGGATGTCGATAGAAGTGCTTGTGTGGAAGAGGAAAATTGCCTCCAATAACGTAGATGTGAATGAACTAGTTCCAGTTTACATCATTGATGCGATGTTGGATAGTTGTGGGGTAGAGCATACCGATCCACCTCCCATGTTCAGAAACATTGTGCATGATGCTGAGAGACCGTTAAATACATGTTTTACTACATTTATGAAGCTTAGCACTGTGTTGAGATTGTATAACCTGAAAGCTAACAATAGATGGAGCAATAAAAGCTTCGCGTCAATATTGTCTTTGTTGAAAGAAATTCTTCCTGAAGGAAATGAGCTGCCAATCTCAACATACTAGTTAAAGAAATTGTTGTACCCAATGGGAATGGAGGATAAGAAGAGACATGCATGCCCGAATGATTGTATATTATTTCAAAAGGACTATGTGGATTTGAAAGATTGTCCAAAATGTGGTGTATCAAGGTATAAAATGATGACTTGGGGGGTCCAAAATTGGTTCTCCTACTAAGGTGATGTGGTATCTACCTATAATATCATAGTTTCAATGCTTGTTTTCCAATCTGATAGATGCGGTAAATTTGAGGTGGCATGCATATGTTAAGAAAAATAAAGATGGGATCCTATGACATGCGTCTTATTCCCCACAATGGAAGAAGATTGATTTATTGTTCCCTAAATTTGGTGAAGAAATTAGGAATCTAAGACTTGGGATTTATACAGATGGGATGAATCCGTACGGGACATTGAGCAGCCAACATAGCACTTGGCCAGTTATGCTTGTTATATACAATCTTCCTCACTGGTTGTGTTTGAAAAATAAGTATGTTATGTTGTCATTGTTGATATCAGCCCCTAAACAACTTGGAAATGATATCAATGTTTATCTTGAACCTTTGATTGATGACTTAAAGAAACTTTGGGGTGAAGGTGTGATGACCTATTTTTCTTCATGAAGAGAGACATTTTGTGTGCATGCTATGTTGTTTTGCACTGTTAATGACATTCTAGCATATGGGAATTTGTCTAGATATAGTGTCAAAGGATCTGAAGCGTGCCATATATGTGAAGATAACACTGATTCAATATGACTAAAACATGGAGGCAAGACTTTATATCTTGGTCATCAAAGGTTTCTTCTAAAATTCCATCTGTACCATAGGTTGCACAAAGTATTCAATGGACGGAATGAGGAACGATATGCACCAAAACCTATACCAGGGGAGGTTGTTTATGAAAGAGTAAAAGACTTTGTCAGTGAATTTGGTAATGGATCACAATGTACCATGGCCACACGGAGTGACAAATCTTTATTCAAGAAGAAGTCAATATTTTGGGATCTTCCTTATTGGAGTTCTTTGGTAGTCAGGCATTGTATCGATGTCATTAATGTTGAGAAAAATGTCTGTGATAGCGTCATTGGTACTCTGTTGAATATACCAGGTAAGACTAAAGATGGGATAAAATCTATAATGGACCTACATGAAATGGGAAAAGGATAAAATTAACAGAAGTAGTTAGTAGTGATCAGAGAACATACTTACCACCTTCTTGTTACACATTGTCTAGAAAGGAGAAGAAAGCTTTTTGCGATTGCTTGGTAAATGTTAAGGTGCCATAGGGTTACTCATCCATCATCCATAGATTGGTATCAATGAAAGATCTAAAGTTGATAGGTCTTAAATCTCATGATTGTCACACTCTAATGCAACAAATATTACCCATGGTAATTCGATCTATATTGTTGAAGCATGTAAGGTTTGCAATCACTAGATTTTATTTCTTTTACAACAGTCTATGCAGCAAAGTTATTGATCCTGATACTCTCAATAAGTTGCAAAGAGAAGTGGTTGCTACCCTATGTCAGCTTGATATGTATTTTCCTCCTTTGTTCTTTGATTTCATGGTACATCTTGTTGTCCACTTGACTAGGGAAGTGAAAATGTTGGGACCAATTTTCTTGCATTGGATGTATCCCTTTGAACGATACATGAGCGTTTTTAAAGGTGATGTTCGAAACCATTATCAGCCTGAAGGGAGTATTATTGAGGGTTATGTGGCGAGAGAGGTTATGGATTTTTGCAATGACTTTCTGAGTGGGAATGATGCTCCTCTTAATTACAAGAATATTGAGGAGTACTCTGGCTAAGGAATTTTGGGATCACAGATGAAAGTAATCAGCTGTGAGAAGTTGGAACAAGCTCACTTATATATTTTACACAACATCGATGAAGTGAGTGTATATATTGAGGAACATACCAATTTCATCAAGAAACAATATCCTCGACCCAATTCCATGTGGCTTGCTAGAGAGCATAACAAGACATTTATTATGTGGTTTAAAGATAAAGTCTTACATCAACTACCTCATACACCAAATAATCTTGCTCAAAATATCAAATGCCTCGCCTTTAAACCAAAGTTGAATGTTATGTCTTATGAAGGGTTTGACATAAATGAGTTCTCATATTACACAGATCGTCAAGATGATAAGAGTGTCGTACAAAATAGTGGGTTCACCCTTCAAGCGTCATCATTTTTTTTTCAAGTGCAAATGATAAGAGTCCACATGAAGCTAAAATGTCATATTACAGTGTCATTGAAGACATATGGGAGTTTGACTACGTAGATTTTAGAATTCTTCTCTCTAAATGTAATTGGGTTGATAACACCAAAGGAGTTATAGTGGATAAATTGGGTTTCAAATTGGTGATCCTTGAAAAGATTAGCAAGAAGGGTGAACCATTCATATTGGCATCACAGGAGAAACAAGTATATTATATTGATGATCTTGCAAATGATAAATGGTCAGTTATTCTTCATGGTAAAAGATGGTTCATTGAACATCCTATAGATGAAGAAGAGTACTATGATAAGTATAATGAATCGAGTCCAATCTCAAATGGGTTGGCAACACCACCAAATATTGAAGCTAACGATGACTTGTATGTGCACAAAGATCTCACCGAAGGAATGTTAATTGATAAAAGATCACAGTATTAGAGGCATGTTTTTATTTTTTTATATGTTTTATTTTTTTGAATGTGTTTTATTTGTCTGAATGTGAACTTTACAATGTTTTATTATCTTCTAGTTATGTTAAATGTTAAATGTTTGATTTTTTAATGACAATTTCAGATGGCTGAGCATGAGTATGATGAATGTGATAATGATTATTGTGAGGGTAAGGATATCAATGCAGTGCCTCACAATGTAAGTTTTTAAAATATATCCTATATTTCTATCTATATGTCCATTTATAATTTATATCATGTAAGTGTGTTTTTTTAGGTCAAATTTTAGGTTGATGATGTACCCCCTAAAGAACTTGGGGCACTTGATGAGCAGAATTTTTTTTTTAAAAGTGAGGGGCATCACTATAATGAACAAGTTACTACAACAAAGGGGCAATGGACCCAAATTGGTTGTGGATTTTGATCATGCAGGAAACCTAGTTGGAGTGAACCACAACTTATTTATTTCATATCTTGGGATTCTTACTCATAGCCATTATAGTAATAATGTAGAATCTTGGCATAAAGTTCCTAAGGGGAAGAAAGACTTAGTATGGATGGAACTATGCTTGAGTTATTATTATTTGCAATTATATTTTGCATACTACTAATTTTTAGAGTACTAATTAAATATATGAAATTTTGCAGAGTATATTTGAATTGGATGAAAGCCTGCATCCTAAATGCATGATGCAACACTGTGGGAGGGTCCTAAGGAACTATAGGAAAAATCTCACTTGAGATTACATATGAGATGCTGAGAAGAGGAAGAAGTCAACCATTGAATAATGGAACTACCTAGACCCCAATGACTGGGAGGAGTTTGTTGTTAAAAGAAAAATTGATGAAATTAAGGTATTAAGCGTCACTCCCAATTTAATTAACATACATTCTTATGTATTCACCTATTCAAGATTGAGATTTAGTGTTACTAATCAAATCAATGTGCTTACAAACAAGGCTATCAGTGATGCTCAAAGAGAAAGGCATGCATTGAATGTGCATGACCACACGATGGGTCCAAAAGGTTTTGCAGGTGTTCTCCAAAGACTACAAGCTGCTACTGCTAAGTCTGTTGCTACTCAGGAGACTGGGGTGTCCTCTACTGTTACTCCCATGGCTCTTCCTCACCATACTTTGTGGATAGATGGGAGGCAAAATAAGAAAGGAGATATAATCAAACCCGTAATTGCTGAGGCGACTGCAAAAATGGTAAAATTCAACTCTCAGAGCAATCAATATTGATTATTATGTTTACTTACCAATTTCTATTGATGGCAATTAGTAGGAGCTTCACGAGAACAAGAAGAAAGGCAAGTTCATCCTTGAGGGAATAAGGGATGAATTGACAGATGCTCTTAGTAACCTAGAGCATCTTGGAAGTGTTAGGGGTGTAGGTGTTGGTGTGGGCATAAAAGCATTCTTTGGGCCATCACAGTGCAAACATGTCCCAAAAGAGGGATTTTTAAAAGCTGGGGTAACCAATTCTTTTTTTAGAATGTTATTGAAAAAGGGGATTCAATAATCAAAAGCTAACATTTCTTTTGTCCATTTATAGGTAGATGAGTTAATTAATAGTAGAGTCCATGAAGCAATGAGCAAGTGGAAAACATCTCTTACTGCCACTCAGATAGTACATGTGGCGTCCCGCTCTTTTCCTACTATAGATAAGGTTGGGAGTAATCTTGCAGATCCACCACCTAGCACGCCCGATGCAAGTATTTTGATGACATAGTAGCTAGTCTTTTCAAGATGATATGTTTATGTATATATGTATATAACATACTTTACATAAATTTGTAGGGGTTGAAGTTGTGTCATCTAAAAAGTAAAGAATTTATCGTTGAAGAGGCCAAGGCTTACCCACCCCTTCTAGGGGACATGTTTCATGGCACTCCAGTACCAAATGGTGCAGTTCGTGTGAGCCCGAGACTTGTACTCCACTAGTGTAGGCATCATCCATTGTCATATGCCCACCCAGATTCTAAAATGCTTGGTGAAGAAGAAAGCAGAGTGATATTGTGTCCCAAAACGGATGTCTTCTATACTGATATTGTATGGTAAATTTACATTATATTAATATGTTAGCGTGTATATACGAGCTAGTCAATTGATCTGAAATTATATATACAAGTCAAAAGGAAGAAACCCACTACAACTCGGCCTCCACCTCCACCTCCTCCTAAAGTACCTAGTTGGCTTCCAAGGGACCTATACGACTCGTTAGGTCCTAATTGTAAAGATATGTAAGTATGGATAGGCGAACATGACCCAAATTCTCCTATAAATGTTTCTATTCCGGTGGATGTTGTAGGCGAATCATACGATAACAAAATATTTATACAAGATATTTTGGAGTTGTTTCATTATGATTGGTTGAATACAACTATGATAGAGATATGAATATGGTGAGATCTTGTTTATATATCCATATTCCTTGTTTTATATTCGATGATCTAGTTTCTTATATATTAATGCATACATAATACATGTTTTGCAGCCACTTACACACGATCTGTAAAGATTTTCATTTTCCCATGTGGGATTTCTAGTTCCATCTTTGACCAATTGCATAGATAAAGAGCCTTCATCAGTTACCTCATACTGTTATGCCACTTTTAAATATTTTGGTAAAAAAAAGAAGACCGTGATAATAGCTTCATTCAATGTTGAGTAAGTTTACTTTGATTATAATTTGGACTTAAGAAAATTACATTTTTATTTTGGATTTTGAGTTATTAATTTTCAACTTTCTACATATCCAATCACCACAATATAGTAAGTATCATATACATGATATATCCCATAGAAAACATGTGAAACGATAAAAGCAATGATTATGGCCATCCTAATGTGATTCCCCGAGCCTAGAGGAATCATGATCATCTAGGTCCACATCATATGCAACTTATACAAGATGAACTCTGTGCTTTGCCTTTTGGGTTTGATCAACTCATCTCCATGATTGATCTGCTCGCCATCAGGTTGGTCGATTGGGTGCCACCAGTCGATCGACTGGCACCTCCAGCCAATCGATTCACTGGTCATCGTGCATCTCCTCAATCTGCCACCCGCTAGTCTCGCACCTAGAACTAGTCATCAAGATGTCTGTCGTTCCTTGACATAACTTGAAATAAAATTCTATCCTATTTTACATTTGAAAAGGAAACCCCGAGTTACATTGGGTGGGAGAAAAGGTAAGAAAGAAATCTCGAGTTATCTCAAGTTACAACAGGAATAGAAGATAGGGAATCGGTGCGCAGACCGAGATGCAAGCAACCACATACAACCAAGCACACAAACATAGGGTTTATTGGCCATAACCATGCTACACATCCACCACAAAACTCGTTTAAGGGTGACGCATATAGAGTGCATTCATATTACATATCATATATGTATATTGGGATTTGTGGATTTAGGATTGGACATGCATAAAGGCAATTTTATTCGCATCGTATGCAATAAATAAAGGTGACAAACCAAAATCGATCACATCGATAATCCTAAAGCATAGAGAAGTTGACGTGGCTCTCATACCACTGTTGGGTTTTAGGGGAGACAAAGAAGGCAGTGAAAACAAAATATTTTTTACTCCCAAACCCAGAAGAAGGAATCACATCAACGTCTATACAATAGGAAGGATGGTTTGTTGAGGCATACCTTATCCCGAGGATTGCTCGGCGACGTTACCTCGTGAATTGTGTGGTCTTCACCTCTGGTCTTGGACGGTGTCTGAGCAGCTCCTGGTCTCACTGAGACTGTCGGGATTGACAACTGTCCTCTGAGCGACAGATCCTCCCGCCTCTGCAGTCGTCCACATGGACTGCCTGGAACTCCGATCTCCTTGTCCCACAAGGAATCAGAAGGAGTTGCACCCTCCTGTCGGCGTACTAGTCACCGATACACTCTCCTGCAACCAGTTGCTTTTCTACAGTTGTTTTTCCCTCATTCTGCCTCCCTTATCGGGTAGAACTTGCTCGGGCTCTCTCGGTTACCAAAACCAGAGAGAACGACAACTTTGCATAGCAACTGGTGCACTGAGTTGTTGTTCTAAGATGCCCCCACTACCCCTATATATATAGGAGGGTCATGGGACATGGTTATCTATCTGGGCAATGCAAGATTAATGCAGGAGTAGAAGGATTCGAGATTTTCCACAAAACAACCAACTGTGCCACCTGAACCGATCATTTCAAGCATCAAACGGTCGGTTGGGGAGTTGAGCTGATCGGTTCACACCTCAACCGATCGGTTGGGGCACCAGAGCCGATCAGTTCGTGGTCCTGATCCAACTCAAATTGACTTTCAAATTTTTTTCCGATTAATCAAATATTAATCCTTGTCCAAATCGAATTTGTACAAGTGAAACAAATGGTATTCGCAAAATTGACTTTCCAAATGATCTCCATTGGTCACATGAGCTGACTGGTTCAACAATTGAGATGATCGGTTCACTAACCTGAGCCGATCGGTTCATCTCATGAGCCGATCAGTTGGAAGTGCAGATTGTGCAAAATCAGTCAATCGCAGTTTCAATCAATCTGATACTCTAATCAATTGGTCCAACACCTTGAACACTATGATTTTGAGCTATCAATCAATTGAGTGTTTAATTGAACTACTAAACTCCTTTAGTAATCAATCCAAACATGATTTGTGGATATACTCCTTTTTCCAGGTTAAATCCTATGTGTGTGACCCTACAGGTCCATTTCACATTGGTAGTGAAAGTCCATAACCCTTATGACTTCACAAGCAAAGAGCGGTGCCTAGTCACAAATCAATGCTACCCAAGTGAAATTAGAAAGTTGGAGAACAACTTTCAATCCTACAATCTGTGAATGGTGTTACAGTGAATGTATAATTCCTTTGTCACTAATGTCTTGAATGAAGTCAAGGCATGGTACAGTCATCCTTTCAACATTCATCCATTTCCTTGATCTTAGAGCAGACTGGGAGAGATGTGTGCGACATCAATATCACATATCGATTCACACATGCATGTGCATGCTTTTCTCAATCCTACTCATCAAGTGGCCATGGGCATTAAACTCCCTTAGGAGGGACAAATCCCATATCTATCACTCACCCCTCAAAAGCCCCATGTGTCAAAGTCACCCAATCATCACCTTTATAACAACCCATGTTTTAGGACTGTGTTTGATGATGTCAAAGTGTACCCAACGACATGTGTTGAGTGTAGTGATTTCAGGTCGAAGAATCACATTCACCACCATCACTGTGAGAGTTGACTGTGACTACCAAATCATGGTTCCATGTGTCACTCTCATGGTGGGTCTGTTGGGTACACTTGTTCTCTAACAAGTACCTATGTGCTTGGTTTGATATCACTATATCATGACTAATGAGATTCTATCATCAACCAACACACAATCTAGTCTTTAGTGTTATTGATGTCTATGGTTATTTCCACAATAACAACTGACTAGGGACCAAATAAGAATGTATACTCTTAACATCTGTATGATCTCATCGTTCAGGTCCTCATCCCAAAAGCATACATCATTGAGTAAAACAATTCTTTAGACATCTATCACATTACACTATCATCTCAGAAATAGTCAAAACATATAGATCGGAAATTGCCATTATTAGTATTCAAATCATTTACAAAGTATCCCATTACAATCATCACATGACTTGGTATATGGGCATATGTACCAACAGACTCCCACTTGCACTTAGAGCGAGTCACCAAGGAACCTCAGTCCTTGTGACCTAGCATGACCATCATGCTTCTGCTAAGAAAGGGCCTTAGTCAGTGGATCATTTATGTTGTTTTTAGTTGGTACTTTGCAAATCTTCACACCTCCTCACTGTACGATCTCTCATATAAAATGGAAGCGCCGTAGTATGTGCTTGGACCGCTGATGTGATCTGGGCTCCTTAGCTTGAGCAATAGCTTCATTGTTGTCACAATAAAGCTCAATTGCATCACAGCTACTGGGAACTACACCAAGTTCAGAGATGAACTTCCTGATCCACACAGCCTCCTTAGTTGCATGTGAAGTAGCAATATACTCGGCCTCTGTAGTAGAATCGACAACTATTTCTTGCTTGGAACTCTTCCAGCTCACAGCTCCATTGTTCAGGCAAAACACAAATCCTGATTGCGATCTATAATCATCTTTGTCAGTTTGGATGTTTGCATCAGTATAACCCTTTATAGCCAGTTCTTCCTCACCACCGTATACAAGGAACTGATCCTTAGTCCTTCACAAGTACTTGAGGATGTTCTTTACAGCTGTTCAGTGAGCATCCCTGGGATATGATTGGTACATGCTTGTCATGCTGAGGGCATACGAGACATCTAGGTGTGTGCACAATATAGCGTACATGATGGATCTGATGGCTGATTCATATAGGATCCCATTCATACGCTCCCTCTCTTCACAAGATTGGGGACATTGAGCTCTAGAGATGGTGACTCCATGTAGCATGGGGATGTTTCCTCTCTTTGAGTTACCCATGCTGAACCGCTTCAGCACCTTGTCAATGTACATACTTTGACTTAGTCCAAGAAGCCTTTTAGATTTATCTCTATAGATCTTGATTCCTAGAATGTAGGATGCTTATCCTAAGTCCTTCATTGAGAAAGTATTCCCAAGCTAAGTCTTTACCTTCTATAAGGTTGAGACATCATTCCCCATCAATAGTATGTCATCCACATACAATATGACAAATGTGGTCATGCTCCCACTAACCTTCTTGTACACATAAGGTTCATCTTCATTTTGAATAAATCCAAACACTTTGACTTCCTCATCAAATCAAAGATTTAAACTCCGAGATGCTTGTTTCAATCCATAAATTGACCTTTGCATCTTACAGACTTTATTGGCATTCTTTGGATCTACAAAACCTTCAGGTTGCGTCATATACACATCCTCATTATATTACCATTAAGGAATGCGGTTTTAACATATATATTTGCCAAATCTCATAGTCATAGTAAGCCGTAATAGCAAGCATAATCATGATGGACTTAATCATGGCAACTGGGGAAAAAGTGTCATCATAGTCAACACCTTGAACATGTCGAAAACCCTTTGTAATCAATCTGCCTTTATAAGTTTGCACATTTCCACCCATGTCAGTCTTCTTCTTGAAGACCCACTTGCACCCTATGGGTTTTACCCCTTCGGGTGGTTCCACCAAAGTCCATACTTTGTTGGAGTACATGGATTCCATATCGGATTTCATGGCCTCAAGCCATTTCTCATAATCAGGTCCCTCCATAGCCTCTAGATAGGTAGTTGGATCATCATCTATGATCAACTCACCACCTTCTTGAGTGACAAGGTATCCAAACCTCTCAGGTTCAAGGCGTGTCCTATTAGATCTACGAGGTCATTGTGTTACTTGATGAGATTGAGACTCCATAGCACTTTGTGAATCTCTATGTTCCTCTTGTACATCTACTAGTTCAATTTTTTCTTGTTGGGCTTCAACCTCTTCAAGCTCTATTTTTCTCCCACTGTTTCCTCTAGAAATAAATTCCTTTTCTAGGAACACAACATCCCTGGCAACAAACACTTTGTTGTCAGTTGGGTGGTATAAATAGTATCCCCTCGTTTCCTTGGGGTATCCAACAAAATAACATTTATCAGACTTGGGTCCAAGCTTATCAAGAAACATTTTCCTGACGTAAGCCTCACACCCCCAAATCCTCATAAAAGACATATTGGGACGCTTCTGAGTCCATATCTCATATGGTGTCTTTTGAACTGATTTAGATGGTACTCGGTTAAGTGTAAACGCAGCGGTTTCAGAAGCATAACCCCATAAGGAAATCGGAAGATCAACAAAACTCATCATTGATCGCACCATATCCAGTAAAGTGCAATTCCTTCTTTCAGACACACCATTATGTTGTGGTGTTCCAGGCAAAGTCCATTGTGATACAATACCACAGGCTCGTAGAAGGTCCTCAAACTATTGGCTTAAGTATTCTCCTCCTCGATCGGATCGAAGTGATTTAATACTTTTACCAAGTTGGTTTTGTACTTCATTCATGAAATCCTTGAACCTTTCAAGGGTTTCTGACTTATGTTTCATCAGGTACACAGCCATACCTACTGAAGTCATTAGTAAAGGTAATGAAGTACTGATACCCACCTCGAACTAATAGGCCCACATACATCAGTATGTATGAGTCCTAATAGATCACTAGCTCTCTCACCTTTACCTGAAAAGGGAGTCTTGGTCATCTTGCCTAACAAACAAGATTCACATGTCTCTATTGATTCATAATCAAAGGAATCTAGATAACCATCTTTATGGAGTCTAGAAATGCACTTCTCATTTATGTGCCCTAGACGACAATGCCAAAGATACATTTTGTTTGAGTTGTTGAGTTTTTGCCTTTTGGTGTTTACTTTGTATACACTTGTCTCTAGATCTATCAAGTATAGACCATAAGACATTGGGGCACTGCCATAAAAGATCCCATCTTTTGAAATAGAACACTTTCCATTCTTAATAAGAAATTCAAAACCATCCTTGTCCAAATAAGAAACGGAAATGATATTCCTATTTATGATAGGTACATAATAGCAGTTCTTTAACTCTATTATTAGCCTACTAGGTAGAGAACTCATAGGTTCCTACGGTACTGGCAGCAACCCTTTCCCCATTTGCAACACATAGTTCAACCTTGCCTTTCCCCAAAGGCCTACTTATTTTAAGATCTTTCACATTTGAACAAATGTGAGATCCACATCTGGTATCAAGTACCCATGACAAAGAATTAGTAAAGTTAATCTCTATCACGTATACACCAAAAGTAGAGATCTCTATCTCTCACTTCTTCTTCCATCATTCCCTCCATCCTCTCCATGTTTTCAGCGCAGAAGATTCTGACATTGGTTTGGCAAGAGAACTGTTCTCTCCCTCACCTTTGTCCTTAGACTTTTTTTTTTGAAAGGAAAAGGTCAATATCATTAAAGGCAAGCCATACGACATCTAAAAGATAGCAATCTCACACCAGAGATCCAAACATAACTCCGTATAGGAACTGACATTGCACACAAGCTCAGATTGGGAGGCAGTAGGTAAATTACATGCACGATCCCTCTTGGTTGTAGTTGTCCAAAGCAGCTGTCGACGAGAGAATCCTTCAATCTACACGATCCCATGAGAAAGTCATAAAAGGAGTAAGCAGCACCAGCGACACATAACACCATCACATACACACCAAAGATCCACCAAATAGAAAGAAGCTCGACCACAGCTGACCAACAGAGATAAACAAAACTAAGCTACAAACAACCAAAAAAAAACTAAGGCTAAGGAAAACAAGACAAGGAGGGACGAAGGGGAAAACAACCTACAGACAGACAAACACACACAGGAAAAAAGACAAACAGATAAGGGGCACAAACCAGGAAGATGAAGGACAAGCGGCCAAAACCCAACAGGTGCAAGCACAAGGAAAAGGAGGTCCCAAGCGGGTGAACAGGTGGGGGGTAGAAGCTCAGGGAACCCCACCACCACTCCATCCACTGTGGCGCCGCCCGCCCAGCTCAAGCAGCAACTTGAGGAGGCGAAAGAGGGTAGCAGGACGGAAACACCAACCCAAGACGACCCCCCGATTGACTCCTAACCCTATAACACACACCCATCAATGAACTATCCTTCTTCTTAAGCGCACATAGAGTGGACTCAAAGGCTACTGGTATTTCTGGATTGTGCAGAACACTTCTCACAATCATCAACTAGTTATGGAATTTATTCTCAATTAATTTGCCCATTTTAAAAGATGATCCTTTTTCCATTCTACGAGAGAAAATTGCATTTGTCAAAACTCCTTTTGATTTGATTTGAATAAAATTTGACAGTATTTAATTAGGCCTTTAATTAATTACTGCTCCCACTATTTTGATTCAAATTGACAGCCCTCACCATCAATTCAGAAGATTGCAGTGTACAATCTCCTAGTGGGTCAAGATCCGTATATCATCAAGTCATGAGTCAGCTTTGGCTGATCTCCCATAACTTGACTATTTAGGTAGGCCATCTTGCCAATTGCATCATATGCAACTCTTGATGAATGAACATGTGTAACACCTTGCCATGAACATTTCATGCCTCTGGGCTTAGACGCTCTAAGAATCACCAGCTAAGTCCAACCCAAAATCCGAAACGGTAAACATGCACCCTACTTTTGCAGAACCTACATGTTTACCCTTCACACTTCCGCAAGATAAACGGCGCACCACGCTTTGGTGTAACCTATGCTTGGTCAATAAAGTTTTTCATGTGTGTCACTAATGGAAGGCGTAAAGGACTTAATATTTTAGATGAGGGATTTCATTTTTATAGGTACATATACATATCCAATCACCACAATATAGTAAGTATCATATACATGCTATATCCCATAGAAAACATGTGAAATGATAAAAGCAATGAGTATGTCCATCCTAATGTGATTCCCCGAGCCAACAGGAATCACGGTCATCTAGGTCCACATCATATGCAACCCGTAGAAGATGAACTCTGTGCTTTTCCTTTTGGGTTTGATCAACTCATCTCCATGATTGATATTCTCACCATCAGGTTGGTCGGTTGGGTGCCACCAGCCGATCGATAGGTGCCTCCAGCCAATCAGTTCACTGGTCATCGTGCATCTCCTCAAGCCACCACCCGCTAGTCTTGCTCCTCGAACCAGTCGTCAAGATGTCCGTCGTTCCTTGACATAATAGGAAATAAAATTCTATCCTATTTTACATTTGAAAAGGAAACCACGAGTTACATTTGAGGGAAGAAAAGGTGGGAAAGAAATCTCAAGTTATCTCGAGTTACATCATGAATAGAAGATAGGGAATCGGTGCGTAGACTAAGATGCAAGGAACCACATACAACCAAGCACATATACATAGAGTTTATTGGCCATAACCATGCTATACATCCACCACAAAACTCGTTTAAGGGTGACGTGTATCGAGTGCATTCATATTACATATCAAATATGTATATTGGGATTTATGGATTTAGGATTTGACATCCATAAAGCCAATTTTATTCACATCATATACAATAAATAAAGGCGACAAACCAAAATTGATCACATTGATAATCCTAAAGAATAGAGCAGTTGACGTGGCTCTGATACCACTGTTGGCTCTGATCCCGCCTCTGCAGTCATCCACACAAACTGTGTGGAACTCCGATCTCCTTGTTTTACAAGGAATCAAAAGGAGTTGCACCCTCTTATTGGCGTGCTAGTCACCGACACACTCTCCTACAACCAGTTGCTTTTTTACAGTTGTCTTTCCCTCGTTGTGCCTCCCTTATCGGGTAGCACTTGCTCGGGCTCTCTCGGTTACCAAAACTAGAGAGAATGACAACTTTGCAGAGCAACTGGTGCATTGAGTTGTTGTTCTGAGAAGCCCCCACTACCCCTATATATATAGTAGGATCATGGGATAGGGTTCTCTATCCCGGGCAATGCAAGATTAATGCAGGAGTAGAAGGGTTTGAGATTTTCCACAAAATAACCAACTGCGCCACCAGAACCGATCATTTCATGCATGAAACAGTCAGTTGAGGAGTTGAGTCGATCAGTTCACACCTCAACAGATCAATTGGGGCACCTGAGCCGATCGGTTCACTTTTGAGTCGATCGGTTTGTGGTCCTGATCCAACTCAATTTGACTTTCAAATTTGTTTCTAATTTATCAAATATTAATCCTTGTCCAAATCAAATTTGTACAAGTGAAACAAATTTTATTTGCAAAATTGACTTTCCAAATGATCTATGTTGGTCACATGAGCCGACCAGTTCAACAATTGAGTCGATCGGTTCACTAACCTGAGTCGATCAGTTCATCTCATGAGCCGATCGGTTGGAAGTGCAGATTGTGCAAAATCAGTCAATCACAGTTTCAATCAATCTGATACTCTAATCAATTGGTCCAACACCTTGAACACTATGATTTTGAGCTATGAATCAACTGAGTGTTTAATTAAACTACTAAACTCCTTTAGTAATCAATCTAAACATGATTTGGGGATAAACTCCTTTTCCAGGTTAAATCCTATGTGTGTGACCCTGGAGGTCCATTTCACATTGGTAGTGAAAGTCCATAACCCTTATGACTTCACAAGCAAAGAGTGGTGCCTAGTCACACATCAATGCTACCCAAGTGAAAATATAAAGTTGGAGAACAACTTTCAATCCTACAATCCGTGAATGGTGTTATAGTGAATGTATAATTCCTTTATCACTAATGTCCTGAATGAACTCAAGGCATGGTACAATCATCCTTTCAACGTTCATCCATTTCCTTGATCTCAGAGCAGACTGGGTGAGATGTGTGCGCCAACAATATCACATATTGATTCATACGTGCATGCACATGCTTTTCTCAATCCTACTCATCAAGTGGTCATGGACATTAAACTCCCTTAGGAGGGACAGATCCCATATCTATCACTCACCCCTCAAAAGCCCCATGTGTCAAAGTCACCCAATCATCACCTTTATAACAACTCATGTTTCAGGACTACATTTGATGATGTCAAAGTGTACCCAACGACATGTGTTGAGTGTAGTGATTTCAGGTCGAAGAATCACATTCACCACCATCATTGTGAGAGTTGACTGTGACTACCAAATCACGGTTCCATGTATCACTCTCACGGTGGGTCTGTCTGGTACACTTTTTCTCTAACAAGTAGATTTGTTCTTGGTTTGATATCATTATATATTGACTAATGAGATTCTTTCATCAACCAACACACAATCTAGTCTTTAGTGTTATTGATGTCTATGGTTATTTCCATAATAACAACTGACTAGGGACTAAACAAGAATGTATACTCTTCAAATTTGTATGATCTCATCGTTCAGGTCCTCAACCCAAAAGCATACGTCATTGAGTAAAAAAATTCTTTAGACATCTATCATGTTACACTATCATCTCAGAAATAGTTAAAACATATAGATCAGAAATTGCCATTATTATTATTCAAATCATTTACAAAGTATCCCAATACAATCATCACATGACTTGCTCTATGGGCATATGTGCCAACACAAAGTTACCTCAAGCTGCCTTCAATGGTCAAGGATCGATATCAAGTAAAGAAATCTTTGAATGATGAAGTTTGAAGATCAATTGCCTACTGCAGAACACACCACAGCCGTGGGAATACCCCCATAGTCGTACCAATTTTTTTGTGAAAGATCAACAAAGTCAATAGGGAATTTGCACCCAGATTCTGACATTTGTGGCCATCAGCATGACTGTGGCCCAGTGAAGACCCCACAGCTGTGGCCATCCGCACGGTTGTGGCCAATATAGTAAAAATGGTTGTGGGCTCACCCCCACGGTCATGTCATTCATGATGAAGAATCCTTGAAATCAACATGGAATTTCCTCCAATTCACCATGATCGTGGTCTATGAAGTTCAACTTGCCCGTGTTGCTACTCCACAACCACATCCTACTCCAAAACGGTCGTGTTACCCAAAACGGCCATGGTGCTACTCACCCACCACGACTGTGGCACCCCCCCCCACTGCCATGGCCATCCATCGCCCTGTGATCTCCACCATTTTATTTAACATGGCCATTCCCATCCACCACGGACGTGCTGACCTCTACCCACCACGGCCGTGGTCACCCACCACGGCTGTGCTACTCACAAAACCTACCCATTTTTCACTACTTTACCTATTTTGCCCCTACATGACCTAGTTCTTCCCCCCACACCTATATACACCTAGGTGGTGGTTGGGGCACAAAAACAAGCTACCCTACAGCCAATCTAGTGTCCCCATTTATCCTCCACCCATTCCCACCTCATTCCACCTCCATTCCACCATTTTCACCATCAAAACCCTACTTTCCTCCCATTTCCACCATACATCCATGTCATTAACCTACCTTGGAGGAGGGATCTTGAGCTATAGATGCTTGGAGGTAGAGAAGGAGGATTCTTCACCGAGATCATCATGGTTTTTCACTCCTCTACTCATTCTTCTTCCTTTCGTTTTGTATTTTCCATGTATATGAGAAGCTAGGCCCATTGGGTGGGTTGTTTGGGACAAATTATATTACATTGATACCATGTTGGGGGGAAATGACATGTAAACATTGTCATTCCTTTTGTTAATGATTATATTATATTTCTATCTCATTCTCCATGGATTGCTTGTTGCTTTGTGTGTGAAATCACTTAGGAATTTAGGGAAATTGCTTATATGTGTGAATTTTGGGATTTGCCCCTAGGTCCAATTCTTGGATCCCTAGGTTGCCTCCCATCTTACTACATCCTAATCAATCTCCCTAAACCTAAGTGAGAGATCTAAGTATCTATATTAGATAATTCTAGTGCAATTATCTTGGAGCCTTCTCAAGGCTAGAATGTGGGGGAATTGGGGTCCAAAGCCCTAATTTCACCTCCCCATTACTACCCTTGGCCCCTAATTGCCCTCGGAATGCCTAATCTATAAACCTAGACTTGATTAGACTCTAATTGAATTGAACCTATTCCCTAACCCAATTGAGCCTCGTAAGGGTAGTAGGGGGTGATAGGGACTAGTTCCCCTATGCACAACCAAGCATATCCATGGCTAGTTAGTAGCATAGGTTAATTCATTAGACCCCTAACTTGTTGTTTGGTTTGGGTAATACAAATGGAATCATGATGTTCATATGTCACCCCCCAAATTAAGTGATAAATTCATACCCCTAAAATGCACATACTTCTCTTTACTGCTTAAAATCCTAGTTTTGTGCTTTCTTAGCTTAATTAGTTCTTGTATTGCTTACTTAGCTTGTTTCCTTGATCTTTCCTTGTTCATGCTAACTTAGCTCTTTAATTTATATTTTGCTTCTCTCTTGCTTGCCTTAGTGTAATTTGCCTTTTCATACCTAGCTTAATCCTTTCTTGCTTATTTATCCTTAATCTAGTCTAGGTTCAACATATATTTCATTCTTGCCTTTAATTCCTCGCTTGTTCATAATAGTTTAACAATCAAAACAACCTTCAAACCATTAACCCTAGTCTCCATAGTAGGAACCTAGCCAAACTAACCTAGCTCTAGTGCCCCCACTTTTCCCTATGGATCAACCCTATATTGGCCGCTTACCTATACTACAACACGACCCTGTGCACTTGCGGGTGTAGTTGTTTTAGTGTGAGTAGGTGTTGAGTTAGGTTTTATAAATTTTGAAAGTGAATCCACCCATGTGCTTCCATCTGTGGGGTTGCATCTATTAAAAACTCCAATTGAGTAGTGTGTAACACCATTGGTGGGAGCGCACCAAGCTTTCTGGCATTATTGTCGGGGACTAGAGGCGCTCGGCCTAGCTAGTTAGTTTTGCTTTGACTTTTCCTACTGCCCTCATCATTGCTATTCTTTATTCATTATTCTTTGCATTCTTTGTGTATATTGGTTCACTAACTTGTTCTCTTTTTTTGTTGTGATTGTGCATGTGACAAGCCATTCGGGAGGAAACAAGATGGAAGGCTAAAATGCACTTCACAAGCCACTTCAAGGCTACATTATGCCTAGCAACAACAAATCTCCTATTGCTAGCAGGGTTGATCAGATGTCAGGGGAGCAATTCTCCATCCCTGCAGGTATTCTTGGGCTCCTGCCCATCTTCTAAGGCTCGGAGAGTGAGAACCCCTAAAACCACCTAGACTCCTTTCTTGAAGTACACTCCACCTTCAGGATGCCAACAACAAGTGATGATACAATCAGGTTGACTTTGTTCTCCTTCTCTCTCAAAGACAAAGCCAAAGAGTGGTATGATTCAAGAAAGGACATCATGATTCTACTCTATAGCAAAGCTAACACAAATGCGGAGTGCCATAGCAAGTTTCAATCAAATAGATGTTGCAAGGTTAGAAGAGAGAATAGAGAAACTATCTTCCATAATCGCTCTCCAAGAAGAAAAATGGTCTTCAAAACCCATCATGAGCCACCACGAAGCAAGTGGACCTATGCCTTCTTCCCACATTTTCTATAGTCCACCCCCCATGAAAGTACATCCCATTCACTCCTTCCAAGGCTATTCCAAGCCTTACACTCCTCCACCACCACCCTCACCTCAAATCTCCAAAAACTTCACTTTCCAACCCCAATTCTCTCCTCCCCCACAATTCTCTTCTCCACCTCAACTTCAACCCCAAGTGCCACTTCCACCTCCTCCACAACCACAATATTCTCCCCCTCTCCACCATGAGCAAGGTAGTGTTTTGACAGTTTTAAGGAGTGGGAAAACTCTTGAGCAGCCCGCAAGTCAAAGAAAATTTGATAAAGCAAAGCAAAGGAAGCCAAGTGGTGATATTGTGACTGATATTGTTGAAGATGATGTTGTGATACCGCATGTTGAGTTTGGGATTCGATGTGATCCACCACATATCCCCTTTGTAGGTCCTACAATACCTAGTATTCCACCTCATGTTCATGCAAGTACGATAAAAACTAGTGATCCTCCATTCGTGGAAGCACTAGATGAGCCACCGAAATTGAAAAGGCGGCAACAACACAATGTTGATATTCTTGAAGTGTTTTGCCAAGTGAAGGTGAAATTTCACTTTTGGATGCTATTAAGAAAATCCCATCTTATGCCAAGTTCCTCAAGAACCTATGCACAGTGAAAAGAAGGTCAACAGGGAGGATTCCAAAAAAGGTGAGATTAATTGAAAAAGTGAGCTCCATCATACAACACTCACTTCCCGTGAAGAGAAAGGACCCAAGAGCCCCACTAATACCTAGTTACATAGGGGGACATCACATAGACAGATCCTTACTTGATTTGGGATCTAGTGTGAATTTGATGTCATATAATGTCTATGTTAAGTTGGGCTTAGGCAAGTTGAAGTCGGCACATTGCACTCACTAGTTGGAGGATGGATCAATAAAAGTGCCTAGGGGTAGAGTGGATGATGTCTTGGTGATGATAGATAAAGAAAAAGGCATGGTGTTCCTGGTGGATTTCATTGTACTTGATATGGAGCCAGAGGATAGGAAGATTCCCATAATCTTGGGAAGGTCGTTCTTATCTACAGCTGACACAGACATTCATATACGCAGTGGCACTAAGACAGTCTCATTTATGGACATGAAGTTCAACATCAACATGTACGAGACCCCAACCCATTGAGTCTGAGATAGGGATATTGGACATGATCACTTCACAAGTCCAAATGGGCATTTGAGATGACACCAAGGTGAAGAAATTGGTGATGATTATTGTGATGAAAGGGATGAGGGAAATAGATTCAGTGCAAATGAGGGATGCATGTTTTGCAAGAATGGACACATGATAATTCCAAATGGATGAATGAATGAAGAATCACCAAGAAGCCTAGTTGAAGGCAAGAAACTTAGAACTTTTGGGGAGGCAACCCACCTAGGTTTGGGTATTTTTGACCCAACCTTACATTTTTTATACTTTTGCTTTGTCTTTACATTTTTCCAACAAATACACACACACACACACTTGTGTTTAACAGTTTTTCTTTGAGTTTTGATGACAAGGAAGGTGTTAGGTACTAGAGAGGGGATTAAAGTTGAGTCATGGTCATTTAAACAAATTTGTGGTAGAATGCCAAAGAAAAAAATGAAATTTTTGATTTTAAATTGAGAAAACTGAGGGATTGCCCCCAGAACGGCCGTGGAGCTTGACCAGGGCTGTGGCAAAAGAAGACAACCATGGTTGTGGCCTCCTTCCATGGTCGTTGGTTTATTTCATCAGAGAATGTCAAGTTTTTTGGATGAATGGCCATGACTGTGGCTAGCCGCCACGGCCGTTTTGAAGATGCTGGGCCACGACCATGGGCAACTGCCACTGTCGTGGGATTTATTTCATCAAACTTACAGAAGATGTCATGGTTTTTGGGGATAATGGCCACGGCTGTGGCCATGCACCATGACCATGTTGAAGATGCATCACCACGACCATGGCAGATGCCCAAGATTGTGTCTAGGTCAGTTTCAAACATTCTTCATCAACAATACAACCGTGGCACCCACCACGGACGTGCTACCAAGACTTTGCCATGACCGTGGCCACTCACCACGACTGTGGCCAGACCTGATTCACAAAAAAAAATATAGCTTTTAAAGACTTCAACTCGACCCCTCTGTCATTTCTTCCTCTTCTTCCTCAAGAAAATGACTGTGGCAGTGCATAATACTTCCGCCCTCCACCTCCAACCCACCAAAACACCCCCCGATCAATACCAAATCATTCCCCAACCATCCCCCTTCCATTTCCACCACCTTTCCTCTCTCAATCGACCCTCCATCTCCACCTACATATCCAATCCGCCCAACAACCCCCTCCACTAAACTTCCACCTAAACCCTCCATCTTTTGCCCAAATCCACAACAAACCCCACATCAACCATCCAAACCTCCTTTTCCTTCCATTCAACACCCAAATCTACATCCACATCACCCCATTCACTGAAATCTGAAATTCACTGCCGCTCCCACACCCAACCACGAAGAAGATTAGGAAAGATATCACCAAAGGGGCCAACATTATCACCGAAGCAAAGTGGAAGTCTAAAAACACCTCCTCCGATGTTTCTATGCCCTCCCACACCCCTCTCCAGCCACCTCCGCATACCAATCCCTTCGTCGCTCACAATCAATGAGTGCATCCCACTCACATTCATCCGAAAACCACCACATCACCGATGTGATGTATGATGGAGATGAAGAAGAAGAAGAGGGGTCCAAGGAAAATTTGAATGACTTGATCGATGAAATTGAGTCGGTGATTGCAAAGAAAGGGAAGAAATCAAAAGCAACACCATCATTGTCACAACGACCACCAAGGCCTACACCTACACACCATTCGACATCTCACATGGTGTGGAACGTAGTGATCAACAACAACCTACGCAGAAATTGCACCCTAATGAAGAGAAATATGCACATTGGTACAACCTCGACACAAATTCGGGGTCCCAATCTTACAGAATGGAGGAAGATGAAGATGAAAGTGATGAGGAAGAGGTGGAGGTGATGCCTGAGGAGGACGATGTTCTAGAACAGTTGGAGGTGGACAAGTAGAAGGTCTTAGGAAAGGCCCCTACAGGAGTGTCCTATGGCAGAGGACACAGGAAAAGAATGATCTCTCTCACATACCCATAATGCATGACAAGGAGAGTTGTCCCCACTCGATATGGGTGTGAGAAAGTCATTGATGACCTAGGGATTAACGAAGTGGTGGAAGGAAGTTTAAAGCAAATGGGGTTGTGGAACGTCCTTTTCACACCCCAAGCAACCTACGCCACTCTTACTAGAGAGTTCTTTGCCACTCTGGAGAAGACAAAGGTGAGGGGAAGTCAAGCTATCAAGTTTGCAATGATGGGCAACATGCACACCATCACAACTACTGATTTGAACTGCATTTTTGCTGCAAATCCTGAAGAGGTCAAGAAGATGGATGATGACCTGCTAGAAAAAGAGGTAGATTTTGAGTATGCAAATTTCTAGAAGACTCTGACAGGAAAGGGTGATTACAATGCATGGAGGTCCAATGTTGCTGCGTTAAGAAACCCCCTCATCTGTTATGTTCAAAAGGTCTTAGCAAATACCATTGTGGGATGGTATGATAATCAAGGCTACATTTCTCAAAAAGATATGTTTGTCTTGATGGCAATGAACCAAAAATGGTATATAAACCTTGGAGTACTACTGATTGATCACATGAGGTACCCTTCGAGAGTACCACATCTTTTGTTATGGGAGGGTTTGTAACCTCAATTGCACTTGCTTTGGGGTATGATCTATTTGGGTTTGAAGACACATGTGAGGAAAAGTTTTTTGTCCTCAACTATCTTATGTGCTCGCACAATATCAAGATGAAAGACAACATGATGATATATCTCACAAGTAGTGTGCCAGACGTTGAACTTGAGCTGACATACCACGTGATGCCACTTCTATCTGGGTTGGGGGTGTTCTATAGACTGAGGGAAAAACTGTTGAAATGGCATCAAGAAAATCCACGAGAGACATACACTAGGGGAGCCACTACCGCACATGAAGATATAGATGAATCAAATGTGCAAGGGTAGGAACAAGAAGATGAAGGACAAAGGCAACCATGAAGGACAAGAAGGAGGGATGAAGGAACATCCCAGCTACAGCAGCCCTCAGTGAATGCTATGACATATCCACCATCCAGGAACGACTTGAGGGTATTCAGAAGAGGCAGGAGCATATGCACCTGATCCACCAATACATGTGGCATGACCAACTACAAATGCACCACCAGGTCAACCACTTGTATCACTACCACCATGTCTAAGAGCAAGAAACCCCGAATGGGGTGGAGATTTTTGGGGAGGTATATCTAGATATCCAGAGACATACCCTCCACCCCAGGATGACTACTTGGGACATTACTACCAACATCCTCCCGCAGGCTCAGCTCCTTCCAAAGCTCCTCCTCCAGATCCTCTTCATATGTCAGACCAGCCACCACAGCAGCCGTGACACTTTCCCTATCTACCCTAAGTTATAGTTTCATGCTAAGGACAACATGATTCTCTTTTAGTAATTTTGTTTCACCTTTTCCATCCAGTTCAATTTTCTTTTTAATGCTCTTTTTATTGCATTTTTGCATAGAATGTAGTTGATTTCTTGCATTTTTGCCTAATTTTCAAAATATTTGCTCCTTTTAACCATACATTGCATTTCATGTAGATTTTTGGTAATTCTTGTATGTTTAGCTAGGTTTTGCTTGCCTTACTATTTTAAGTTCAATAATGTAGGTTTAGATGTGATTGAAGGCAAATTGGCACCATTTTAGCCAATTTTGCCCAAATTTGAGATTTCTTGCCTAGAAAGTATGTTTTGACCCAATCTCTACTGTTTTGAATAAAAATGATGACCTTTGACAAATGCAAGTGAAATGTCATGAATTATTGCTAAGTGGTGTCAATGTTTGACTTTTTACATGTGCATCACCTCTCTTATGATTGTGATTGATTTGGTTGAATTGTGAAATCGAGCAAGCTTTGAACACTTAATATTTGTGGAATCACTTGTTTGATATATCAATTTCATCTGGTTCATTCAAGTGCTATGATATCTAGGATGAAGTATTGGATTAATTTTCATTGAGGAGGTCTTATGTGGAGAATCATACCAATGACCCCTCTTTGACCCAACTCTTCACTCACCATCTTCTTACCCCTTCGCCTCATGAAAGGATGCCAAAGTGCACATATCATCCATGGGCACCTCCAAAAGTTTGGGGTGGCCATATCTCCATCTCATCACTTCACTCTATCCACCATATTCCCTTTCTACACCAAGGTAAGAAAAAAAGAAAATAAAAAGAAAAGCAAAAACAAAATAAAAGGATGCTCCTATTTATGAGCATTCAAATATAAAAAGATGAGTGTGTAAAAACACTACAGAAGTCTTACCGCAACCCTTTCTTCCACTTTCATACCCATTGAGCTAGGAAACATCAGACCTAGCTCATTCTGCCCTTTTCTGCAACCACATGGGACATTTGGTGTGATTTGAAACATAAGAGTAAATGCATGAATGTGAAACAATACTCCTAGTCGTCGTTGATTAACACCATCATGGAACAGTTTACCCATAACATTATGGAAGAAATATGGATAACTTGTATATTCTATGCACTATATTTAAAGTTCATATGCTGTGTGATCTTTTCATGATTGGTTTGTGAAAGTAGGAGAGTAGAGAGATGAAATGCATGTAATCAATCATCTTTGATCAGATTCATCAATAAGTATCATTTACATTGCATTTGTCATTTCTTGTTTGTGGAAAATTTGAAGAGAGATTGAGTTGGAGCATACTTGAGGACAAGTATGTTTTAAGTTTGGGGTGGTGATGTAGTCCTATTCTAGAGCTCCATCTTATGCCATTTTGTACTTAAATCACATCTAAACATGTTAGATTACTAGTTATTTCCCCAAATATGTTTATCATTGCCAAATTTGCTTATGGACGTTCTTTGAATCATTTTCAGGTACTTGGACCATGATTAAGGTGAATGAGGGTGAAGGAAGGAGTCCTAGGGATCCTAAACTCATGTAGGGGTCCAAAGAAGGCCCCCAAAGTTCACTCAAGCTACCTTCAATGGTCCAGGATCAACATCAAGAAAATAAATCCTTGGATGATGAAGTTTGAAGATAAATTGCCTATTGTAGAACAAACCACGACTGTGGGCATACCCCCACAGTCGTACCATTTTTTTGTGAATGATCAACATAGTCAACAGGGAATTTGCACCTGGATTCCCACGGCCATGGCCATCAGCACGATTATGGCCCATTGAAGACACTACGGCCGTGGCCATCCGCACGGTCGTGGCCAACAAAGTAAAAATGGTCGTGGGCTCACCCCCACGGTCGTGTCATTCATGATGAAGAATCCTTGAAATCAACAGGGAATTACCTCAAATTTTCCATGACCGTGGCAAGCCACCACGACCGTTGCCTATGATGTTCAACTCGCCCATGTTGCTGCTCCACGACCATGTCCTACTCCTCCCAAATGACCGTGTTACCCAAAACGGCCATGGTGCTACTCACCCACCACGACCGTGGCACACCCCCCCATGACCGTGGCCATCCATGTACATCTCCCTGTGATATCCATCATTTTATTTAGCATAGTAGTTCCCATCCACCACAGACATGCTCGCCTCTACCCACCTCAGCCGTGGTGACCCACCACAGTCATGCTACTCACAAAACCTACCCATTTTTCACTACTTTACATATTTTGCACCAACTTGACCTAGTGCTTCCCCCCACACCTATATATATCTAGGTGGCGTCTGGGGCACAAATACAAGCTACACTACAACCAGTCTAGCCTCCCCATTTCTTCCTCCACCCATTCCCAACTCATTCCACCTCTATTTAACCATTTCCACCATCAAACCCTACTTTCCTCCCATTTCCACCATACATCCATGCCATTCACCTACCTTGGAGGAGGGAGCTCGAGCTACAACTACTAGGAGGTGTAGAAGGAGGAGTCTTCACCAAGCTCATCATGGCTTTTCACTCCTCTACTCATTCTTCTTCCTTTCTTTTTGTATTTTCCATGTATATGAGTAGTTAGGCCCCTTGGGTGGGCTGTTTGGGGGAAATTATGTTACTTTGATACCATGTTGGGGGGAAATGACATGTAAACATTTCCATTCCATTTGTTAATGATTATATTCTATTTCTATCTCATTCTCCATGGATTGCTTGTTGGTTTGTGTGTGAAATCACCTAGGAATTTAGGGAAATTACTTATATGTGTGAATTTTGGGATTTGCCCCTAGGTCCAATTATTGGATCCCTAGGTTGCCTCTCGTCTTCCTACATACTAATAAATCTCCCTAAACCTAAGTGAGATATCTAAGTATCTAGATTAGATAATTCTAGTGCAATTATCATGGAGCCTTCTCGATGCTAGAATGTGGGGGAATTGGGGTCCAAAGCCCTAATTTCACCTCCCCATTACTACCCTCGGCCCCTAATTGCCCTAGGAATGCCTAATCTAGAAACCTAGACTTGATTAGACTCTAATTTAATTGAACCTAATCCCTAACCCAATTGAGCCTCGTAAGGGTAGTAGGGGGTGTTAGGGACTTGTTCCCCTATGCACAACCTAGCATATCCATGGCTAGTTATTAGCTTAGGTTAATTCGTTAGACTCTAACTTTTTGTTTGGTTTCGTTAATCTAAATGGAATCATGATGTTCATATGTAACCCCCAACTTAAGTGATAAGTTCATACCCCTAAACAACCCACACCCCTCTTTATAGCTTAAAACCCTAGTTTTGTCCTTGCTTAGCTTAATTAGTTCTTTTCTTGGTTAGTTAGCTTATTTCCTTACTCTTTCCTTGTTCATGCTAGGTTATCTCTTTAATTGCTTTTTTGCTTCTCTCTTTCTTGCCTTAGTGTAATTTTCCTTTTCATACATATCTTAATGCTTTCTTGCTTGTTTAGCCTTAATCTAGTCTAGGGTCAACGTATATTTCATTCTTGCCTTTAATTCCTCACTTGTTGATAATAGTTTAACAAAAAAACAACCTTTGAACCCTTAACCCTAGTATCCACAGTAGGAACCTAGCCAAACTAACCTAGCTCTAGTGCCCCCTCTTTTTCCTGTGGATCGACCCTATACTTTCCGCTTACCTCTACTATGACATGACCCTGTGTGCTTGCATGTGTAGTTGTTTTAGTGTGAGTAAGTGTTGAGTTAGGTTTTATAAATTTTGAAAGTGAATCCACCCGTGTGCTTCTGTCTGTGGGGTTGCATCTATTCAAAACTCCAATTGAGTAGCGCGTAACACCACTGGCGGAAGCACACCAGTTATTGTTTGGTTAACTTACAAACCGTCAATAATTTCATGTCAACAGAGTCGGTTTTTTGTTGTTAACCAACACATGTGGTCTAACCTGGGGCCAATTTTTTTTAGGATTGGATGTGGCATCAGTTATGACTTGATAACCGACGCATATGGTCTCCCTGCTGGCATGTTTTTTGGGTTTGCAATCGGGGGACGGCTTTGTGGCATCAGTTATTAAACAGATGTTGAAGGTGTCTACAATTAGTGTCACCCACTTGGGTGTCGATTGGAAACTGACTTCTAAAGTCATATTGAATCGACACTAAAGGTGGTATATGTACTAGTGTTGGCTGAACCGACATCTGTAGGATGACTTCTGGGATTATGGGGTTGGGTACAACCTTGGGTTCCTTGCATACCTAGTTGACTTCTTGATCAACCTCTACACGTTGTTCTGTTGAAGCTTCAAGGCATGCATGTTCAACCTCTTCTATGATTGTCTCTTTAGGTTGACGCCCTCACTTGTTGTCATCTCATTTGGGAAGACGAGCCAGGGCGGTCTTGGGGTGACAGTCTTTTCGGTTATCTTCTTGTTCATCTTTCTTATTGACAACTTTTTCCTTTCCTATGGCTTCTTTATTTCTTTCTCTGTAGATTTAGCTTTGTCACTTTTCTCAGCAACTTCTGACAACTGATCTGTAGTGGTGCAGATGGCCATTGAGTACATCTTGTCAACATCCTCTTGACATGGCTCCAGTTTAAGGGTGTTGTAGTATGCCATTTCTAGGAGGGCGAGGTGCGTCTTGGAGCAGCTTTGCTTGTAGAAGAGCTTATTTCCCTTATGTGCCAAGATCCCCGTGTTGATGAGAGACTTTATGTTGATCTTCGCGTACCCCTTTGGCTTTTGGTACCTCATCAACATGTTTGCATCCATGAAATGATATGCAGACTTCGTCATTTGACCTCCCATGTAGAACTCATTAGTTTGTTTTTCTTCCCCTCCCACTACTACAGATAGCCATTTAATGAGAATCCTACCTATATTCACCGACCTCTTATTCAGCATGGACCAGATAATGAAAAGGTCTCCTTTCTTCACACCTCCAGTCTCTGATCATGTAAATATAGTGTTGGTAGTGATCTTCTGCATCACCCCGATGAAGCATGATGTGATGAGGGTCGCCTGGGAGTTCTTGGAGTTGTGTTCCTACTCCCCTGCCAGCTTTTCCCACATCCTATGACTGTTGTATCCGATCGTATCATTCTCTCTAGGCATGGCATAGTAGGCACGTGCTTTATCATACTAAATACCACAACTTGTCTACGTCCTTTTACTCCACTTAATCATTTAGACTCTGTGAAATAATCACTTTGTGCACAACTCATCTCCGTCCTTTCAATCCCCTTAATTAAATATACTCCATGAAATTATGGCTATGTGTATTGATAATGGATAGTTATCCCTCTCCTATAAACACTCCTTGATTTTGGTGATGGATGGACTCCTCGGACATATATATCAATCAATGAGTATCCTCCTTTTCTGTGTTAACTATTCTTCCATGCTTCTAATCTCGTGGTGCATGGAATCCACAAATCATCCGGTCTGGCTTCCTTCTTAAGCAAACCACAAAATTGTCCTTGCAAGTTACTATGGTAGGAAAATGGGTAGGATGTCATCTCCCAATAAATCACTAGGACTATATTATGCAATTAATGCTTCTAGAGAAGCGACTAATTACTACGAATAGTGCACCAGATTACTAACAACACACCTGGAAATACCACATGGCCTTCGACAGGCATGATTTCTGTGGCAGCGAGTATGGCCTCGGTGAGGATGACCATTATGAATTATGATCTATGTAGAAGCCCTCAAGACAATCGACTAGAATCAAAGCGAAGCGAGGGCAGATACGTGTGCTACTAATCAATATAGGATAGTTGGTTTTTGGAATAAATGGATGTCGAAAGATAGTTAAGGATTGTTAATATTTGATAGTAAAGAGGAGATGAGGGTCACATAGTTCATCATGGGGGGGGATTCTCCCATCACCAGGATGTATTGAATCACTGAAAGGATTCAGACCCGCTCTTTGGTAGGACAAAGGTTAGGGTAGTTTGGGTCTGTCACTTATGGGTGGAATATAACCACAACTAACTTTAACATCGTTTGTGTTGTGAATATGACTCAGAAAATTTCTATAACATGGTGTTATTGAGAGATGGATTGTGGAGTTCGAGTGTGGGGAGATAGATGACGACGAGGAGGGTAGGGCTATATTTGGCATCACACGTACTATGCCAGACATGGCCGATGGGGAGCCCATCCCCAAACTCTACCCACATTGTATGACGATGGCTGCATATGTACACGATCCCTTACCAACTTGATTATGTGTGTTGTCTAAGACCACTACAATTTTCCTTATGAACCATATGCATCAATATTTGATCAATTAGATTTGGAAGACTGACTAATTGACTGAAACATGATCACTTTTGAGTTGCATCAAGTTTCAAAGATGTGATACCTAAAAATTTTGTTGAGAATGAAGACCAACTTGAGCTTCTTTGAGTTTCAATAAGAGTTTTTCATTGGTATGTAGACTTACCATTTCCTTGTTCCGTTGTAGCATCAATTAGCTCTTTTTCATGTGTGTTTCCACATCGAGCCCTTAGAAGCAACTGGCCACCAAGGTTGCATGGGTTTCATGTGTGCATCCACATCAAGCCCTTAGAAGAAACTAGTCACCAAGGTTGCAGGGGCTTGGGGCCAACTATGCGGCTAAAATTCATACTCCTTCCTTTAAGCACTATTTTACATATCTGCAAGTATCATACTTCTTCAATGTCATTCCTTTATGCCCCATACAATATTGTGTCTATATTATTACCAAAGAATAGGAATACCAATCATTCTTGCAAATATCTAGTGTTACTTATCTCTAAATTAGGTTTCACATATGAGGGCTAAAAACAACATCTACGCCTTTGTTGGTATGATGGTCATCATTATGTTTAGGATAGAGATATACATGAAGTATGCATGTAGGATCTTGAGGGAAAGGGCCTAAAGTTTAAAATAGAAAATTGACAACCTTGACATTCATTTATTCAGGAAAGTAGGATGGATTATGGAAACTTGGATGGACCAACACTCGAATGGATTCATACTTGTAATTCCTCATAACTATGCTACTTATCGGTGAGTTATATTTTGAACAATGTTTAAATTTTCACTATTCTTATACGTTCCACCAAATTTTGCAATTTCCCATGTACCTTGACATTGCAACACTCATCTTGAAGGTGAAGACATCAATGAATTCCATGATCCACTAAATGCCACCCTATTGTAATGCTTAATTTATCAACTAAAGGTATCATCCATGCTATCTTTTGAACCCATTTTAGATGCCATGAAGGGAGAAGCAACCCAAGGTAACTATTATTGTTTTTTAAATAGTACCCACATAAATCTATTAAAACATTTTAATTAAGACAATCCCAACATGCACAATGAAATTAATTAACTTGAATAACTTTCGAGATATTTATCTAGATATTTATCTAGATATTTATTGATGACTCAAGTTGCACTACTAGTCAAGTATATATGCTTCTTTTATCATTTCCTCTTAATAAAGATGAAAGGTGATATACATGGCCTCGAGGCCATGATATCATAGTTTCTTACTAATTCCCATAGCATTTGTCATTCTGATGGTATGTATTTATTCTTGTATATATAGAACTGAGATTATTAACTCTATAATGATTATGAATGATTGGTATGTGCACATTAACATCCATGAAAACATCTATATTATATTTTCTATCAAATAGATTGAAACAATTATCAAGTGTGATCACATTTTTAAACTTAATATAATTTTATATTGGATGATAAATATGAGAGTTTCATACAACATGAAACGTTTCTTCAATTACTTTTTAGTTTTTTTTCTCTTTAGTCAAAGATCAAATGTATGCATAATTGAACTTGCTTCAATAAATATTATTGACTTAACAATTTTCATATAACTACCCATGTACGAAGTGGGAAAAAGAACAAATTTTATGTTTATAAATTAGTTATATGTCTTTCTATTGATTATGAGTGGTTTCATGTTACATAAAATATTTCATAGAAGAGTTGTTACAGTTTTTGTCGATATACTCAAAGGTATGTGTATAACTTAACTTACATCCATGAATACTATTAAGCTAACATTTTTACATATAGTTAGAAAAGTAATATGTGATATGTAAATCAAAGTGCTTTGACTCTCCACCTGATCAGCGGACCTACTGAAGATGTCCACTGATCAACACAACAAGCCAAAGTGCTTTGACTCTCCACCTGAGTATCAGGTTTAGCAGAAGAGTCCAGATATTCAACCTCTCCCACTAGTTGCTAAGAGCTAGACATTGTGATGCCAGCAAGAGATGTGGTATTGAGATTAAAGGCTTAACTACATGGGCCTCCTTCTAAGTCTTATATAATGAGATTGTATCTTGCTACAATGCTTTCACATGTTGTGGTATGCTTCATGTGGGTCCAATGATATAATAAATGGATGAAAAATCATGTGTTTGGATTTATTGTATCCTTCAATGCATTTATTATCAAACCAACTACCATGATGATTGATACATGTTTAAACTACTATTGGTTTCATAATTCTACATTTAAGTTCTATAAACTGTAAACGCTATAAATATCTTGGTTTCATATTGATTTTCTACTCAGTGAGTCTATAGCTCATCAATCTATTAAAAAAATTAGGTAAAGGGGAAGATACACCAGAAGAGGTGGATGCTAGTTTTGATCAAGAATAATGTAGAGGTCTAGAAAAGAGTATTTAGTTTGGTAGATGGTCCCCTATCCTTTCTATGGATCCTGGGAATGTGTGAGTGAGAAACGTGAGTATTTTTTAACAATTTGTACTGGATATATTTTAATTGCAATGTTCATTCTTTATGTAAAAGTCAAACTTTGTTGTATCCTTAATATTATGTTTAAACACGACATTAACAGTTAGTCAAGTGATGTTACTATATATCTAAGAAAATAAAAAAATTAAGTCTCATTCTCGATAAGTGAAAGGATGATGGTTAGACTAATCCTCTTGGAGAGCCCTAACCCTAGTTAGTGGGTTCGGTCATGTCAGAAACTCATATTAATTCTATGAATTTTGAAGTTTATTCCAAAAAAGGTACTTTGGGAGAACAACAGATAGATACCAGTCATGAGTGGTGGGAAGATGAAAACATGTATGTTTTACACAACATTGAGGATGTGGTTATTCATATCACCAACTCATCAACGTGCTCAAGACAAAATAACCCTGAGTCAGTTTAATGTGATTTTCTAGAGAGTATAATTGGATATTTATTACGTCATTTGAAGAGAGAGTATTTATTCAACTATCTCAAACACTAGGCTTTAGAACAGGCGACAGTGGAGGCGATTTCCATGGTGTCGTAAATCAACTCCGCCCCCCCACCCATATCAAACAGATCCCAACCCCTCCGATGAAGAAAGATAAGGAGCTCCCTCTACCGTTCATCTGAATCAAGCTACAAACAAGCCATCCTATATGTATGTAGATAGAAAAAACATATCACAGGATCTCACCAACCTTAGCATGACAAATACCCTAAATCCCAAGGATATCAGGGTCAATTTAAGTAGGAAGTTACTGACCCTTACTATTAACCCTCTGGGGTTAGTGCCAGTCTTGCACCCATGGTGGTTTGCCATCATCATGAAAGCCATAGTAACTACCCTTGGCAAAAAAGCTCTAGAAAACCAGATCCAAGTCCTGTGGAAACCAACGAACCCCTATAAGATCATTGATCTTGAACATGGCTACTATGCGGTGCAATTATCTAGCAATAATGACTATGTCAAGGCCATGTCCGAAGGACCCTAGACAGTCTTTGGAAATTACAAGTGCTTCAATCCCAGTTCCCTGAGTTTAGACCCTCCAGAGACGTTCTAAGACATCTGGTGTTTTGGGCTAGGGTACCTGACATGCCTTTGCACCTATTCCAAATCAAGCTTCTTGAGGGCATTGACAATGCAATCAGGAAGATGATTAAGATTGATTCCACCACAGTAAAAGGACACCAGAGGAATTTTTCCATGATTGTTGTTGAGGTCGACACATCCAAACCATTACTCCCTACACTCCTAATCCATAGTGAACACTTCAGACTAGAGTACAAGAATATCCCACCCATCTATAAGAAGTGTGGCGGAATAGGCCTTCTAGAAGAAAAATGTGTGCATGTCACTCCCCTGGTTGCTGGCGGCACATCAACACCACAATACACTAACCCGACATACACCATGAGTATCCATTCTAAGAAGCCTGAGAAACATCAAGTGAAACCCAAAGATAATGCCTCACAGGAGTCTTCCTCCAACCAAAGCACGGAGAAGGTTTCTAGTGAGAAAGGGAAGGTACATGGTAGCCTGGTTGTCCTTGACATCGATGACTTCCAACCGGTGGTCTCCAGAAACCAGAAGAAAATGAAAAAGGCCCAATCAAGCTCCTCTAGAACAGCCAATTGCATGACCTCCACAACAGGAAGAGACACAATTGTTTACCTTATAGATGATGAGACAACAGAAGGCCATTCGCCATCATCTACGTTCATGAATCATTTTAGTTACCTAAAGGACATACCGGCCTTTAGCTTTGGGAATGACAACCATGGAACATTTCAATTATGCAATCGAAGATTCATTTACCAACCTATCAACTAAGCCCAAACTGGGTCTAGAAGAGAGGGAAAAGAACAACCAATTATGTTAGTGTTACTAACACTGATAATGATAGTGCAGTAAAGAAAGTGGTGGACTTTAGAGAAGACAACAATGGGGATATGGAAGCTCAGTCAGTGTTGGTGGTTGTTTACACTAGTGATCCCATCATCATTTCCTAATCAATCATCCTATCACCATAACTGGTCATAAATGAATTTCATTTGCTGGAACATACAAGGAGCCTTCTCCTCAGATAAGATCAGTTACCTAAAATTTCAGAAAGCCTCCAATAACTTCCACACTCTGGCCATAATTCAACCTAGATGTAGAGGAGATTTAGACCAAGAAATCATCTTCCAACTTGGTTTCTTGTCATCTCATCTAGTAGAAGCAATTGGATTCTCAGGAGGCATATGGATCCTATGGGATGGCCACTGTTGCACAATCAAAATCATTCTCAATCATTGCCAATTTTTCTATTGCAAGGTGAACCACTACTGGCATCTGACCTTTGTCTATTCTAGCCCTTCCCCGACCAAAAGGAACTTCATGTGGAATCATCTTCAATCTATTTCCCCTGGTACATCATCCCCTTGGGGGTACTAGGAGATATCAGCACCATGCTCTGCACTTTTGAAAAATAGGAAGGAAAATTCTTCGATCATAATTCATGTACTAAGTTTAACAACCTACTAGTAGCCACGAGCCTTGCAGATATCAAGGCGGATGGACATTTCTATACACTGAAAAGGGGAAACATGTATGAGTGACTTGATTGACACATTGCCAATGAGTTCTAGATATACATTAAGTTTGATACTAACGTATTTGTGCTACCTCAAATTTACTCTAACCATCATCCCCTTCTTGTCTCCAATAGAACGGAAAGACACAATCATTATGTCCATTTTGGAACGAAGGCAACTCGGATGCTCCAACTTGACTTTACCTCTCATCTCCACTAACACTGGCAAAACTCCAAGACCTTCGTTGAATCCCTTGAATCATTCTAAAAGCCCATGATGAAGTGGGATGCGTCCTCATCCAACAATAATATAAAGAGTAAGGCAAAGATCCTACATGACCTCAGCAAGGCCCATGTATATGCTTCCTCCATTGGTAGCACTGCTGTTGAGTTTAGAATCATCAGACTACAAGAGGAATTATGTGACAAAAGTCACATATTAACTGGCTCAAGCTTGGAGACTGCAACTCCATGTTCTTCAACAGCTACATCAAAGCTCGACATCACAAAAACAAAATCTCCCAGCTCAAGAATGAGGTGAGTGAATGGATTACATCACAGGATGAAATCCAACACATGGTGCAAAACTACTTCTTGGATCTCCTCATAATACATCAACAATGTGACCCACACCACATTGAGAATTACCTAGGTACGTTCTATACTCAACAAGCACATCATCTCTGCAGAATAAATAATATCCCCAATGCTGAGGAGATCCACATAGTCATCTTCTCCATGGCCTAGATGAAGGCCATGGGCCTTGATGGTGTTGACAACAAATTTCTCCAACAGCATTGGACGCACATCAACCCCTTTATTGTTAAGTTGATTGCCCACATCATTCTCAAGGAAGGATTGATGACAAGCTTGCAAACTCTAATATGGTCCTTATACCAAAGGTGGAAGTCCCCCAATTGTGCAATGACTTTCAACCCATCTCTCTCTATAACTCATCCTTCAAGTTGGTCTCAAAGATTCATGTTGAGTATATTAAGCCTCTTATCAATGAATGGATTGTGCCTATGTAGTCTAGCTTCATTCCTGGTCGAATAATAGGGGATGATATTTGCCTTTTTAAAAGATGGTTCACTACATGTGGCATAAGTTTGGGAAGACAAAATTTATGGCAATAAAAATTGACATATCCAAAGCCTTTGATTGAATGGGATGGAACTTTATTCATGACACTCTCTATAAAGTTGGTCTACCCTCTATTGTCATCAACATTATCATGGAAATCATCACAAAAGATGAAACATCAATTCTCTATGAAGGGAAGGTGCTCCCTCCCTTCAAAGCCTCACAAGGTGTAAGACAAGGCGATCTCATACATCCTTATATATTCATCTGCAATATGGAGCATCTCATCTAGTCTATTCAAGTAGAGAAAAAAATTGGCAACTGGAAACCCATCATCCTTAACAATGTAATTCTAAATCTCACCCATGTATGTTTCATGGATGACCTAATTCTGATGGAAGAAGCCACCACAACATAGGAAATCATAGTGAAGAAAACTGTGGCAAGATTTTCTAAAGTTTTAGGATAGTAGATCTCATATGCAAAGTCTAAATGCTTCTTTTCTTGTAATGTTAACAACAAAGAGAAACAAACCATATCAAGTATAATAGGTATCCCCTTAATTGAAGATCTTGGTTGATACATCAGAGTCCCAATTATTCATCATAGAATCAATAAGGCTACACACAACCACATCCTCAATACAATGTATTCAATGATGGATAGTTAGACGATGAGGCACCTCTCCCTAGTTGGTAGAATCACACTATCAAAGGTCACACTCTAGGAAATCCCAACATAATGTTTGCAAACCTTCTCTTTGTCTCCAACACTATGTAATGATATTAACAAAAAAATCAAAAACTTCTTATGGCTCAAAAATAGAGAAGAGAAGAATATGTTCCTTATCTCTTGGGAGAAGGTTACCACGAGCAAATATCGTGGTGGACTTGGCATCAAGGATTCTAGGCACTTTAACTAGTCTTTAATGATGAAGAATGGTTGGTCATTCATAACTCACTACTCTAACCCATGGGTTAAAATTATGAGGACAAATACTATTGGAAAAATAGAATCACAAGTTCACCATGTTCTACAGTGTGGAGTTTCATCAAGAAGAATCTACCTTATGTTACTATTGCATCATATAAGGTCATCAACGATGCCCTATCGACTAATATTTGGACTGATAAATGGCTAGGTCACACGTCAGTAAATGAGATCTAGTTGGATTGGCCCCATCTAACTGAGTTTGAGGACCTTAAAGTCTATTCTATGCTCAAAGATGCTAGATGGGATTGGGAATTTATCCTCAAGTACCTCCCACCTACATATTGGAAATGGATTAACTCAACAACTCTACTAGACTAGGCTAATGGTAAGGATTCTTGGGTGTGGCCATTTGAAGATAATGGTACCCGATCTGTGAGATCAGCATATACATGGATACAGACCAACAAAGAAGTTTATGTATCAGGCAACTGGAGGAGATTATTACATAATAAAATTCATGAACATATTAAAATATTTCTCTAGCTATCATGCATGGTTCTATTCTCACCAATTCGTAAAAGAAGCGACACCATTTGGACTCTGATGGGATCTACCCTCAATGTGGCAATGTGGTGGAAACCATCTTGCATAGCCTTAGGGACTACACTCATCCTAAATAAGTGTGGGATTTGATACACCCCAAACCTCCTTCTTTAGTCTTAGTGAGGAGGACTGGAAAGGATACATCATTGAAGAAACTACTGATCGATAACCAACCACCCTAGCAATGACATGTTGGAACCTGTGGACTGTGACAAATGAATTTGTCCATGGAGGCAAGCTCCAACTTACCTCTTGCTTGAAATCCTTTATTGAAGAATGTTCTAAAACCATTCTAGGTCTTCCCAAATATGCCTACCCTACCCCAGATCCAAGGGACACAGAGCCAATGTCCAGGGAGTGTGCATTCAAAATCTGATGTTAAGTAGCCTATCAACATGACACTCACAATGGGGCACTAGGTATCCTTGTCTCTTCCCATGAGGATGCTTGCATCTTTGGAATGGGACAAACTATCAAATCTATGAGTGTTCTTAAAGTTGAACTCTTAATCATCCACAAGGTGCTAAAAACTTGTCTAAAGAAAGGTTGGAGAGATTCTATAGTCTACACAGATCAGATTGTTCCATCAAGGCCCTCCTAAGCTCAATACCCAAGTCTGCTCCCATATTGAGCTAAAAAACAACCTTAACTAGTAATTTAGATATATTTCTAGAAGCTACAATACTATAGTGGAAAGCATAGCTAAATTCAACTTGAAAACCAACTCTGATGTAAGCTTTACAACATCCCCTGATTGGCTAACATCCTACAGGTCGCTGAAATCCAATTGTACAAGAGTCCAAAGTTAATAAAATCTCTTGAGTTGCAAAAAAAACTATCTCAAAAATTAAAGAATGTTACAGAAACTATCAAATGGCTCAATGTCACATGTGTTTCCTTAGATAACTAATATAGAAATAATAAATTTATTAGGATTATGAGGTGACTATCGATGGAAAAGGGTAACCTTAGGGGATATGAGGGGACTGGAGATGATGGTGAGTTTGGAAATTCTAGGAGCACAAATTGCAGTCTTAAATGTCACCATGGATTATGAGTGGATCTAGGTACTAGTTTACTCCATGAAGAGAGGAAGATAATTAAGTATCAGTACCAGGTACTAGTTTACTCCTTTAATTTATAGGCATGAGGGGAATTCCCATTGAGTACAACTACACATATTCTGGAACAAACACCAAAAGATTCAAGCGGGGATCCACGACATAGACAATCATCAGGGTCACAAATTCTAAATCATAATTACCAAAGGTGGGTCATGGATGGAAGAGCTAGCAATCTCAGATAGTCATAACGTCCATCATACAGAAAGGTACTAATCAACAAGTCCAATATGGGAACATAGGGTACAAACAAGTACTTTTCAGAGAAGCATTTAGACAAAGATCTTTCCATAACACAAGTTACACTGAAAGAGATAGATGGAAGACCATATTGGCCATAGACCAGACATGAAGGAGAAATTGAATGGGCCATGAAGATACATAGTTTTAGTTCATATCATAGGCATGGAAATTGGTTTTATGACATTAAAGAAGAGAATCAAGCTTGTATGGAGCATGACAGGAAGATTCAACATGTATGAATTGGAGCTAGGGCATTTTGTGGTGAAACTCTCTTGTGCCAAGGATCATGAAACAACAAGGATAGGAGGTCCTTGGAAGCTTTCCAGATGTCACTTAGCATTCTGTGAGTGGACACCCACCTTCATGCCCTATGACCAGAATACATTATAGCCTCAATAAGAATCTTAAAACTATCTCTACATTTATATGTATCAACCATATTTGAATATATTGGTCTATATTTGGGAGGCCTCCTCAAAGAAAACTCACACACGACAAGAATATTTTGATGTAGGTTTGTCAAACTAGTGAAGGAAGTTAACACAATGAAGAATCTTATTCTGGATATTCTAATCAAATAAGTCCAATATAGGGTGGAATATGAGGGATTCCCATTTATAGGCATGAATTATGGTAAGGCAGAACACACCTCAAAATATTGCAAGGATGTCTCTAAGGTCACTGGGAATGAGGAAGTTCCCAACCAGTTGATGCAACATGGAAATCGAAATGCCCAATATCAACAAGCTAATAATGGATGACAGACACAGAGGAGGAGAGGCAACCATAGAAATTTGCAAAATGCCTCAACTACAATTCAAGAAGAAGGCATTCACAACACGAATACATTCTCTAACCTCATCAATGAAGAATAAGAGAGTAATCTAGAAAAGATACATAAGGAAATTGGGGGATACAACAACACAAATGAGAATCAGGTTAGACCACTAAAAGTTTGGAAAAAGAAGATGTATAGAATGGAGACAACATAACCAAACTAAGAGAATGCATGCACTAGTACTAACAACACGGAAGATCGAAGTCCAAGGCACACAGTGGTGAACCCTAACATAGATGAAGTGATACATGATGTTGATGAACACAATGATGTAGAGATGGAACTGAGGTCAGAAAATAGCACATGGCACCACTTATTCAATAGACCCAAAGTCACAGTAAGGGAAACAACAAGTAAGGTTGATACCCTAAGAAAGACCTTTGGTCGAGTTATGATGGGAAGTGGGACCAAATGAGGACAACTGAATAGGAAAAAACTAGACAGGAAAGAATGACTAGAAGACCATGACAATAAATCAAGGAGGATGTAGAAATCAACCAAGAAGCGGAGGCAGAAGGGGGGAAAGGATTCATTATTACCCAAGAAGATCATGTTGGTGCAAGAGGGGACCAAAAGATGTATGATGACAAATAAATCTATGATTCATACAGCCATATTGTCAGTGTATTGTTACCCCGGGCTATTGATGACCCAAGAGGCATATGAAGTGGACATTTTTATTAGTAAGTTGGTTAAATCTCACTATAAAAACCTCCTACACTCTCATGTGAATGAGATATTGATGGATCTAACATTTATTTGTAATATAGGAGATATTACTTGTAATGATACTAAAAGTGCCATGTTTATTTGTTGTTGTGTTTCTATGCTTTTTGTAATTTACTTTGAATAAATGTTAAATTAGTTTCCTTAAGAAAAACTATCAAATGGCTCATGTATAATCCAAAGACACACATTACATCTTATAAAAGGGTTTGAAATAAATGAATTTTAATACTACACAAAATGTTAAGATGATAAGGGTGTTGTCTAATATAGTGGGTAACCCTTCAAGCATCTTTATTGTATTTTTCTAGTGCCAAGGATAAGAGTCTGCGTGAAGGGAATATGTCTTATTTTGGTGTCATTAAATACGTTAGGGAAATTAACTACACAAAGTTTAGAGTTCTAGTATTTAGATGTAAATCGATTGATAATAGCAAAGAAGTTTATTTGATGAACTCGGTTTCACAATGTTGAATTTTGAGAGGACAAGTGAGAAGGATGAACCATTCATCTTGGCATCACAGGCGAAGCAAATTTTATATGTCAACAATCCTACAAAATAAAATTAGTCTATCATTCTTTATGGGAAAACACAAATCATTTCATATCCTATTGATGAAGAAGAGTACTATGACAAGTATGATGACTCTAGTCCATTCTTTGTTGGCTTACCAAGTGTAAATGTTGAATCTAACACCGATGACTATATATGTGAATATCAGATAGAAGGGTTATTAGTTTAAAATATACTACATGCGTGCATTAAGTATGATGACTCTAGTCCATTCTTGGATTTATATGATATGTTTGCATTATAAACATGTTTTTTCATATGTGATATGACTTTTTCATATGTTAATATCTAATTTTATAGATGAAATCTGACCAAGAGCATAGCGATTATGAGCGTGAGGATCCTACTAAGCCACCTAACTAGGGTGATTACGGTGCTGCTAAATCATAATGTAAGAGAGGGATATCTTTGATGAAAGAATGTCTCAACTAGGGACAAAGGGAAGAAGGGTGTCATCGAATTCAAAGAAGTAGGCATGCCCATTACTAATGAGTTCGTCAACTACTGTGGGGTCCTTAGTCAAGGCTAAGTGCCTCTCTATAATGAGGATTGAAGATATGTGGATAAGGCCACTATAGACCACATCTGGAGGGAGTTAGATGTGAGATATATACATTATGTTTTTATAATCTTTTCCTATTATTTCTTTGACATTTCTAAAAGTAGTGAATGTTGAACCTTTTTAGGCATGTATTATCTTGATGAAAAGTCACATCGCAAGAAGGTTATGTATCTCATATAGAGAGGACATAGAGATTGGCAGAAAATCCTCACAAGAGATTGCATCCTTCGATCCATGTAGGAGAAGGACCTCACTCTGCAATGGCCCTATCTTGATAAAAAAGAATGGAAACACTTTCTTAAGCAGAGACAGATAGATGAAGTCAAGATATTAAATTAATTAGATTCTTGTGGTTTCTTATGAATTCTTATCATTAGTTAATAATAATATTATTAAATTAATCAAATCATTCACAATGTTAAAAAGGAAATGCATGATAAGAAAGTGTACAACCACATGTCAGGTTCAGGTGGTTATGCTAAACGTTGCCAATTGAGAGAGCAGGAGAAAGGGAATTCTACTTGTACTTATTGTATTGTTGACTCTTCTAGTGATCCTAGATGGTTGCCTCGCTATTTGGGGTGGATAAATGCAAGGAAAAACAAATCCATAGAAATTCCATCCAAGAACATAGGAGATGGTTGTAAACATGGTAAATTTCTTGGTCTCATAATGCATGTCCATTATTTTTTTAGGAATTGTTTAGTTTTAATAATTAGTAGGTTTTAGTGATGAATAGTTGGAGTTAGATCAGTAAAGAAAGGAGGGAAAGTACACCCTCAGGGCTCACACGATACATTGACAATTTCTCTTCGAATGGAAGAGCATTGTGTATGCGTTAGGGATGATGGAGATGAGTTTGGGCTAAAATCTTTTTTTCCTCATCCCAGCAAAAGCACAAATCTACCAAGAAAGGGGGAATGGATGGGGAGGATGTGCAAAGATCGATAGTTGCAGCTATGGAGTAGATTAAGGCATCTTTAGCGACACAAGATCCTCCAGAAGTCACCCATCATGTATAGTGTCACATGCTTGAGGAGGGTATTGGATTTACCCCTTGGGACCCGCATGGCACAAACAGGGTAAGATTCAATTGAAGTCAATTTATATGTTGTGTTTTTACATTGTAATATATCAATCTATCAAGTCAACACACACACAGACACACACACACACACAGATATATATATATATATATATATATATATATATATATATATATATATATATATATATATATATATATATATATATGTGTGTGTGTGTGTGTGTGTGTGTGTGTGTGTGTGTGTGTGTGTGTGTGTGTGTGTCGATTTAAATGTTGTGTTTCATAAAATTGGAGGTGGCCATAAAATGGCATTTTTGCAATCTATGTTTCATCACAACATTGTAGAAAATGGCGGGGGTTTTCCAGTCCGATATGGTTCATGGTGTTCTCCTTGTCGTGGATCATGTTCATGTGTCTGTCATATGTGTCATTTTGTTAGGGAAAGAAATCCCACTCCCATCTGAGCACATGGATGCAACCACAATCGGAGAGGTAGAAGGCAACTATACTGGGTGGCCTAAAAGTCTTGTTATATTTATTGAGATATGAAAAATGCATATTAAATTTATATATAATCAGATGCTAATATGAGCATACATGCATGCAAACTAGAACAACTAAGAAGACCCTATGACTCCAAACCCTCTGCCCCCACATTTTATGCTACAAGAATTGTCTGACTCCTTAGGCCTTAACTATATGGGATTGACACTATGGTTAGACAATACAAATCCACTATATACCACAGGGATCAACCTTAGGGAGGAGGTCGTAGGTACAAATTATAGTACTCTTATAGTGTTGACAGCTATTTCTGAGCTATTTTGTAAGCAATGGTTGAACACATTAGTGATAGAACTTTGGAGACTAAGCTATTTTTTTATCAATGGTTGAACACATCAGTGATGGAACGTTGGATACAGTGAGTTTGAATACCTTGTTATATGTGAAAATACATGTTTTGTAATTGTTATCTATCTATTAACAAATTATTACATATATATGTTTAGTCATTTGTATTACATGATTGTTGAGTTGGGATTATCAAATGTGGCATTTCTAATAACAATAAATGATTAGCACTGTTGCTAGAGATCTAAGAACCATCAATGATTATGTGACTATTGCAATGAAGGTTTTTGGTGCAACTTCCAAGACCGTGATCACAATTATCTTCAACATTGTGTAAGTTTTGGGCTTGTTGTTTATAATTCTAACTTATGAATATACAATTGTTGTGGAATTTGATTTTCCTTCTATTCACTCCAAAGTAAGAATTGGAAGTTGTTAGTGATTGTTCCAAAGACTACGAATTTCCTTCGTTACTTAGGTATAAAATTAACATCAGTTGAGGGACACCCATTGAAGTTGTGATTCACGCGTAAGTATTTTTTTCCAGACTCAATATTTGTTAATGTTTGTATCTTATGATAGTTTAATGAAATAATATATTTGTTAATTTAACTCATAGGGGTATGAAAGCATTCCATAGAAGTGGTGGGAAAGTAGATACAAAAAATAAATTAGTATCTTGGGGGAATGTTAATGTATATAGTCTTCTCACTTCAATGTGTATAAATTACCAATACTACTCAATTACACTTATTAATGTAATTGTAAATCTATGGTGTCCTATAAAATACAAAGATTGGGCATTAGGATATTACATGATGCCTTACATGGATGACATTGTTAGGAAGGCCTTGCAAGAAATCAAATGTATAGATAATGTATTGGTATTAGTCTTGGATCATAATTAATGAAATAGTCTCATTTACAATATAAACCATCAAAATTAATTTGCTTTACGTCTCATTCTCTTTGCAGATTTTTGACACTAATCAACCCTATACATTGGAGTGGATAAGTGACCTACGCAAAGAGTGGAAAGGCTACTTCATCAAGAATGTGAACTTGTCATTTAATCAAGATGGATGATTGATATTGTATTCAAAATTTGATGTCAATATTTTATTTTTATATACTATACATGTGGACTTAAACTTTATGGCAGTTGATGTATATATGTGTTCATACATATGTGTCTGAATTGAATTTTAAATGTATGAGGATGATTGGATATTATCAAGTTCACTTTCTAATGTGTAGTTGTGCATATGTATAAAATTGAATGTGTGGATAAGAACTGAATCATTTGATTTGTGATTTCATGCATACGTGTGTGCATTGAAGTGAAATAAATAGAAAGTTTCTTGTATATATAAATATTTATTTTTTCTTGTAGGTTTGTTGGCTTGTTGTTAAGCTACTATTCTTGTAGAGCATGCAGTTCGAATGAACTATAGGCTCCAGAAAGGCTAGTATCCGGACAACGGGTCTTTAGACCTACTATATAAAAATAAACATGCTCGTCGATTATTTCATAAGAAACTGACCACATATAACTATTTCATCAGTTATGTGAAAGACAAATCCCTTCCTAATATAATATTTCACTGATTAAAGTGACGAAATACAATTGGTACCTCATCTCTTCTTCTGAAAAATAACCGACAAGGTACGCCCAAGGGAAACTATATTTTTATTGTTGGCGGCGTGTTATTTCGTCAGTTTCACTGTAACGTGGAGATGATGAGATGTTTTGTTAGTTTTTGTTTTGCCAAAATAATCAACGATGTATGTTCTGAGTTACAGCTTTGCCCACTTAGTCGGAGGTTCATAACTAACAAGATATGGCAAAAATAATTGACGACGTAGGCCTTTTCCTATGTTAAGTGAAGACAATGAGGTTAATGAGCTAAAACTTCACAAACATTGAAAATATGTTTTAAATCAAAGTCTTATTGGTGCATATGTCCCTCTTGGTTCATGAAAATTCTAAAAATTGAAAATAAACACTATTTTTTAAATATATAAGTGTATGATCCAAAGAGTCTTTATTTGTTTCTGATTTGCAAATAAAAGGATTCTAAGTAGAAAATTACATATATCTTGGTTAAGTTGATAATCATATGAAGAATATGACCCCATATTTTTTTTTGTGGAAAATTATAGCCTTTTATTCACCCTGCGCTCCTTGTGCAGTTTGGGGTACTACATAACTTGTGATACAAGTTGGAGAGCGAAATATAGCAGCTCTTCTACCATTACTAAGAGGGAAAGAGAGGGGTTGACCCATTTGGGTGGAGAGGGGGTCTTTATAGATCCATTCCCCCAAAGAATTTTTAAAATGGTGCTTTACAAGGCTGTCTGCTAAGCTGTTTCTTCTTCTATCGACTTTCTTTAGTTGAACTTCTATCAGATTTTCAAAGCCCAGCTTAACATCCCAAACCCACTGTTGCAGCTTAGGAAACTATCTCAATCTACCTTCCATGGCCTCAATGGCCTTCGTACTGTCCGTTTCTATGATAGCCTCCTGGATCATCCACTGTGTCATGGTTTTTACTACAAGCCCAATAGCTCTCAGTTCAGCTTCTATAACTGAGCTCAGAGTTGCCTTCGAGGACACTCCTCCCACCCACCTTCCATCCCAAGTCAGAACAACAATGGCTATAGCTGCCTTATCATCTTTAACTGTCGCATCCATCATGATGATATTCAGTGCTCCTCCAGATTAACCCAACTATCGTCATCTTCATCGGGCGCCTGAGTAGGTGTAGTCTGCACTCGTTGTCCTTCTTGGATATCCATGCAGAGCGTAGCAAATTTACCATGCTGGTATTGAAGGCTAGTAGATTTTCCTTCAAACACCTTAATGTTCCTGGTCGTCCAGATAATCCAGCAACATATTGCAAAATGTTCTCTGAACATTCTCCCAACATGTAGACTATTCTGAAGCCATCACTCTGAGATAGTAGATCCGGCTTGGTAGTCCACGTTGTTCATATGAATAAGTTTTTGCCACAGTAGTCTTGCCCTTATACAATCACTAAGTGTGTGAAGAGTAGTTTTTGGTTCTCTTCTACATCTGGGGTAGCTGTTATCCACAGTGAATTTCCACTTCAATCTTTTGTCATTTGTCATGATGGTCTCATGTGCAACGATCCACATGAACACCCGAATTTTGTTTGGCACTTTGAGGTTCCATATAGTATCCCTGGGGATGTCCTTTAGGTTTGTATCTACATCTCTCAGAAGTTTAAATGCTGAGCTAGGTGTGTATCTTTCTGTTTCTTTGTGTTCCCAGATCCAACCGTCAACACCATGACAGGTTTTTGGAGTTGGCATATTCTAAATAGCTTCTACAGTGTTCACAGGCAAGTTAATGCTCAGGAAATCAATATCCCATTCCCCTTTAGATTGATTAGACTAGCCACTTGCATGTCCTTAAGCTCTTCTTCAGGTTCTTTGATGCCCACCGTGGTAAGATCATTAAAACCTGGAACCCATTTATCCACCTAGACGTTGGTGTTTTCACCATTATTGATTTCTCTGGTGCTATGTTGTTGGATGAGCTTGGTCATCGTGTGGAAAGTTATCCAAAATGGAGTTATCCAAAATGGAGTCGCTCTTTTCCCTTTATTTCCTCAATAAGAATTTAACTTGCACTGGATTCCTCTTCTCCATAGCACCTCCTCTCCCGTAAGAAAATCCCATGCATTCTTTCGTAGCACATCCTTGTTCCAAACGACCATCGACTTAATCCCCAGCCCCCCTTCATCCATTCTTGATGTGAGCTTTCTCCAGGCAACAAGAGAAGTCGGGACGTCCTTGTGCCCTCCACCCCAGATAAATTTCCGATTAACCTTATCCATGCTCCTACAGACACCTATAGGCATAGATGCAGTATGCATTATGTAAGCCGATAGTGTGGCGAGGACCGTCATTGCAAGGCAGATCCTCCCAGCTAAGGAGAGAGTCTTCGCGGCCCTCCCATTTACTCTCTGCTCCTTCTTATCAGCAATGTGATCATAGGTGGTCCTTTTCACCTTACTGTGAAGCACTAGAACTCCAAGATACATCCTGAGGTCTATGGTTTCATCCACTCAACTCATACTACATATCCTTGCGCGCAGGTGTCTATCTAGTGAGCTAGAGAAATATGTGTGTGTCTTCTCTATCGAGATCGACTACCCTGACGTAGTTTCGAATTTAGCAAAATACTCCTTGATAACCTTGATCTGATCCATCGTTGCTCTTGCAAAGATAACGATGCCATCTGCAAAAGATATATATATGTGAGATTACCGGGCCTTGTTGTGAGAACTTAACTGGCTTCCAGCTATGACCTGCCACACACTTGCTGATAAGCTGCGTAAACCGCTCCATGCACAGAACAAATAAGTAAGGGGATAGTGGATCCCCTTGTGTCTCGGCCCTCCAGAAGGTTTAATGGACGGTCATTCTAGATTATGTTAGAGGTGCCACTTTCCAATGAGTTCATAGCATACTGCTTTATATTAACCAGCCAATGTGCTTTATCAATAGTATCCTTAATGAATGTCCAGGACATGCAATCATACACCTTAGATAAGACGACTCTGATCTCCATTAACGGGGCTGATGTTTTCCTCCTCATATTATGCACAATCTCCATAACCAATATCACGTTATGTGCAATGTTGCGCCCCAGAACAAAACTTGTTTAGGTTGGCAATATCCAGTACGGCATATGACGCTTCACCCTTTCTAAAACAACCTTTGATGCTAGCTTGAGGCAGGAGTTGTTTAGGGAGAATGGTCAAAGTTCGTTGCAGGAAATGGGTTGCTTCTTCTTCGATATAAGAACCATACCAGAGTTGCTCAAGGCGTCTGAGATCTATCCTCTATTCAACAAGTGTCTGATCATGGTGAGCACTGATTGCCTCACCACTTTCTAGTTGCTTTTAAGAAACAAGTAGTCAGTGTCGTCTGGTCCGGCCGCCTTGTACGGATCCAAGTTTTTCAGAATTCTCCAGACCTCATACTCTGTAGGGGAGGCTGTGATGGGTCTTTCTTCCTTAGCATTAAGTTTCTTGTAGTCACCAGGGAGGCGGTCAATCTCCAGTTGGGTCAGTGTCGAGTCTTCCTGGAACAAGCGAGTAAAATGATTTTGGATCATATTTTTAATTCCTTCTCCATCATTTACCCATTGGCCTGAGGTGTCCTGCAAAGCATTAATAGTGTTAGATCACTCTCTGCTGCTAACAAATGCATGATAGAACATGCTATTACTGTCCCCATATTCAAGCCAGTTGATATGGCTTCTTTGTTTCTAGTCTTCTTCCTCCTTCTGGAGTAGTTCCTCAAGCTCGGATTCTGGTTTCATGCAATAGATATCTTTCGTATGGGTATAGTTAGATTCCAACTATTTCTGCGTTTTGCTCACACGCTTCAACAAATCATTCTTTAGTTAGACACCATATATTCTTAAGTAAAAGCCTTCATATGTCTACCTATTTTCCAATTATAGAGAGAAGTTTACTTTCTCAACTTTGAAAAAGACTCTAATATGGATAAGGCCCTCTCTTTTAAAGATTATATTTTATGTTCTAGAGATGAAATTGCCAAGTTTTCTCCTATTTTCCTACTACTCAAGATAACGATTTACTTAGAACTTGTTTGAAAAGACTTTTTAGTTATAGGAAGGCATTCCATAAATATTGCATCAAGCTACCCAAGAAAAAGTTAGAAGAAAAATAAAAAATACTATGAGAACAACAAGGTGAAGAAGAAATCTTCACAAACCCATTTGGAATCCTCTACATCTCAAGGAAGAGTTATGCGTAACCATTTTGTGGTAATGTCAATTATTTCTCATTTCCCATTCAAAAGAAGAAGGAAAAATAATATTTTTGGGTTCCCAAGATAGCTCTATACCCAAAGAATTATTTGGGATTAGATGATTCTTTTTTAGTCAAGTTGTGAAATGATACTTGATGGTGGATGCTCAGTGCACTCCACAAGCACCAAAAGAAAATACAGTTCATCAAAGAATAACAAAGTCAGGTCTATGACTTCTGTAAATGATAATTAAGGGGATTTATTGTGATGTAGGAAATTCATTAGTAATAATGTGTTTTTTGTTAGTTTCTAATGTCATAATTGCATTAGACCACTATGTGATAATTGTTTCATGGTATTAGTTACACCTCTTAAATGTGTAATGCTAGATTTCTTCACCTTAAATGTCATAAATGAGGGACATATAAATGATAAGTGTTTTATCATTGTTCTAAAAACTTCTAAATATATTCATCATAAATTATTATCATTTCTAAAAATCATATATGTTCTTAAAATAAGATGAATCTGCCATGTAAATATGTATCAATTGAATCAATGGGTTGAAAGGGGCTTATATAGTCGAGCGTCCTATTAAGGTATACTTTTAGAAACATGACGATGCAACCTTAAAAAAAATTCAAATTTTTATTTGAATCTAAAGAAGTCTCAATAGACAACACAGTCCAAGATGAGACAATCCAATGGTTATATCTTTGGTTTGTTACCAAGGGGTCTCATCTTTGAGCCTCAGGGACAACATGAATAGAATCCCCAATCTAAAAAAAAATACAATGACGACCTATTATGATGGATGCCCACACAATCAGTTTTGCCCACTGCCATCCTTATATTGACCTACTATGATTGATGCCCACACAACCAGTTATAAGGGAAATCATTGGTTTGTTATTCAACAATATTATTGTAGATGTTCATGTACATTATTTATTTTTTCCTATAAGTGATGCCAATAGTTATTTTGAAACTTATTACAAGATGTTAAAGAAATGAATCTTCTTGTAAAATTCTTGGTATGTATAAAGAATATAATGTGTAACATGAAAATTATTTGTTTGAATCTTTTAATGAAACATGATGATGAGAATAATTTCTTTCATCTTAAATATACTCAACAAATAGTTTTATTGAGAGGAAGCATTTCTCTTCTTAATGCATGGCTAGAACCATGCTCTAGATCGTTCAAACTAGAATGGCATGATAGGTTGAATCTTAGAAACTATTGGTTTGTGCAAAATCATTGACTCATCTTATTTCCAGTAAAAGTACCCTTAGAGTAAGGGAACAATAAGTTTAAAACATTACAACTACATGTAGCCTAAATATACTTGATGTTGAATCTTATAATGTTTTCTTTCTCTGATATAATCTATCTAACCCAACTCATTGTGTCTACAAGAAAAAAACATACTTGAGTATAAGAAACTATCCATGTCAAATTTATTTAAATTAATCCATCCATGTGTAAAATATTATTTTTGGTGATGTTCTGGGTGATTTGTGCAATAAAATCTAGTAGTAGACACCAACTAGGATAGTGTAGGGTTTTGAGGAAAGGGAGAAATGGAAATGCAAAACTATCGCAACGAAACTCTTATCGAATTGGTTTGTCTATCCCTAAAATGTCACTATAATAAAGACATATAAGTGGAGTTGAATATAACTTAGTGGACACTCGTTTTCCAACAACTATACATGTCTTTTATCAGTGTAGACCATGTACTTGTAGATCTGTATCCAATGTGGTTGTTTTTTTCACCTTATCGTCATAGAAACACCATGTCTTCTCCTTGGAGAAGTTGCTTGTACTTAATCCCCCTCCCAATGTGCTAGGGTTCTATGTTGTTTGTGGGGATGCAAGAACTCTTGGTACATCACTTCAGTCTCCATGTGGAAGCAGAATGTAGAGTCATCGTTGTGCTACATTTCTTGTTATCCTTCTCATCCTATTATGAGATGTTATCCTTAGGGTGAAAATCTCTCTCCAAGAGAAAGAACTCTTAGACAACGTGTTTCACAATGTGTTTCTCAAGTGTGTTTCTCCCCTTGGTCATCCACACTTTTATATAGGAGAGTCATGGGTTTGGATTTTCCAAAAAATCAATGTCCTTCCTAATCACAATTAGAAAAAATATTCAACTGTGAAATACTACCAGAAATTTTAGACACACAATTAATTAACTTATCTACCAGTTGGGACTATTTTGGTCACCTAGTTGAACAGTTCACTTTTGTATTAACTTGGTTTTCCAGTACTGATAGGTTCCAGATGACCAATTTGATTAAAAAAAAAAATTCACATCTACCTTATTGTTACCTGACTTCTATCAAGCCATCTGACTAGGATACCCAATTGACCAACTTGTTAATTTCCTACACTGGTATTCTATCAATCAGTTGACAATCAAGTGATAAATTTATTTGACCCATTGAGTTGATTGAATGCCTTTCCCATTTGATTGGTTGGGTTGGAAATTAGATTGTACAAGATTTAGAACCATTCTAATCATATATTTGATTGTGAAGTTTAGTTCCATTATGCATCCTTATGTGTGAGACCCCATATCTTTGACATTATGCTGGTAGTGATGCTCAAAACAACACAAGAAAATATTGGTGTCTATATGCACATTATTGCTACCCAATCAATTGAAAAAAGTTGGAGAACAACTTCAACTTGTAAAGTGAGAAGTATTATTGTGACCATATAATACATTTTTCATGGATATCTAGATTGAAACTAAGGCATGAAGTTGTCATCATATTAACAACCAATATATTTTATTGTGTTGAAGAATACAATTGAGGTTGTGTGAGCTCAATATTACTGATTGACTCACATCATCATGGACATTCTATTCACGTTCTCACTTATTAAATCCTAGGATGCCAGTCTAATGAAGGAACAAATTTCCCCTAAATCATTGACAATATTCCATAAGTGTCACAATTCAGTCTTTCACAACATGTGTGGAAACCCATACTCATATTTATGTTAGGTAGTGTTAAAGTACATTGAACCATGTGTGATAATTGTGGTGAATTTGGGTCTAAGGATAATAGTCACCATTTTCAGATTGAGGTATGACTATGTCATCCCATGACATGTTATCCATTCATTGTTCTTCAACTGGATCTGTCTAGTACACATTGTTCTCTAACAACTACCCATGTTTATGAATTTATATCTAATACCATGACTAAAGATATATGTCTATCATTCATCATACATATTAGTCTTATGTATAATTATTCTACTATTATATCCACAACAATAACTATCTTGAGACTTAAAAATAATGAACATTTTTTAGTTTACGTATAATCTAATGTTCAGATAATCAACCCAAATGTTATTTCAATGAGTCAAAACATTCTTAGGACATTATTACATTTATTCGTTATTTTAACATCAAAACATACATAATAAGGGGAATTATTTTTATCAGTAACCAAATTATTTACAATGTATCCCTAATAGAATCATCACATGTTGGCACTATGTACATTTTACAAAAGGTCCCCCAAATGCACCATAGCAAATAACTCATGAATTGAATTTCAAGTGATCTAACGCTACCATCATGCATTTATCGTGAAAATGCTTTTTTCAATGATACATTGACATTTCTTTTAGTTGATACTCTAAAAACCATCATGTTACACCTACATCCCACAATTATCACTAATCATGAGATAAGGGAATAATTTTGATGAAATATCCACCATTTTTTTTCTCTAAATATATTCTAATAACACTTTCTAAATGATAAGTCTTGATTAAACATAACAACAAGATACAATAGAATTTGTCTTATTACATAGAAGTAAGAGTTTCACACTTAATATACATCATGTGCATTACATTTCAAACTTCTCTCTTTTCTCACTCTTTCTATCCCAGGATCCAGAGGAAGGAAAAGAGACCCTATAAAAAATTGTTCAGTAGGTTGGTGAGCTAGTGGCTCAGTGAGTAGAGAATCAACAGGTAACCAAGATATTTATGATGTTTACAAGTAATAGAACTCAAATGCAATCATGTAAGCATAACAGTTTTAAACTATAATTCATTCAGCATGGCAGTAGTACATATATTGAATGTAATAAAAGGATAACCTAACTATTTACACTATTTCAAATCCAGTTATTATTCCTTTGGACCCACATGAGGTGTACCACAACATGTGAAAGTATCGCAGCAAACTACGATCTCATTCTAAAAGACTTAGAAGCATGATCATGTTCCTAAGTCTTTAATCTCAATACCATGTGTGCAGCTGGCATCAGCACGTCTGCCTCTCGGCGGCTAATGGAAGTGGCTGGATATCTCAGACCACCTCTCAACCTGGGTACTTAGGCGGTCAGTCAAAGCCCTCAGGCTTAAAGTGCATCAGTGGACCTACCAACCACTGATTACTACAATATGTAGCATAGGTACCACCAACATCTCCGGTTAGTGTTGGGTACCATACAACTATAAGGAGTTTTCCCTACCGGTCAACACCCCACACCCTACTGGTACACCATCTTGCCTTGATCTGGACTACCTCCAGTCGGGAAGCCATTTCCTCCCCACATCACAGACCTCATCCTGTGAGGATTCTACAGTGTCCATGGCATCTAATGTCTAGTGATGTTTAATTAATATAATAGGTATCATCATCGTAGCTAATGATTACCCTATTTCTAACAATTAAGTGTCTCACATTTTAAAAATAAATCACTAAATAATTCTCATATTTTCACAATCATACTCCATCTCTTAAAACTTGAACTATGGCAACCTATCTTTCCGGTGCCTCAGTTTACACATTCATCGCCTATCGAAATCATGACAATTCACAAGACAACTTTCAACATGGTAATACATCACTATTAATATGATTAGTAAAGCATTTCAACTACTAATTTTCACCACATACATGTATTTAAAGCATCAAAAATATCACAGGGAAATAATCAAACACCGAAAACTATTATTTGAATTAGTATGCTTTAAATCAAGGTTAAAAGATGGTTATCTACTCACCAAATTTGTCCAAGATATTGATCTTAGCCCTTTCATGAACTAATCTCGAAGCTTGTCTCACACAAGATAGGATCAAACTTTAAACCTCAAGATCTCGTTCAAAAAAACCCTTTAATGTGTTTCTCGGTCCTAAAGAGGATCTGTTGTAGGTAGAAGAAAAGATTGGGGTCATGTCAAACCTCAAAATCACTAGATTAGAGATCTCGAGCAAGGGAGAATGAAGAAAAGGAAGAATCAAGGGTTAAACCTACTTACCAAATCAAATCTATAACAACCCCTTTTCATTTCCATCATTCTTCACACTCTTTCCCAAAAATTGCCCTAGAAATTGCTTTCCAGGTTGCCTTCTCATCAAGTAAGATGTCTGGGAAGATAGAGGATTGAATCGCGGTTCCAACGCACTTCGTTTCATTAACAACGGATAAGCATATCTCGAGATAATATCAATCTACGATTTGTTGTCCTGGGTGGTGGAGATCACAGTCGTGGTGTCGACGCAACGTCGCAGGTCGCGGTGTCGACGTAGCGTCGCTGGTCGTGGTGTGGACCACGGTCGTGGTGTTGACAAAGCATCGGTCTCAGTGTAGACCGCGGTTGCGGTGCTCAGTGTATGTTTACTAAAAAGGGTATAACTCTCTCATTTTAACTCCGATTTAGTTCATTCTTTTTTTTATTGGATTCATAATTGAATTATATACAATCTCCCAATATTATTTTGACAATTTTCTCAATAAAATATCATTTATTAATTATTTCCTCCAATTTCATTAACTCTCTTCTTACACACATGTATGGGTTAATGCTATATTAACCCCAACTCAGATCTTTAGAGTATTCTTAAGTAATGATTATGAGTTGCCCAAGCAAGTATTTAAGGTTACCAAAGTTAAGATAAAGAACAAGATAAAATATTACTAACAAAAACATGACAAGCATTAAGATTATGTTAAATCTCTACGATTACCAGCAACGCTAGGAACGGGTTGTCATAATTCTCCCCCTCTTATAAAAAATTTCATATCGAAATTTCTAAAAGAGTAAAGGATACTTATTAAACATATCCATCTCCACTTCCCAGGTAGCTTCTTCTACACCATGATTCCACCAAAGAACCTTTACTATGGTATCTCTCTCTTTTTAAGCTTTCGAATTCTATGGCCTAGAATTTGAAATGGTCCTTCAATATAAGAGATATCCTCTCTCAACTGTATAGGATCTGATTCTATAATCTTTTCTATACCAGGATGACACTTCTTCAACATAGATATATGAAACACATTGTGTAAATTGGCTAACTCCAATGGCAACTCCAATTTATATGCAACTGATCCAATTCTTTGAATAATTGGATATGGACCCATGTATCTAGTAGTTAGTTTTCCTCGCTTTACAAATCTTAGCACACCTTTCCATGATGAAAATTTCAAATAAACCTCATCCCCAACCTCAAATTGAAGTTCTCTATGCCTTTTGTCTGCCTAGCTTTTCTATCTATCCTGAGTTGCCTTCAACTATTGTCTGATCACATTTATCTTTTCTGTAGTTTCTTCCACCAACTCTGGGCCTAAAATTTCTCTTTCTCCAACTTCATTCCAACAAATCGGAGATCTACATTTTCTTCCATACAAGGCTTCATAAGGGGCCATGCCTAAGCTAGAATGGTGATTGTTGTTATTGGTGAACTCCATTAGACTAAGATGATCATCCCAACTACCACTGAACTGCAAAACACATGCTCTCAGCATATCCTCCAGGGTCTGAATTGTCCTATCTGACTGTCCATTTGTCTGAGGATGAAACGATGTGCTAAATTTCAGCTGTGTTCCCAAGGAACATTTCAATTGATTCCAAAGCCTAGATGTAAATTTAGGATCTCTATTAGATATTATAGAAACAGGTATTCCATATAGTTTGACTATCACATCTATATAGTATTTGGATAACTTTGGTGTATCCCATGTTGTCTTAATTGGTAGAAAGTGAGAAGACTTTGTTATCCTATCTACTATTAACCCAAACTGAGTCAAAACCATGTGGTGTCCTTGGTAATCCAACCACAAAATCCACGGTGATATGCTCCCACTTCCATTTAGGGATAGGAAGTGATTGCAGAGTACCTAATAGCTTATGATGTTCAACCTTCGATTGTTGACATACATCACACTTAGCCACATCCTTCTTCATACCTGACCACCAATACGACTCCTTCAGGTTTCTATACATCTTTGTGTTACATGGATGCATTGTATACATAGAAGAATGAGCTTCCTCAAGAATTTGATTCTTTAACTCAGTGTTATATGGCACACACAATCTATCATGTATATACAACAACCCATCATTTGAAAATCTAAACTCTGATCTCTTTCCTTTTGTCATATCATGAATGATCTGTTACAATTCTCTATCACTATGTTGAAGCTCTTGAATCTGATCATAAAATGTAGGTCTAACTTACATTTATGCAATTAGTCCACCTTGAACATACACATTCAAATCCAAATTTATCTCTCTCATCTTAACTAACATGTCTCTTGTTACACATGCCATTCAAAACATTTCCACAAATAATGTTGACTTTCTATTCAGAGCATCTTCTACTACATTGGTCTTTCCAGGATGATAATCAGTAGTGACATCGTAATCCTTTATAAGATCCAACCATATGTGTTGTCTCAAATTGAAATCCCTCATTGTGAAAATATAATTCAGACTCTTATGATCAGTAAAGACCTAACACAATTCACCACATAGATAATGACATCATATCTTTGGAGCATGCACTACTATTTCCAACTCAAGATCGTGTGGCATAGTTCTCTTCATTATTCTTAAGTTGTCTAGAAGCATAGGACACCACATTCCCTTCTTGCATAAGAACACATCCCAAACCTCTCTTGGACGCATCACAGAAAACCACATAGCCCTTATCTGCCTCCGGTAATATCAAGACTGGTGTTGTAGTTAACTTCTTCTTTAATATTTGGAAAAAGAATTTCACATGACTCAGACCAAACAAAAGGTACATCCTTCCTTGTTAAGCGTGTAAGAGACGCTACTATTGCACTAAAGTTCCTTATAAATCTCATGTAATATCCTGCTAACCCTAGGAAACTTCTGATCTCAGTAGGGGTCGTAGGTTGCTCCCACTGAAGATTAGATTCTACCTTCTTAGGGTCAACACTAACCCCTTTTCTTGATATGACATGTCTAAGAAAAGATACTTCAGCCAACCAAAACTCACATTTGCTAAACTTAGCATAAAGTTGATGTTGCCTTAACCACTGCAGGGCTATCTTTAGGTGTTTCTCATGTTGTTCTGCATCTTTAGAATATATGAGGATGTTGTCTATAAACACTACTATGAATTGATCTAAATATGGTCTGAAAACCTTATTCATTATGTCCATAAAGGCTGCAGGGGCATTTGTTAATCCAAAAGACATAACTACAAACTCATAGTGTCCATACCTCATTCTGAGTGCTGACCTAGGTACATCAGATGCCTTTATCCTTAGCTGATGATAACCTGATCTGACATCTATCTTTGAAAAGATCATTTCCTCACGGAGTTGACCAAATAGGTCTTCAATCCTAAACAAAGGATATTTATTCTTAATTGTCATCTTATTCAATTCTACGTAGTCTATACATAATTGCATGGTTCCATCCTTCTTTTTCACAAATAGTACTGGAACTCCCCAAGGTGATGTATTGGGTTGAATAAATCCTTTTTCAACAACTCATGTAACTGGGTTTTCAATTCCTTTAACTACCCAGGTGCCATTCTATAGGTAGGTAATGCTACTGGATGGCTACTAAGTAAATTTTGTATGTCAAAGTCAATATCTCTTTTAGGTGGTAAACCTGGTAACTCATTAGGGAAGACATCTAAAAACCCACATACTACTGGAATATCTACTAGACTATCTGCTCTTTTCTCTTCCCTAGCATCCACCACATGTGCAAAAAAGGCCTCACAACCCTTTCTCATCATCTTATTAGCTACAACAGATGATACTATACATTTGAGCAAGACTTTTCTATCTCTGGTAAAGACACATGAAAAATCACCTTATTGAAAGATAGCTTCTTTCTTCCAACAATCTAACTGGACATGATATGTCTCAAGGCAGACCATACCCAAAATGATTTGAAAAGAATTAATATCTAAGGGTATGAGATTAACTGCTATTGTATACCCACTAAAACTTAAAAGACATCCCGGACATACTTCTGTCAAAACTGAGGGTTCACCTAGTGAAACATTTAAGAAAAACTCATAAGATAAATCCTAGGTTAGAATATTTAGTCCACTAACTATTGATCTTCGAATGAAATAATGTGTTGTACCAGGATCTATTAATACTATAATAGAAATGTTGTTAAAGAGAAGCATCTCACCTTCCACAACTCTAGGTGAAACTACACCTTCAGATGGTGTCATTGAGAAGAAACGCCAAGTAGCTCTCCCTCCACCATGTTGTCCTCATTTTCCACTACTGGTACTAGGTGCTCCCCCTCTATAACCTGAATCCACTGAAGAACTTGTCCCTCTAACTGGAACCTACCTATGTGGACTCTAAAATTGTAATTGTGAACCTTATTCTAAAACATATTGAATCATTGAGCAGTCCCTTTTTATATGTCCCATCTGTCCACAATGAAAACATATTGGAGCAATAGTTCCCCAACACTGACCAGAATGTGCCTTGTCGCAATTATCACATATGGATGCATCATGTCTCTGTGGTCCTATCACTGACAGTGAAGATCCTAACGAGCTAGTTGGAGGTGTCCATGTAGACTGTGTATTCCATCTACCGAAATTGGGCTTCCTCCACTTGTTGAAAACCTAGATCCTTGTCTCTCAAGATAGACAAGTCCTCATCCTATCTTAGAAAACAAACCACTACCTCCTCTGTATCCACCACTTCTTTGTCCCCCTCTATTGAAGTCCCCAGATCTTTTCTTACTCTCAGACTGCTTATTAGCATTAACTAACTCTTCTACACGTCTCGCTGCTTCCACAAATTCCCCAAAGTTTTGTCTGTCTCTTCGACCAATGGATGACATGGTGCATCTAATCTCTGATCTTAATCCTTGTTGAAATCTTCTGCACTTTTCTATATCATTAGGCACAAGTTGCGAACAAAAATTTGCCAACATTGTGAAATATGCCTCGTATTCACCAATTGTCATACTTCCTTGTCTGATATTCTAAAACTATTTAATCTTATCACTTAGGAAGGTAGAAGGAAAATACTTAAGGTGAAACTCATCCACAAAGTCCTTCCAGGTCATTTCTGCATTTCTCCTTTTATCTTCCACTCCCCACAACCACACCTCAGCATCTCCCATGAGTAAATAGACTGCATGATTGATTTGCTTATCTTCTGATAACTCCATTAGGAGAAAGACCTTTTCCAGTTATCGAAGCCACACATCCACCACAGTTGGATCTGTTGTTCTAAAAAATTCAGTTCCACCAAGCTTCTTCACCAACTCATAGGATCCCATCAGATCCTTACTAGAAGATGAAGACTTCCTATCCATCTTTTATTTTTCTTTTTATCTCCAAAAAAATATGATACATCCTTATTGCCTCATTATCCACTTCACCTTGAGCCATTTCTCAAGGATCAGGGCCGAAATAGCTCTAAGCTTGTTCCTCACCATGTCCACATCCTCTTCCTTCCATCTGCATATCCATAACAGAACACATTTGTTAGAAAATTGTAGTTCAAAGAGGAAAACATCCTAATCCTATTGGTCTCTTATCACCCATGTCCCAAACCAAAACTCATTTTAGGTTCAACCTATGCTCTGATACCAAAGCTGTTATACCCGCATCCCATGATTACCACTAATGTAACGACCACGCCTCCCAGTAACCTGCAATTATGGGAGACCAAGAGGTCAGAGCCATTATCCCAATTAACAGGATCAAAGGTTCGACAAATAATCAATAACATTTATCAAATTCTACCAATTAAACTGAAAACTGGCATAAAATAAAACTTTGCATACCTTTTTCAAAACATGGATATCTACTGCTATCCACATCTGGAGTCTATTCTAACTAATCCTCCTTTGTACTTTAGTTCTTATTTAATTCGACATATGCCACTTTACTCTTTGTCCTTTTCAATCTGGCACCTAAAACACTGACAAACAAAACGTCGGTCAGCATATCAAAATATGTTGGTATGTGGGGACAACCAAAATTTTGCAAATATGGCTAACAATCTAAATATCACAATCAAGTAAATTAACAAGTCAAATTATGCTTTCAGTGTGACTTTCTCCACCGCTCTTGCCCTAACCCTGGCAGATCCGCTTTTGGGTTTCACTTTTACCATTGACTTAAGGCCACCTTCTCAATCCCAAGCTTGGTTCCTAGGGTAACTCGTCATGGTGCCCTTTAGTCATGCAATATCATAGGCCACCTTCTCAATCCTGAGCTTGGTGCCTGGGGTCACCACTCATGGTGCCCATGGGTCTTCACTCCTGGGCTTGACCTTTTTGCATCATCCATCAGGGTGGCATGTAGGTGCGAGAATACACACTTCTATTATTATTGTGATAATCATAGTGACTTTATTATTTGCAAGTATGAGCATCCAAAATGTTAAGATGCATTCAATTCGATGAATGATCTGGGAAACTAATGTGATTAACCATAATTAACCACATACCTATCAGGCTGATTAGAGATAGAATTAATCCAATCAATGCAAGAAATTCTATAGGCAAGCAAGCACACAGAGAGTTCCTAAAATATGCATACAATTTCCTATCATTGATCATGCCATCAAGATCTATTAAACCTAGCTCGCTTCCTAGGGTTTCTAGTTCACTTTTAGGGTTTCAATTGCAATTAGGGTTCCTCTTCATTTTTACTCTTTTAAACTCTAACTTTATGCAATTACTCACAAACCCTAATTATCTCATCTATTCCTCATGAAAGATATTAAGGTTACCTTTTAACAAAATATAACCTTAATTCGGATAAAAGGCACAATTAAACATCAATTAAGTCCATTATGCTCTTTTACATTAAAACTACCATTTTTATCCTTTTAATTCATGACAAGATCATTAGGCCTAATTATTATCTTTGGTTCCTTTCAGATTAACAACTCATAGTTCATTATGATCTTATACACATATGAACTCTATTTATCATTAATTCCACCTTTATCTATTATAAAACCCTAATTACCATATTAAGGGTATTTATCCACAATTAGGAACCTTTGTACTCGAAATAGTTTTGAATCATCATATCTCAGCTTTATTCATGAATTTGAACAATTAAAGCCATTAAGAGTCAGAATTAATAACAATACGATTTCAAGGCCCATTATTGTAGATGAAAACCATTTATTCAAAACAAATTATATCCTTATTTGTTCAAATATCTTTATTAAGAGAAATAACATTTCTCATCAAAAGAACCCAAAATTTGGGATTGTAACATCCTTCCCCTCTTGTAGGAATTTTGTCCCCAAAATTCCATCAAGTAAATAAACAAATCAGGATAAGTCTTTCTTATGCCATCATGGCTCCCATGTGGCCTCACCCTTTCCATAGTGCTTCTCGAGAACCTTCATCATCTCATATTCTTCCATATGTGTTCTCTCTCACCTTCGCATATCGTACCCTCATAGGTGACTCGGGACATTTCAGCCTCTCATAAAGTTGAATAGGTTCAGGGCTCAACACCTGGCTTGGGTACCTCACATAGTGCTCTAGATCGGAATCATGGAACACATTATACATCATGTTATCCTGAGGGGTAAGGTTAAAAACAACCATCTCCACCATTCCATTTCAAATTGACCATCCAGTCGGGACTCAGCTCTCTTAGCTATAACTTAGCGGGGTCAGATTTTCACATCACATACTCTCCCATAGTGAACTGCATGTCAGTCTTCTTTGCATCAGCTCATGACTCGTGTCGCCCCTGGGCTCTCTCTCAGCCATTGCACGATCAAAGCGACTTCACCTGCACTCACTGAGGTTCTTTTCTGACCTTCGTGAGGCCCCTTCACCAAAATCATCTCAATGAAGTGGTGACTGACACAACCTCCCTTGCAGAGCTTCTTTACTTCCCGATACTGTCTATGGTGGTTATCATCACATCTTATAGAGGACAAGGACTGTCTCTAGACATCACCTCTGAATGAGCAAACATGCTCTCATCAGACCCTCTAGTCTGGATCATACTAACCGTTAGTTAGGGGTGATAAACTATACTAGCATCGAGTTCATCTACTTCCACCTCATGGAAGTGAATCTTTAGGTTATAAAAAACTTTTGAACTCACATCATGGTGTAGTTCAACCATCTTTCTCTCATATGTAGTTCAACCAGATCTGTCCCTTGACAGTATTCTTTCTTTCTCATGTTATCTAGGTAAGGCGATCTACCATAACCCATATTGCATCTTGACCTTCCTTGGTCTAGGGGAGACTTACCAAAACATCCATAGTGATGAACTCTCATTCCCTCTCGGGGACTCTTCATCTGCTATACCAACACATTGGGTTATTGGTGTTCGTCCTTCACCTTTTGACATGCATGGCGATGAGCCACATGCATCTTTGTACACTTTTAATCTTAGGCATCAAAAGTACTACTGTAACTTACTATCTTAGTAGTACCACGGCGTATGATGAACTTAAATCATTATCTGCTATATGTCATGATTCCTCAAAAACCCTAGCCACTCTCATCAGGGTTTTATCACCTTCCTATCCAAACAACCATCCTTTTATCATGATAAGCCCTAGGCTAGCTAGCTAAGCAACCACTAACTCGATCAATGATCTCGATACATCTGTGTGTTAGCCAAACATATCTCCTTTTTCAAACTTAGGGCTAACCCAACAACCTCTTGTAGCCTCTAGTTAAACTAAGAAGCTGCATCTCAACCAGGGCATCCATTACCCTTCACATTATTAGGTGATAGGAAAAATTGAAGTCATACACCTTCACTTATTATCTTAGCTCAAACTCTAAGTCTATCTTCATCAAGAACACTCTGAGCTCATCTTCTTGGTTATCAAACTCAACCTTGTATTACTTGCAAATTCGACATAGATCATGTTAAAACATCCTCACAAGATGATTACCTTAATTCTCTTGAGGTTTATAAACCATCTACACATCATTTACTCCACAAGGGTATATTATCATCTTTGTCCTCATACCTCATAGCAACGTTCCAACTCACATCATCTTTATCCTTGGTGCATGGCATGCATACTGTCCTATCTCTCACTCCCATAACAAGAGGAAATAAGCATTTGGCGGCCATCCAAACACAAATTTATTCCTATTCCAAGATTAAAGATGGTACATCCCACCTTGCCAGTACACCTATAAATCTAAGTTGAAACATGCAACTTATGTCTCTACATCACAATCATCTTGATATCAAGTTTACTTTCCATGAAAAACCGGTCCCGAACCTACTTGGGTCCACACACATTCCTTGGTCATCTCCCCTATGTCTATAGGGTGTTGGCACTTTTGGGGTCATCCCTCTTCCCTTATGCATCTATAGAGTACCCTACTCATCTGCCCTTTGGGTCCCATGAGTTCATGAAGGAGATCAATCTCCTAACCCATGGCCTTCATACAATGATAGTTGGTACCTCTTGACCCTATGGTCATGTGCAACTAGGGAGTTAGGCAACTCCCACTTCCATTGGTCTTATCCCTACCTTTCCCTAGGAAAGACTTAGGATTCTAATATAGTACATGTCCAACTTAGAACCTTACCTAAGCCTTCATCATCTCTCTCTACATTCATGGGCTGACTTTCATCCTTTTATAAGGGCCATGGCAACCTGCCTACCTTGGTCAGGACCCATACCAGTTACCTCCATGGTAACACATCCACACACCCTTAGATATGGTTGTCTATGGGTCTACAAGTTCATTCTCTTACCATGTATTCTTCACTTAGATTCTCAAGAAATCTATGAGACCTCCTTAGGTTTCCTCAAAACCTACAAAAACTGGTATACACCCTACCAAAGGGTTCCTCTCCCAGGATGGGAGGAAACTACATATTAATAACCAAGGTCACAAACGCTCTTATGTCTAGGGTTTCCATCCACATGAGCATGCTTATCCCTATCGAGCTACTAAGGCACAAGCATGCCTCCTACTAAACCATGCTAGGTCATACTTGTTCTCATTCCTCAACATTGGACCAAGCACAAACCTTCCTGTGTAACCAACTTAGTTGTGAGGGGTTCATCAAACATACCTTAAACTTAAGGGGTTTTCCTTTCCTATAAACACGAGTAGTGCCATGATCCAATCTATAGAAACTCAAATCACATCATGAGCGTCAGGTACACCACTTCCTCTCTTAGGCCTAGGAACCCTAGGTTCACTTAGATGTCCAACTACATGCTCAACCTTTAACCATGAACCAAGCATGTCCAAGGTATGTCATGCACTTCCCATATCCATTTATTTGAACAATAGTTCAGAGTGGATTCCTCCTCAAGGACAACCAACAAGGTACAAGGTCTCACAACTTGCTACTAAACCTCTTCATGGTCTTAAGGAACTCTTCTGCTTAACTCCGAAGCTAAACACCTATACCATAGGCACATAGGTACCAGCAACCTAATCCTCTCTTTAGGGTTTGGTTCCTCTAAAGGCAACTAAGATACCATTAGCCTCCAGGGATCAAGAATGAGGCAAGCGCAACCATTCACTTAGGGCGCATCATCCTCAACTCCCCATTTTTCCTCATATCTCAGAGTCTAAGCTTCCAACCTTCTTGCTTGGGTCCTACTCTCTCTCTCTCTAGAGCTAATCCTACAACCAGCCTCACAAGCATACCCCTACCTGGGTGAAGCCTATGTTCAACTTATGTTTGCTCAAGATTATTCATAATTCTTTATTTTTATCTCATAAGCTATCCATCATACTCTCTTGGCTAGGGTTTTGACCTACTGCCCACAGTACTGACGTACTCTAGGTGCATACTATGCCCTACTTGCATAAGCCCATAAGGTTTCTGTAGGTCCTTCTCTAACCTCATCCATGAAGGAACTATCCTTCTCTCTAACATGCATGACCCTTTCCCAGGGTTGGGTTGCCAAAGATACTAGGTCATCCAACCTCTCATGGATCATACGGGCATCCAAAAGCATGTTCACCCACCTGGTCTATCATGACATCAGGTCATCATGCCATCACTCTCTCTAATCACCACTTAGGGTTAGGGTTAACATCATCCTCAAAGGATGTGTCAGGTCTCTATTTATGATGGAGGTCTCTACCTCCAAGACTAACTTTCTCTACCCATCCTCCTGACAAGAAGGTCTAGCCTCAGGTCTCTCCTGAGGGAAATGACAACTCATGTCATACGACCTAAGAATGTATCTATTCTTTAGTTTATGCTTGATCTATTAAGCTTATGTCCATGACATCTTATTTACATGCCTTTCATTAATTTGGTTGATAATTCCTTAGAACTTATCAACCTTACCCATACCTCAAGAGGGTGAGAAAAAGAGAGAAAACCCTAATCCTTAAGGTCCTTAACAACATTTGAATTGAGAAGGAATGAAAAATATGAGAGAGTCCTAACGGTATCTTATTTCGAGTCAAATCCTGAGACTTTGTCTAGATAGTCACACTAATCTGGGAGTCCTCATATTCCGACTAGTGGTGTGGAGGAAAATCTTGCCAGCCCACGGACGTGATCCTTTTCTAGACACCTCTGTCTTTCGGAAAATCCTCTAATAACTCCCTTGGGTTCTATAGAGTTTGTAAAATTTATTAATTATTAAAGATTAAATGAGGAACCTATGCTCTGATACCAAATGTAACGACCCCTCCTTCTAGTAACCCACAATTAAGGGATACCAAGAGGTCAGAGTCATTATCCCAATTAACAAGATCAAAGGTTCGACAAATAATCAATAATAATTATCAAATTCTACCAACTAAACTAAAAACTGGTATAAAATAAAACTTTTTATACCTTTTTCAAAACATGGATATCTACTGCTATCCACATCTGGAGTCTATTCTAAATAATCCTCCTTTGTACTTTAGTTCTCAGTTAATTCCAAAAATGCCACTTTACTTTTTGTCCTTTTCAATCTGGCACCTAAAATGCTGACAAACAAAACGTCGGTCAGCATATCGAAATATGCCGGTATGTGGGGACAACCAAAATTTCACAAATATGGCTAACAATCTAAATATCACAATCAAGTTAATTAACAAGTCAAATTACACTTTTAGTGGGACTTTCTCCACCGCTTTTTCCCTAACCCTGGCATAACCCCTTTCGGGTTCACTTTTGCCATTAACTTAAGGCCACCTTCTCAATCCCGAGCTTTGTGCCTGGGGTCACCCGTCATGGTGCCCTTTAGTCATGCAATATCATAGGTCACCTTCTCAATACTGTTCTTGGTGCTTGGGGTCACCACTCATGGTGTCGATGGGTCTTCCCTCCTAGGCTTGACCTTTTTGCATCATCCATCAGGGTGGCATGTAGGTACGAGAATACACACTTCTATTCTTATTGTGATAACCATAGTGACTTTATGATTTTAAAGTATGAACATCCAAACTATTAAGTTGCATTCAATTCGATGAATCATCCAGGAAACTCTTTGGGAAACTAATGCGATTAACCATAATTAACCACATACATGTGAGGCTGATTTGAGACATAATTAATACAATCAATGCAAGAAATCTATAGGCAAGCAAGCACACAGAGAGATCCAAAAATATGCATATAGTTTCCTATCATTTATCATGCCATCAAGATCTATTAAACCTAGCTCGCTTCCTAGGGTTTCTAGTCCACTTTTAGGGTTTCAATTGCAATTAGGGTTCCTCTTTATTTTTACTCTTTTAAACCCTAACTTTATGTAATTACTCACAAACCCTAATTATCTCATATATTCCTCATGAAAGATATTAAGGTTACCTTTTAACAACATATAACCTTAATACAGATAAAAGGCAGAATTAAACATCAATTAAGTCCATTATGCTCTTTTGCATTAAAACTACCATTTTTATCCTTTTAATTCATGACAAGATCATTAGGCCTAATTATCATCTTTGGTTCCTTCTGGATTAACAACTCATAGTTCATTATGATGTAATTCACATATGAACTCTATTTATCATTAATTCCACATTTATCTATTAAAAAACCCTAATTACCATATTAAGGGTATTTATCCACAATTAGGAACCTTTGTACTTGAAATAGTTTAGAAACATCATATATCAGCTTTATTCATGAATTTGAACATTTAAAGCCATTAAGAGTCACAATTACTAACATTAGGGATTCAAGGCCCATTAAAGCATATTTATGCACATGAAACTCTAAATTAAGGTATCCAAAAGCTTTATCATTCATAATTGTTGTAAAACCCCAAACCATGAAATAATTCATCTAGATCAGGTTGAATTTCATCAATAATGTTTCAACAAGTTACTATTACTTCGTTTCACCAATTAAGCATCATGAACTTATCCATTAATTTCAATTAGTGTTTCTAACACAATTTCAAAGAACTTTTCATTGACTTCGCATACTTTTGCAAATACAAACAAAATCAAGCATTAAAAGTATTTGTATTGGATTCTACACGTTCTCCTAATCATTTTTTGTATTTTGCATGTTTCCATCGGAGCTAGCAATATTTGGATATGATTTTTGTAAGAAATTACTTACCAAAGCCAATCCGAGAGCGCCATGTGTCCCTTTCATGCAATGTAACCCAACTGCTTGGAAACATAATCAAAAGACCGATATGTCCCTTCTTAAGTTGTCAATGCTTCAGCCCGCAAAGGGGCATTTCTGTCCAACAGACACCCACTATCTTCTTCCTCGCATTGACCTATTGTTGTCGCCTGCAGTAGCTAGGGGGAGGGTTTCCTCCCTTCGTCCCAAGACCCGAAGGCATCGGTGAGGGTCCCTTCCTCCCCATAGCCCTCTGCTGCACTTGTAGGGGCTCCAAGTTGATGCTGAGGTGGCGGCAAAAGGACTGGGTAGACCTGCAACTCAATTGCCATATGCAACAGTGATGTTGCTGCCGCAGTCGGCTAGGGTGAGGGGATGCTCACCCAAACACCTCTTGATGTCGTAGAAGCGGCAAGCCTCCCTTGCAACTCCTCCCTAGCCCCTGGTTGCTCTAGGAATGGTTTACTCTTCGCAACTAGGGTTTGAACAAATAGAAGAATATGGGGAAGGGAGAGATGCATGGGATCTCTCTGGAACTCAAACCTGGGCTCTACCCTTTATATAGGGGTCGGTAATGAAGCCCTAGATTGGCTATTCACAAACTAACAAGGCCCTCTCCCAATAGGAGTCATATTCCTTCAATGAGAAGTAATCCTCTCTCTCCTATTTATCTTCTTAATATTCCTTATTTCATGGATATTTAGAAATACGAAAATTATCTCTTTCATTATCTCTAGCCTTGCCTTTTAATCTATTGGCCACGAAAACTATTTTCTTAAAGCAAATAACATCTCTTTTTTATATTATCAAAAAGTCATTAATGATAAATCATATTATCTTCTTATTTTGTTATTATTTTCCTTTTATCTTTCTTTTTCTCCATTGGGGCTCCTTGGACCCCAAGAAACTCTAATATTTCAAATTCCTTTTTAATGGATACTCATTATCCTTCTAGATGCATCTATATCCTTTATTTCTCACTACCCTTTTTATTTCTTGATTAAAATATCTCTTTTTGAGGATTTCTCTTTCTCACTCTTTTTATTTTCCTTATTGGAATTCCTTCTAATATTAGAAACCTCATGGATACGAAAATCCACCTAGGATAACTCAATTGTACCTCTTTCCACTTATTTTCCACATTTTATCATTGTTTTCAATTTCTTTCTTAATAAAGAAATATTTAATTGATCTTTCATTTTCTTTTTGCATTATCTTTGCAACTTTGGACTCCTTGGAACCCAAGGAACCCAAGAGGCATGCAATCCAACTTTGTATTATATTCTTTTGCCTTCTAGAGGTTTCTACATCTTTCTTTTCTCCATTTTCTTATTTACTCAAATAATGGTGTTTCTTTTGTCTTTTCCTTGTTATTGGGCCCAATAGCCAATAAAGCCCACAAAACAAACAACAAGGCTATTGTAGACAAAATCCATTTATTCAAAACAAATTATATCCTATTTTGTTCAAATATCTTTATTAAGAGAAATCACTTTTCTCATGAAAAGAACCCAAAATTTGGGGTTGTAACAACTAATCATGAGATTGGGGCATAATTTTGATGACATATCCGTCATATATTTTTTTTCTCTAAATATATTATAATAACAATTACTAAATGATAAGTCTTGATTAAACATAACAACAAGATACAACAGAATTTGTCTTATTACATAGAGGCAAGAGTTTCATACTTAATATACATCATGTGCATTACATTACAAACTTCTCTCTTTTCTCACTCTTTCTATCCCAGGATCCAGAGGAAGGATAAGTGACCCTATAACTATTCTAACTACTCTTCTTTCAAGACCTCTGAGCTAATCTTGATTAAAGTTGCCTTCTGACTCCTCAGGAAGAGCTGATCCTTTACCTGAAAAAAAAATTGTTCAGTAGTTTGGTGAGCTACTAGCTCAGTGTGTAGAGAATCAACATGTAACCAAGATATTTATGATGTTTACAAGTAATAGAACTCAAATGAAATCATGTAATCATGCTAGTTTAAATCTATAATTCATTCAGCATGGCAATAGTACAAATATTGAATGTAATAAAAGGATAACCTAACTATTTACATCATTTCAAATCCGGTTATTATGCCTTTGGACCCACATGAGGTGTATCACAACATGTGGAAGTATTACAGAAAGCTATGATCTCATTGTACAAGACTTAGAAGCATGCCTGGGTTCCTAAGTCTTTAATCTAAATAGCATGTCTGCAGCTGGAATCAGCACGTCTGCCTCTCGGCGGCTAATGGGAGCAGCCGGATATCTCAGACTCCACCTCTCAACCTTGTTACTCAGGCAGTGAGTCAAAGCCCTCAGGCTTAAAGTGCATCAGTGGACCTACCAACCGCTGATTACTACAACATGTAGCACAGGTACCACCGGCATCCCCGATTGGTGTTGGGTACCACACAACTGTAAGGAGTTTGCCCTACTAGTCAAACCCCCACACCCTACTGGTATGCTCCAACTTATCTCGATCTGGACTACCTCCAGTCAGGAAACTGTTTCCTCCTCACAGCACAAGCCTCATCCTGTGAGGATTCTACAGTGTCCATGGCATCTAATGTATACTGATGTTTTGTTAATATAACATGTATCATCATCGTAGCTAATGATTACCCTATTTCTAACGATTAAGTGTCAAAAGGACTCCCCTGATGGTGGCGTCTAGAAATGGCGGAGGCCAGTAGTGTGCTACCAGATCTATAGGGGAGGAGGGTTCTTCTAAAGCCATCTCATCGGTTGCGATATCCATTACTGAGCCATTTGTTGAATCTGTTGATCTTCATTCTTCTAACACTATTAAGTCCATGGCGGAACTGATGAAACCAAAGACCTACAAAACTTCATTGGAGAAAGTAGAGATTGAGATGTAAGGTCAGAAGCTCATCTATCCAGGGGAGGAGGTGAAAATGAATGCTGAGAGATGGAACAAGTTCCTTACAGGGTACATTGTTGGTTTCAAGCCACATTTGCCTACATTAGAGAGATATCTATCACAAATATGGATTCTGAATGGCAAGATTGAGGTTATGAATCACGGTCAAGGATTCTTCTTAGTTAGATCTAGAAAATTTTCTTGATGGTGGTCTATACTTTGTGAGACACGGTGGTCTATACTTTGTGAGACATAAGTCACTGATGTTGATGAAATGGAAGCCAGGCGCTACACTGAGAAGGTTTTGAATGTCAGATATGCATGTCTAGGTTCACATTCACAACTTGTCACTCAAATTGTGGGATATGAAGATGTTTTCTAGGATTGGATCCTTCCTAGGCAATCCTCTTCGTGCTGATAAGACTACCTTTGAACAAAGGAACCTGAAGTTTGCAAGATTATAGGTCCTTATGCCTGCCAACTCTGAGTTCCCAGCAGAGTTGGAAGTAGCAAGTGACAAGGGAGTTATCCACACAATTTTGTTTGAGTATGAATGGAAACCAAAGGTTTGTTCTGTGTGCAAGTTGTATGGCCACAATGATTGTGAGTTGAGCCCTCATATGACAAAAAAGGTTTGGGTTAAAAAAAAAGACATCTTGATTGCTGATAAGGTTACTGATGAAAGACATGATAAGAAGGTTGTCTCAATGCCTCCTTTAGAAGAAATCATTACCCAAAATTCTAATGTTATAAATGATTCTGCTATTACTAATGCTAAATATGAGTTTCACATTCCTGCTAATTCTTTCGAGGACAATGGTTCTTCTAACTCTGATTTATCAGAAGCAGATGGCACCAGTCAAGAGATCATAGTTGATCTATATACTCCTCCAGTAATGAGGGTCTTGTGACTGAGAAGGATGGTTTTGAAATGAAGAAGGGAAACAAGAAGAAAAAAGACAAGGGGAAAGGAAGGAAAGGTCTGACGAATAACAAGGATATAAAAAAGGCTTCTCAAACTTTGTTGTCCAATAAGTTTGATAATTTATCCATCAGTGGTGAGGAGAGGATCGAGCTACACACCAATGAAGTATTGGTTTCAAAAGGTTTAGCTCGATAGCTACATCAACCTACTTTTATGGAATGTTAGAGGTCTTAACCTCAAGGCTTTTGCAGTCCACAATAAAATAAGAGACATGAAGTCTCATCTAGTTATGTTGAACGAAACTAAAGTCTGAGCAATGCAAATTGATAAACTTATCAAGAAACAGTTTCATGGTTACATTTGTATTTCTAACCATTACTCCCATGTATTGGGTAGAGTGGTTGTTCTCTAGAAGGATAATGGATGTAATGTGAGAAAGATCCGAGAGATAGATCAGTCTATTCATATGGAGTTCTCTTATTCTAATAGGAGTTTCCATGTTACTTCTGTGTATGGACACGATCCCGATGTGGATAGAGTTCATCTTTGGAATGAAATTGAAATTATAAATGCCACCATGGAGTGTCCCTGGGTGATTCTAGGCGATTTTAACATTGTTAGGAAGGTGGAAGAAATGATGGGGAAGGATCGACCCTCTTCCAAATCCATGGAGGACTTTAACAATTTTATGTTGTCTTCTGGGTTGTTTGAATTAACTCTCAAGGGTCCCTTATTCTCCTAGGACAATCATCAGAGTGGAGATGGGTTTGTTACTTCTTATATTGATAGAATTATTTATAATGATAGATTCACGAATGATTTCTATGAGTTCAAAGGTATCCTACATTCCAATATCATAAGTGATCATAAGATTTTGATATTATATATTGGTGAGAGATCTAAGGTTGTTACTCCCTTTAGATTCATCAATGCATGGGCTGAGAGAACTAATTTTTTAAATGTCATTAAAGTTAATTGGAGTAGTGATGTTTCTATATTCCCTATCTTCAAGCTTTACTCTAAGTTTAGGAAGCTAAGGCAAGGTGTGTTTGTGTGGAATAAAGAATATGTTCGGAATTTCTCTGAGGTAGTGAAAAGACTCGATTTCCTTGTTGTTGAGGCTTAAGTTAAACTTGATCATTATCCCTCAATTGTCTTACTCCAAATTGATTCTATTGGGAAAAGAAATGAAGCTTCTATCGCTATGTCTCATGAAGAATATTTGTGGAGACATATGTCAAGGATTACTTGGCTTAGATGGGTTGTTTCAATAGATGATGTTATTATTAAATATCATATTCAGAATTACTATCGCAGCCTTTTCAACAATGGGTTTGTAACTTATCTGAGCATCTTGAGCAAGCTTGAGTTTCCAAGGATGAATGAAGTTGATAAGATGTGTCTAAATAAGTGTTTTTCAACTAAGGAGATCATTGAAGTCATCAACAATTTAAATCTAGACAAATTCCCTGGTCCCGATGGTCTGAATGGTAAATTTTATAAAGCACCCAAGAGTATCATCTACACTAATGTGGTAGAAGGTATGCATGGTTTCTTTAACTCTGGTCATCTTCACAAAGAGGCTAATAGTACCTTCATTACTCTCATTCCTAAAGTGAAGGATTCAAATGAACATAAGAATCTGAGACCTATTGCTCTGTGTAACATTTTTTTTAAGGTCATCTATAAGCTTCTCACTAATAGGTTGAGGTTTTCTCTACCTTCCCTCATTAGTTGGAATCAATGTGCCTTTGTTCCTGGAATGAGCATCAAAGATGATGTTCTCCTTTCTAATGAGTTGATTCATGATTTCAATAGGAGAGATGGAATTCCTAAAATGTGTTTAAAATTTGATATTTCTAAAGCCTACAATACTATCTCTTGGGACTCTATCTTTTGCATCCTTTGTATTATGAATTTCCCACATTGCTGGATCATCTGGTTGAAAGAAATTTTCAATACTATGACCTATGAGATCTTGATTAATGGAGTAGATGATGAATCCTTTAAACCTAGAAATGGAGTTCGTCTGGGTGATCCTCTAGCCCCATATATTTTTGTTATTATTATGCAGGTGGTGACTCTTCTACTAGATAGTGAAGTTAAGTTGGGCAATCTTATGCCTTTGAAAGCCTCTTCTACTTGCATTGTCTCCCATTTAATATTTGCAGATGACTTATTAGTTTTTTCTAAAGCTAATGTTGAAAGTACCTACGCCATCAAAAGAGTTATTGACAATCTGTTCAAAGCTACTGGTCTTAAGATTAATCTTGAGAAAAGTGCGGTCATCTTTAGTCCTGGAGCTGATAAGAGTTTGATTGGGGATATTCTTGGGATTTCTGAAGGAAGCTTACCTATGAGGTACCTAGGTGTCCCTATGTTCACATGTAAACTTTCATAGACTCACTATTTTCCTCTCCTAGATAAAATCAAAAGGAGATTGGAGGGATGGAAAGCTAGCCAGCTATCTACGGCAAGTAGAATTGAACTTTTACAATCTACTTTATCGACCATCTATCTTTTTGGACTTCTACCTTTCCTCTACCTTCTTTTGTTTGTGAGGACATTGATAAACTCTATAGAGATTTTATCTGGGGTAAATCTGAGACCAAAAGGGATGTCCATCTTGTTAAATGGAGCAATATCATCAAGAATAAAAATGAAGGTGGTCTAGGCATAAGGAATATTAGAGAGGTCATCAAAGCATCCATTATGCTTAATGGATGAAATCTAGCAAAGAAAAAGGACAACATTTGGATAAAGTGGGTCTAAAATATTTAGTTAAATCTTCCTTTTGGTCTTTACATATTAATGATTCTTTCTCATGGTTCTTTAACAAATTGTTGATGTCAAGGGAAGAAATAAGGATTCATATTGAAGTTAAAGTTAGTAATCGGTCTTCCCTTTCTGTCTGGAACGACCCTTGGCTCCCTGGTGCCAAATTTTTGGTTGATACTCTTGGTCCGCAGTGCTTTATCCAACTTGGGATTGACAGTGATACTAAAGTCTGCTATTTCATTATGAACAAGGCTTGGTTCTATGAAAAGAGGAGGCTGCACTCTAATATGAATAATATTTTAAAGGATCTACCAGTTCTAAATGAAGGAGAAGATGAATTTCTTTTTGAAGGCAAGCTAGACCCAAAGTTCAGAGATTCTCTTGGTATCCTAGAGAAAAATTCGATATACCTCCTTTCCTCCAATGTCTTTGGGATTCTAAAGGCCCTAAAAGATTTCTTCTGCTAGGCTGGAAGATTGGGCATGGCAGAATTTTGACTTCCTGCTATGTGAAATGACTTGGAAATAGTATGGCGTCGAGATGTTCTTTGCGCAAAAGTGAGGATGAGGATATTTCCCACCTTTTCTTTGAATGCAGCTATTCTAAAGTAGTGTGGATCTACTTCTGCTCTTATTATGGTTTTTCTGTTCCGAGTTTGATTAATGATCTATACAATCTTTATGACAGAGAGAGCAAACTAGCCGACATTTCAGTTCTATACTGGTTATGGAGAGAAAGGAATGACAAGTTTCACAGGAGTCTTGAGAGATGAGAAAAAATTATGGTTGTTCATCCTTAGTGATGTCAAAGAATTTTTCAAAAGGTGATTCTCTTCTGGTTGTGCGTGTCTCCTATTGGTTCCTCTCAACTTTGGATTTATTTGCGTAAATTTTTACACCTTTCTTTTTTACAGAATTCATATGGAGGTTGTTCCATATTGAGTGTTATACTCTTGTGTTTTTTAAAACTCCAAAAAATCAATACAATGAGCTAGGTTCACCAAAAAAACAATAAGTGTCTCACATTTTAAAAATAAATCACTAAATAATTATCATATATTTCACAATCATACTCCAACTCTTACAACATGAACTAGAGCAACCTGTCTTTCTGGTGCCTCAGTTTACACATTCATCACATGTCAAAATCACGACAATTCACAAGACAACTTTCAACATGGTAATACATCACTATTAATATGAGAAATACAACATTTCAACTACTGATGTTCACCACATACATTTATTTAAAGTATCACAAATATCATATAGCAAGAATCAAACATTGGAAACTATTATTTGAATTAGTATGCTTAAAATCAAGGTTAAAAGATTACTATCTACTCACAAAATTCATCCAAGATCACAGATCTTATCCCTTTCACCAACTAATCTCAGATCTTAGCTCACACAAGACAGGATCAAGCTTTAAACCTCAAGATCTCATTCAAAACAACCCTTTAATGTGTTTCTCTATCCTAAAGAGGATCTTCTATAGGTAGAAGATAAGATTGGGTGTCATGCTAAACCTTAAAATCATTGAATTAGAGATCTCGAGGAAGGGAGAATGAAGAAAAGGAAGAATCAAGGGTTAAACCTACTATCCAAGTCGAATCTATAAGAACCCCTTTTGATTTCCACCACTCTTCACGCTTGTTTCCAAACATCACCCTAGAAATCACCTTCCAGGTCACCTTCTCATAGAGAAAAATGTATGGGATGATAGATTATTGAATCACAGTTCCAACCCACTTCATTTCATTAAAAACAGATAAGCATAGCTCGAGATAAGATCGTTCTACGATTTGCTGTCCTGGGCGACGGGAATCGCGGTCCCGGTGTCGATGCAGTGTTGCGGGTCATGGTGTCGACACAAAATCATGGGTCATGGTGTAGACCGCGGTCATGGTGTCAATGTAGCGTTATTGGTCTTGGTGTCGATGCAGTGTCGCGGGTCGTGGTGTCGACCGCGGTCGTGGTGCTCAGTATATGTTTACTAAAAAGGGCATAACTCTCTCATTTTAACTTTGATTTTGTTTATTCTTTTTTTTGTTGGATTTATAATTGAATTATATACAATTGTACAATATTATTTTGATAATATTCTCAAATAATAAATCATTTATTAATTATTTCCTCCAATGTCATTAACTCTCTTCTTGCACAGATGTATGGGTTAATGTTATATTAACCCCGACTCGAATCTTTAAAGTATTATTGATTATGAGTTGCCCAAACAAGTATTTACGGTTACCAAAGTTAAGATAAATCACAAGATAAAATATTACTAACAAAAACATGACAAGCATTAAGATTATCTTAAATATCTAGGATTACCAGTAAAGCTAGGAACGAGATGTAACACATCACATCTCCTCTCTATACAAATTCTCACATGAGATGATATCGTTGTAGTATTTGCTTGGAACCTTGATGCAATATGGGTTCCCAAGCATGTCATCTTCATCCATGCACACACAATTGGTTGATTTACCTCATGAGAAATCCAAATCTCTTTGTTTGCATTTGCGTCTTACTAGACCATCAATGTTCTTTTTCTACATGAGGAATTTTGGGCTCCATAACAAATTGTGATTATCTTTGTTCCTCATTTACCTCCATAAGCTCCATGTTGTTTTGTTGGAATTGAACTTCTTCAAGATATATTTTCATCCCATTATTTCCTTTCATGATAATTCCTTTTCAAGGAATATATAAAATTTTGCAAGAAACACTTCTCTATCAGATGGAATATAGAAGTAATAAACCTTGGTTTCCTTAGGGCATCCATCAAAGAAACACTTACCCTATTTGGGTCCAATGTTTGAATCTACTATTTGATGACATTATCTCTACATCTTCAAATATTAATAAAAGACATATTCACTAGTATTTATACTTAAAGGTCAACAAACATTTGTATGGATGATACCTAATAATTCACTTGTCTTGTCGATGGTACCAGTGAACGGTGCTTTCTTCATCTTTCCAACAAAAAACTTCTCATCTCTCCATTGACCCAAAATCAAAAGAGTACGCATAATCATTTTTGTGGAGCTAATAATGTTTTTCTCCTTTATATGCCCTAGACTAAAGTGACATAGGTAAGTTTAATTTGGGACATAAAATCTCAACTTCTTGATATTTTGTGTTATAAAAACTTGTCTCATGATCCAATAAGTGACAATTTTTAATGGTATGATCAACTTGATGGATATGGCCATGAAAATAAGTGAATTGTTTTTTTTTGCTAGTTCGGCCTTGAACTTGTTTAAAACCTCAACTAGTAACCCTTTAAAGGTTTGTACATTACCATCAGTATTAGTCTTCTTCTTGAAGACCCATCTTCACCCTATCAGTTTTACCCCTTCATGTGTATCCACCAAAGTCTCTTAATAGCATATAAGAAACCCATCCCAAATCTCAGGGCCTTGTGACATTCATAAGAATATGGTCACTCAATAGTCTCAAAATAGGTTTTTGGCGCATCATGATTCATGACCAACAAATTGTCTAATCAACTCATAGGAAATAAAAAATATCTATGGTTCCATATATTTTCTACTATACTTTGAGTTTCTTCTAACACATAAGTACTTTGAGATTGCAAAAACATGTTTAAATAGAATCCACATATATATCACATACATATAAAATTTATATGTTAAAAACATAGAAGGACATTGAATATAACATAGCATGTTCCTATATTCCAATGACAAGAGACTTCTAACTCAACTTTGATCTCATACATCCTGATATGAATCTAGAGTTGGTGTAGGGGAGCAGGTCAATTGTCCTTGCAATAGACACTAGAAGAAAACTTGTCTTCCTTTAATGAATGATGTCATATCTAAGCCTTCACACAAGAATCATAGTCTCTATGGCATTTACACGGATGAAGAAGACTTGAAGAGCAACATTGGCCTCAAAGTAGAAGTAGAACAAAATTGAATCTATTATAATTGCCTATTCTTTCCACATCTACCGTACATTGTCATCCTTGGGATTGATTTTTGTCTCTCAAATGGAGAAATTTATTATCTATATGCTTATCTCATCCCATGGACCTCTACTCATTTATGTAGGAAATTTATTGTTAGGTTTTTCCAAAATCTTATTCTTTCCGCTAGAGGCAATCTTAAACTAGACACAAAATAGGAAAGACTCGAACAATAATCCATATGATCATCTGGGAGTCCATTCGATCATATTGAATATTATGTAATCTTTCAATTTGATTCAAAAAATTGGAATTCTAATATGTCAAATTTCCCATTTTGGTCATTCCTAATGAATATACCAAGTCGATCTACTGACTCGCTCAGTTTATTGACTAGTTTCTTAATAAAATGGTTAATTAGTCTTATGGTTGACATAAAAAAATGTATTGATTTACCAATAATTGATTCAATTGACCAACTAATTAAGTCAATCTGGTTGATCTTTAATCAACCTTTAAATAACTCAAAACCATTCGAGTTATGAGTGTGATTGAAATTTTTTTATCCTTTGAGCATCCCTATATATGCCATATTAGGTTGGAAGTAATCTAAAAGAATACCTCAAAAGTAAACAATGATATATATCAACACATAATTGTTACCCAAGTAGTTGTAATAAGTTAAAAAACAACTTCAATTTATAAGTGATTAATGTTACCATGACCATATAACCCCTTAATTAATATATATGCAAAGTGAATATGGGGTATGTTGTAGTCATCCTCGTAGTATTCAATCTATGTTTCATAATCTAGACAGACTATCGAGATCTAGTGATCCCAATATATGGACTTGCATGAGAGTGGCCATGCATTTGATACTCTAACTTATCAAGTGGGAAACATTTTATTCCAATAGGAAAGATAAATTTCATCTACAAGACTTACAACAATATACAAGTGTCATAGTGCATTCAACTACTACATGTATGGAAACCTTATTTAGTGTCATGTTAGGTAGTGTTAAAGTACACTAAACAACATGTGGTAAATGTAGTGAATTTAGGTATATAGATCATAGTCACCATTGTCACTTTCTAACATGACTCTAACAACTATGGAATGTCTGTTGGGTTTTAGGGGAGGCAGAAATGGCAACAGAAACAAAAAACAATTCTCCCCAAACCCAGAACCCAAAGAGATCTCGTCAACATCTATACGGTAGGAAGGATGGTTTGTAGAGGCGTACCTTATCTTGAGGCTGGATCGATGACATTACCTTGAGGCTAGCGTGGTCTTCACCTTCGGTCTTGGACGGTGTCTGTGCAGCTCTTGGTCGCACCCATACTGACATGTTGTCAACTATCCTCTGAGTGGCAGAAATCTCCCACCTCTGTAGTAATCCACACGGACCACCGGGAACTCCAGTCATCCTGTTCTACAGGACACTGGAAGGAGTCATCCCCTTCTGTCAGTGTACTAGTCACCGACACACTCTCCCAATATCAGTTGTCATCCTGCATTTGTCTTCCCCTCGATGTTCCTCCCTGGACAGGTAGAACTTGCTTGGGCTCTCTCGGTTACCACAACTAGAGAGGACAAAACTTTGTAGAGCAATTGATGTTTTAAGTTGTGTTGTCTGAGAAGCCCCCAATACCCCTCTATATATAGGAGGGGTCAGGGTCAGGGTTCTTAGCCCCAGACAATACGGGATTAAAGCGGGAGTAGAAGGGTCCGAAATTTCCACAAATTGATACATTGCGGCAAGTGAACATGTCATTTCACAAATGAATCGATCGTTTGGGGACTAAACCGATCGGTTCATCTCATGAACTGGTCATTTGGGGAGTTGAACCGATCAGTTCATTCATGAACTGGTCGTTTCACTTCCCAGGTAAGTTCCCAATTGACTTTCTTCTTTCTATTTCTAATTAATCCAAAGATCAATACTTGTCCCAATCGAATTGTACAAGTGAAATGAAAATATTTTCACACCAACCTTACTTTCCCAAACTGGCTCATTTGGTCCAACTGAACCGATCGGTTCAACACTTGAATCGGTCGTCTCACTTGACGCTGAGATGATCGGTTCAACAGCTTGAACCGGTCAGTTGGCAGTCCAAGTTGTGCAAAAAACAGTCAATGCAGTTCTCAATCAATCTGACACCCAAATCAGTTAGTCCAACACTTGAACTTTGTGATTTCAAATCAAGTCAATTGATTGAATGTTTAATTGAACTACTAAACACATTTAGCAAACAATATAAACGTCATTCATGGATAAACTCCTCTTCCAGGTTAAATCCTATGTGTGTGACCCTGTAGGCCCATTTCACATTGGCAGTGAAAGTCCATAACACTTATGACTTCACAAGAAAAGAGTGGTGCCTAGTCGCACATCAGTGCTATCCAAGTGAAAAGGAAAGTTGGAGAACAACTTTCAATCCTACAATCTGTGACAGGTGTTGTAGGAATGTATAATTCCTTTATCACTGATATCCCGAATGAACTCAAGGCATGGAACAATCATCCTTTCAACATTCATTCACTTCCTTGATCTCAGAGCAGACTAGATGAGATATGTGTGACATAAATATCACATATTGATTCAAACATGCATGCACATGCCTTTCTCAGTCTAACTCATCAAGTGGCCATAGACATCAAACTCCCTCAGGAGGGACAAATCCCATATCTATCACTCACCTCTCCAAAGCCCCATGTGTCAAAGTCACCCAATCATCACCTTTATAACAATCTATATTTCACGACTGTGTTTGATGATGTCAAAGTGTACCCAACGACATGTGTTGAGTGTAGTGATCTCAGGTCAAAGAATCACCCTCACCACCATCACTGTGAGAGCTGACTGTGACTACCAAGTCATGGTTCAATGTCTCACTCTCACGATGGGTCTGTCTGATACACTTGTTCTCTAACAAGTACCTATGTGCTTGGTTTGATATCACTATATCATGACTAATGAGAGTATGTCATCAACCAACACACAATATACTCTTGTGTTTCATTGTTGTCTATCAACCTTCCACAATGACATCTGACTAGGGACATAACAAGAATGTACAAACTCTTAACATCCGTATGATCTCATTGTTCAAGTCACATACTTGAAGGCATACATCATTGAGTACTATCATTCTCTAGACATTCAATATGTTTTGTCATTATCTCATAACTGACTGAACCAGAATGAATTGGAAACTTGCCTTTGATGTTTATCAAATCAATCTTAATGTATCCCACCAATCATCCCACGATTGGCTCTTCGAGCATACATACCAATAGACTCCCACATTCACTGCGAGCCAATCACCGTTGAATCATATTCTTTGTGATCTTTAAACATGTCCCACATGTTACTGTGCTCTAGTGATAATGCAGTGGGTTATGGCAACACTTTGCCTAAGTCGATATTATTGCATGTCTCACATCTCTTTGTTGTACGTCTTACGTATGAGATGGAGTTTTCGTAATATGTGATCAAATATTCCTTTGTTAACCTTTAGCCTCATTGCATGGCCAAGCACTCCTTACTTATCATCGATGATCGGAATACCTATAAGTTCATATCCATGAACTCCCAGATACATATTGTATCCATTATTGTTATCTAACACACGGATACTCGACATTTCCTTTTAAAATGTCTTTATTGGAACATTTCCATTTTTCAACACACATTCACTGTTATATATCATATATATATATATATATATATATATATATATATATATATTGCGATAATTTTTTTGTCTTTTCGGAAGTTTGCATCAATGTAACTCTTTACAGTGAACCCTTCCTTATTTTCATAGACCTAGTACTTCTCAAGTACTTATCAAGTTCTCATGGTATTCCAGTAACCCTTACTGGAACTAGACAAACATCTAGTCCCACATACGAGTTATCAGGATAAGCATATTAGATTGTCATGTACCACATACAAGATGATAAATGCATTTTGTTTTTGCAATGTCCATACATGCAAGATAAAAAGATGATTAAATACATGATAGATCCATATTTATTCTTTGTGTTCCCATTCTATATATGAATTGTGACACTTGGCTCTGGGATACTAACTCCATATCATGGACAAGTTTTCTCCCACTGAATCTGTGTATATTGAACCCTTCAGTACATATTTCCAATATATGCTCTCTCCTTTTCTAGGTTAAGAGGTTTTTGAGAACTATCTCTATAGATCTCTATTCCTATCACATTGGAAACTTCTCTATCATCCCTAAAGATAATTTTCACAAAGGATTCCATTCTAGAACGTATCATTCCTCATCAACATGTGGAATGCAAATACGCTCCCACTAAATCACATATCCCTTCTTTATCGTTGTCATATCAGTCAAACCCTTTCACAATATCATCAAAGTAAAGATCCCATCTTTGAGTTGCTTTTACTCAATCAATTACATTGATTAGTCCATTGTAACTTATAGACTTCATTTGCATTAGTGGATTCAAAAACCTTATAGGTTGTGTCACATACACATCCTTGTTTTATTCCTCACAAGAATGTAGTTTTAGTATATGTATGCCAAATCTCTTAGTCATTAAGTTGCAATCAACAATCATGATCCTTCTCAAAATGTCATCAATGTGTCTTAACGCTTAAGACTCATTTGCACTTATGGATTTTATCCCAATGGGTTCTACCATCAAGGTCATACCTTATGGTTCACATGGAAGTCATTTAGGATATAATGGTCATAAACCATAATTCAAAATATGGTTCCTCAATATCATCTAGATTGTTGACTCATCACATGACCAACTCATCTTTTGAGGTGTATCTGTTAAGTAATTTGAGAACTCACAACACTTTGTGATTCTTAATATCTTTTATTAGTGTAAGGTATTCTCTATTTAAGAAGAATTTAGTTATTTGATAATCATCCTCTAACTCCTTAGAGTATGACTCCTTTTTTATTTAGACATCACTATGCCTTAATCATGAGTTCTCTATGATACACTATCATAATCACTCATAAGGTTCTCAAACATTTGGTTTAAGTATCTCATTCATTGATCGCATCAAGAATTATTACTTTTACCAAATTTGTACTTCATTCATGATCTTCTTGAACACTTCAAGATATTCATATTGGTATTTCTCGAAACACCATTTGAAGTATTAACATTTATTCAAATAGATATGTAAATACATCATATGTATTATACCTAGTAGGATAGTCGTTCTCCCACTACCTCTAGTGAAGATTGACTTGTCATCATGTCCAAGATATTCATGCCTCTTAATGGTTCACAACCAAATGAGTCTAGATTTATCCTTCAATATGGAACTAGAAATGAATTCTCCTGATAATGTTAATTATTTGTTCGAGTTATCCATAACCTTTAGGTATCATTTTATCTTATGCATACTAAGTAACACAAGATAACCAAGGCATTGCCATAAAAGATCACATCTTTAAAATTTAAACATCAACTTTATTAATAGCCATTCTTGTCACACAATATGCAAAAATAAAGTGTTTCTATATATTGGAAAATATGAAATAGCAGTTCATAACCGTATTACATGACTTCAAGGATGAAAATAAACTAAAGTACTCATATCTATGGAGGCAACACTTGCCTCATTTATTGAGTGTTTATTACTTTACATATTGTTATCATATACCTCAAAAAGTATTACAAATTTATTTCATGATACCTTCATGTGGAGACGTCCATCACCTCCTCCTTCTTCTTCTGTTCTTCCAGATAGAGAGGACAATTCATTTTCCAATGTCATGGATTTTAACAATGGTGGCAATTGTCTCCCTTGGTCACACCTCCCTTGACCTTGAGAGCTGAAGATGACTTGGGCTACTGGCTAGCATCAGAACCCTTCTTAGCTTTTCCCTTGCCCTTGCCCTTGCCCTTGGACCTACCTCAATTCTATTGATTAACATCACAGACTTAGGCTTGTCCTTCTTCATCTATTCCTCGACTGTCCTCAACATTCCCAACAACTCTTTCAATGACCTGTCAAAGTTGTTCATGTTGTAGTTCATCACAAACTGACTATAGGATTCTGGCAACGATTGCAGTATCACGTCAGTAGCCAACTCTTGGCTCAGGGGAAATCCCAGTCTCATCAGGTTCTCCACATACCCAATCATCTTGAGCATGTGAGGACAAACTTGATCTCATTCTGTAATGATGCACTTAAACAGTGCTCTGGAGACATCATATCTCTCTTGTCGTTCTTGGACTTGATACATGTTCTTGAGATGTTGAATCATCACAATGACGTCCATGTTCTCATGTTGTCTCTACAACTCGTGGTTCATAGAGCACAACATCAAGCACTTTGCATCAATGGAATCTTCAGAATGCTTCTTAAAATCATTCCTTTCTACCTTTGGTGCAATAGGATAAGGCTCCTCTGGAGTAGGAGTATCCAAGACATAGAACTTTCACTCTTGCATGAGAACAATTCTCAATGTCCTAAACTAGTTGTGGAAGTTAGTCCCATTCAGCTTATCCTTGTCAAGGATCGATCGCAATGAGAAGTGATTGTTGTTTGTGGCCATTTGTACTATAAAAGTAAATATATGCAATTTAGTCGAAAAACTCATTTTTGACTTATTTGATTGATTTGAAAAAGTTTTACGATATAATTAGGATTTTAATTTATTATCGCTCCCACTATTTTTGTTCAAATTGATAACCCTCACCATCAATTCAGAAGATTGCAGCATACAACCATCTTGTGGGTCAAGATCCCAAAATCCTCTCAGTCATGGACCATCTAGGGCTGTCACCCACAACTTAGATCTTCCAGGTAGCCAACTCTTGCCAATTGCATCATATGCAACTCTTGAAAGATGTCATGCACAACTCCTTGCCATGATCACCTCCACGCCTCAAGGTTCTAGATGCTATCTAGATCACCTTGTTAAGTCTAACCCTAAGCCAACACGTTCAATATGCACCCTGCTAGTGCAGACCCACATATCCATCCTTCATGCTTCCATGAGATAGACGGTGCACCACACTAGGGTGTGCCTACACTTGGTCGATCAAGCTTTTCACGTGTTTCACATTTGGAAGGCATCTAAAACTTAATATTTATTAAGGGATTTGGTTTTATAGGTACATATACATATCCAATCACCACAATATATAATATGTATCATATACATGCTATATCCCATTGAAAACATGTGAAACGATAAAAGCGATGATTATGGCCATCCTAATGTGATTCCTCGAGCCAAGAGGAATCACATTCATCTAGGTTCAAATCACATGCAACTTGTACAAGATGAACTCTGTGCTTTGCCATTCTGGGTTTGATCAATGTATCTCCATGATTGATCGGCTCGCCATCAGGCCAGTCGGTTGGGTGCCACCAGCCGATCGAATGGTGCCTCTCACCGATCAGTTCACTAGTCGTCGTGCATATCCACATGTCACCTCCCACTTGTCTCGCTCCTGCAACCGACCGCCTTGGTCCACCATTCAATAATCTCATGCTTGAGACTATCGTCTAGATCATCTAGGTTTTTGTTGTTCTTTGATATAACATGAAATATAAATTAATCCTATTTACATTTGCATTGGGAAACCCTGAGTTACATTTGGGGGGGATATAAGGTAGGAAAGAATTCTCGAGTTATCTTGAGTTACATCAGGAATAGGAGATAAGGAATCAATGCGTAGACCGAGATGCAAGTAATGACAATCAACCACACATAGATTTAGGGTTTATCGCCACAAGCACGCTACATCCACCACAGAAACAGTTTAAGGGCGACACATATCAAATGCATTTATATACCATATCATATATGTATATGTAGGGATTTTGTGGATTTATATTGGACATGCATAAAGATAATTAATTATTCACATCATATGCAATAGATAAAAGGCAACAAACTAAAAACTGATCATATCGATTATTCTAAAGTATAGAACATTGACCGAGATCTGATACCACAGTTGGGTTTTAGGGGAGGTAGAGATGGAAGTGGAAAAAAAATTCTCCCCAAACCCAGAACCCAAAGAGATCTCGTCAAAATCTATACGGTAGGAACACTGGTTTGTAGAGGTGTACCTTGTCCCGAGGCTTGCTTGGTGATGTTACCTCACGGCTAGTGTGGTCTTCACCTCTGGTCTTAGACGGCATCTGTGCAGCTCCTGGTCGCACCTAAACTGACAGATTGACAGTTGTCCTCTGAGCGGAAGAAATCTCCTGCCTTTGTAGTAGTCTACACGGACCATCGGGAACTCCAGTCGTCCTGTCCTACAGGACACTGGAAGGAGTGGTCCCCTTCTGTCAGCGTACTAGTCACCGACATACTCTCCTGCTATTAGTTGTCATCCTGCAATTGTCTTTCTCTCGTTGTTCCTCCCTAGACGGGTAGAAGTTTCTTGGGCTCTCTCAGTTACCACAACCAGAGAGGACAACAACTTTGTAGAGCAACTAATGTTCTGAGTTTTTTTTGTTTGAGAAGCCCCCAGTACCCCTCTATATATAGGAGGGGTCAGGGTTAGGATTCTCAACCCCGATAAATGCGAGATTAATGTGGGAGTAGAAGGGTCTGGAATTTCCACAAATTGATACACTACGGGAAGTGAACCGATCATTTCACAAACAAACCAATCGTTTGGGGACTGAACCGATTGGTTCATCTCATGAACTGGTCATTTAGGGAGCAAAACTGATCAGTTCATTCATGAACTGGTCATTTCACTTCCTAGGGCAGTACCTAATTGACTTTCTTCTTTCCGTTTCTAATTAATCAAAAAATTAATACTTGTACTAATCGAATTGTATAAGTGAAATGAAAATATTGTCTCACCAACCTAACTTTCCCAAACTGGCTCATCTTCTCCAGCTGAACTGATCGGTTCAACACTTCAACCGATCGTCTCACATGACCCTGAGCCGATCGGTTCAACAGCTTGAACCGGTCAGTTGGCAGTCCATGTTGTGTAGAAAATAGTCAATGCAGTTCTCAATCAATATGACACCCAAATCAGTTAGTCCAACACTTGAACTTGGTGATTCTGAGTCAATTCAATTGATTGAATGTTTAATTGAACTACTAAACACATTTAGCAAACAATCTAAACATCATTCATGGACAAACTCCTCTTCCAGGTTAAATCCTATGTGTGTGACCCTATAGGCCCATTTCACGATAGCAGTGAAAGTCCATAACACTTATGACTTCATAAGCAAAGAGCGGTGCCTAGTCGCACATCAGTGCTATCCAAGTTAAAAGGAAAGTTGGAGAACAACTTTCAATCCTCCAATCCATGACTGGTGTTACAATGAATGTATAATTCCTGTCACTGATATCTCGAATGAACTCAAGGCATGGAACAATCAGCCTTTCAACGTTCATTCACTTCCTTGATCTCAGAGCAGACTGGATGAGATATGTGTGACATCAATATCACATATTGATTCACACATGAATGTGCATGCCTTTCTCAGTCCTACTCGTCATGTAGCCATAGACATCAAACTCCCTCAGGAGGGACAAATCCCATATATATCAATCACCCCTCAAAAGCCCCATGTGCCAAAGTCACCCAATCATCACCTTTATAATAATCTATATTTCAGGACTGCGTTTGATGATGTCAAAGTGTACCCAACGAAATGTGTTGAGTGTAGTGATTTCATGTCAACGAATCACCCTCACCACCATCACTACAAGAGCTGACTATGACTACCAAGTCATGGTTCCATGTGTCACTTTCACAGTGGCTCTGTCTGATACACTTGTTCTCTAACAAGTACCTATGTGCTTGGTTTGATATCACTATATCATGACTAATGAGATTATGTCATCAACCAACACACAATCTAGTCTTGTGTGTCATTGTTGTCTATCAACCTTCCACAATGACACCCGACTAGGGACATAACAAGAATGTCCAAACTCTTAACATCCATATGATCTCATCATTCAAGTCACGTACTTGAAGGCATACATCATTGAGTATTGTCATTCTCTAGACATTCAATATGTTCTTTCATTATCTCATAACTGACTAAACCAGAATGAATTACAAGCTTGCCTTTGATGTTTATCAAATCAATCTTAATGAGTCCCACTAATTGATGGAGCTTCCACTCGCGTGGAATTTCGTGCACCTCTAAAAATCCTAAAGATGGTAAGTCTTTAGGTTTAGCCTTGCTTATACTATATTGATAACTCCACCCACGTATGCTAGGATACATGGAAGTCTTATCATAGTATAGTTAAGGGTCGAATCCACAGGACAACGGTCTTGTCGAGATTAATAAGATATAAATGTTAGAATTTCACTTAACTCCTTAGAAGTTGGTATCTAGATCAAAGATTTGATTTGATTGTTTTAAACTAAGTGCAAGTAAAACAAAAGCAAGAAAGTAAATTTAAGGTTGTAAACAATGTTAAGAAGCCACTAGGATGTGATCGGCTTTCACCACCACTATGCATGGATCAAAACATGCAACATAAACAACATAACCTACATCAAGAGTCTAATCAGGTAGTATCTTTGTAGATTTAGCTTCCTTTCGGAGGACTAACTACGAGAAGTGTGGGAATGTTGCAATGCCAGCCATCCCCGAACAAATGGTCACGTAATTTACATCATTCCCTTTGCAAAGTGTGTTCCTCGAATTATCAAGGTTGTACTTTCATACGTCAACTGATTCCATTTCATAGTATGAAAGTACAACGATGGAAGTGAGTTTACTCCACTTCTTGAAAAATACTCCTACATACCGAAATAGATAAATGGTGGATACATGCATCAATAACCAACATTCAATCGAGATTCAAATCTAATAGTACAAATGTAGACAATCCATACTAAAAGATAAAAGGTAACACAAGTTGGTGATCAAGCAACAAGCATTCATTAAGCGATTGATGTTGAACTGAAAAGAAAGTATATCTCTATTGCAAACTATGGATTATACTGCATGAAATGAAAACATGGGTAGCGGGGCTACTCCCCGCACCCTAGTGTATAAGACTACTCTCTCATGGCAAGGATAAAGAAGGAGGCGAGAAGAGAAAGAGAGAACATCATCTCCACGAAGGAGGGAGAAAATTCAACCCCTTTGGAGATAGAGAGAGCAACGATATTCACCCTTCGTAGGTTGCTCGATGACGAATCCTCCTCTTCCCACCTTCTTTGCCGATGAGAGAGAAAGAAGCTTCTGGATGGAGTGTGGATCTCAGATCGGCAGCCTCGGGGCGGTGGATGAAGGTTGGAACAGCTCTAGAGCAGCAAAGGCAACCTTTGGACGTATGAAAACTTGATGCCTTGTGAGGACCGTTTGGGTCATATTTATTGGCTTTGATTGAAGTCCAAACGGTTTGGGCAGTTTTGGGCCCAAACGGTCTTGAAGACCATTTGGGTTCTGAGACCATTTGGACTTTCTCGGTTTCGAAACTGTTTGAACTCTCTCGGTTTTGAAACCGTTTGAGTCCTCGCGGTCTTGAAACTGTTTGCCTTTATTCAGTCTTGGGACCCGTTGGCTTTATGCGGTCTTGGGATCGTGTAACTCTATGCGGTCTCGGGACCGGTTGTCTTTATGTGGTTTCAGGACCATGTAACTCCATGCGGTCTCAGGACCAATTGGCTTTATGCGGTCTCGGGACCGTTTAACTCCATGCGGTCTTGGGACCGTGTGATTTCATGCGGTCTTGGGACCATGTGATTTCATGCGGTCTTGGGACCGTGTGATTTCATGCGGTCTTGGGACCGTGTGATTTCATGCGGTCTAGGGACAGTGTGATTTCATGCGGTCTGAGGACCGTGTGATTCCATGCGGTTTTGGCACCACGTGGCTTTACATGGTCTCTGAGATCGTTTGGTTTCCTAATGGTCTTGGGACCGTTTGGGACTTTTGTGATTGTTTTTGTGTTTTTTTGTAAGAATAAAAAGGAGAAAAGTTAGTCTAATGGTATATCTGCAATAAAGGAAGAAAGTTAAGGATTCTATCTAATTTATCTGAGAAAGAGTATGGAAAACTGAGGAAAACTATTAAGATAACATCACAAAATGGGAGGTTATCACCCCCCCTAACTTAGAGTCTAGTTTGTCCTCAAGCTAGATAGAGCTAAGGCATGTAATGGTGAGGCGATTTTATTAGTGAAGATTTCCATACTCTTGCTTCAATTCTAGACCAGAGAAATCCTAAAGTCTAATTAGGGCGTCTGCTTGCTCAAACTCTTTCAATTGTTAGGAGTTGCATGGATCTCAGGTTTCTTCCATGTCGCATAGCTCACCTTGGGACCACCTTTTCCAAGATTTTATTTTGTACATGTCATTGGCTCTAATTAGTTTTATACTTCTTTTGATAATCCTGCCGGGAGCTAGAATGGGTATGAGGGTTGGCTAAAGGCTATTGTGTAGCTCCCCCTTGAAGTGGAGGAGGGTTTATCTATGCTTTTAGGATCTCACTACCGGGTGCAACACGTCTGCCTTTATGAGGGAAGTTGAATGTACCAGCCGGGCAAGTCCTTTATCAACCTTTTCATATATTTGGAGACCTTAGGGTCTCGCTATCGGGAATGACACCTCTGCCTTTGTGAGGGCAGCTGAAAGTACCCGCCGAGTGAGATATTTATTGGTTCTTTATATAAGTCCTTATGTGTGGCACAACTCTCATGTTTTTATTCAACACTCTGGCTTTTATTCGTTGACTCACATGCTTAGGATTTGGGTTGGGTGCTTGAGTGGGCAGCCAAGCCTCTTTTTATTTTTAAAAGAATAAAATTTTTCTTAGAGTTTCCTGACATGCACTTATTTGGTTCTACTTGATGGTCCACTTGCGAGGTTTCTTGATTTGGATTTCACCTGATTTCCCTCTCGTCTTTGAGAGTTTTTGGCTTGTTTCAATCCTGATGTTAACCTATAGAGAGTCAGATGTAGAATTGAAGCAAAAGCATGAAAATCTAGTGTGAATATAAATTATTAATTTGCCATTACATGTCTATATTATATTCTTTTTATTGCTCTTGAGGACTAAATGGATTCTAAAGTTAGTTGGGGATGACTTTTTTCCAAGAGGGATTTTATTCTTATGTGCAGGGTTTATTTTAATAGGGGAATTACTTAAAACAAAATCTAAATGTGCAAAGGAAGCTATAAAAATTGTACAGAATTGCAAGAGAAGGTAGTAAGGGAAGGATTTTTAAAAATGATACATCACCCTTGTCTAATGTACTCGCCCCCCTAACTTATCACTCACTCTGTCCTCAGAGTGTCAAAGTGATAGGTTGAGAAGTACAAGGACAAGGGCATCAGGCTTCTGTTAGTCCTTTATTAGCTCCAGGTGTGCAGAGAAGATTAGCTGTGAACTTTCCACGTAATGTGTGGTAATCCACGTCTGTCATGTCCTCTACTAGTCTTCCAAGGACCATGATGGTGTACATCCAGTAGAGGACATGGAAGCCACAATCGTTGGACTCTCAGAGCTGTTGGGGACATTTGTGCCTGAAGGTAGGGTGATGAAAGTGTTCTTTACCATATGCTTGTGTGTGCTTACTGAGAAGGTCATGTAGTCAGTTAGCACACTCCTTTGCCACCTCCTATGTGGGTGTTCTTGGTGTTGTAGTATACTGTTTCTGCTCTGGATTGTACTGGCTGTCGGAACTGTTGTATATGATTGTTGTTCCGTCATGAAGATTTGTTGCCAGTAACATCCAATGTTCTGAATGAAGGAAAGGAAGCATGATAAACTTAAGAGTCGTATGTTGGAGGAAAGAAATGAGTGCCTCAGTTGTTCCGAAGTTCTTTGGTTGTAGGAGATTATCCTTCATATATGTTGATGTCATATAGATCGTAGGGTGGTTCTGTCTGAGAAGATATTGATAGGCGACAATCAAACTCACAGAAAGAGACCCTTTGAACTATACAGTTTCACGTAGTGCATATGCCATAACCAGAATATCTCCAGATATAAAAATGAGATCATCTGTCTCGGCATAAAGCCTAGACATGATGAGCTAAAGTTCATTGTCAGAAAGACTTTTGCAGGCACTGAGGTCAAAATTAGGGAACGTCGGTGTAATGGAAGATAGGGGCACCTTTTGTGAAGGTGGTCTGTTGATGGTAGCCCCAGTTAGCAACTCGGTGTCCCCTTTATCATCCGTCAAATCAAAAGAGTAAGGGTCCCATTATTTCTTCTCGGGGACCTTGGCGGGCTATTGTTTCTCCAACTCCTTTATTGTTTGCCAGAATGGCTATTTTTGAGGACGTTGGATGGCCGAGTAGAGGTAGTGAGGAACGTCGTTAGGCGCCATAGTTGGGTTTGTAAAGAACCTTCTGTCACATATTATCTCCATGGCATATCATCCTCGTAGAGAATGAAAATCCTCTGTGGCCAACTCAGTGAAAGGGATTTGTTGATTGAGTGCTTGGATGTGGCGGATAGTGTACAAAGTGCAATCCCTAGATCCTTCTTGTGTTTGGACTTGTGGGTTTATGATTTGGAACCAGGGTTGGTTCCAATCATTTTGGAGGGATGGGAATGCAGCCCAAATCAATTTCAAAAGCCGGAAAGGGATGCATCTGGCCTCCCAAGATTCAATGCCAGTAAAATTAATTATTCTGGCCTTTAGTTCACTGGAAAAATTAATTTCACAAGAAAAAATAGATTGTAATATGTTAGAAGGATTGGTGAGGAGGTTTCAGATAGCATCAAATTGACGTCTGAATTCCTCACCGACATTTGTAAAAGGCACCCCAGATGTGGAAGGTTGGGGTGGGTGGGGTCAGGGTGGAAAGGTGGTAGTGCCTTGTGAAAGAGACATTGTTGATGGTCCCGCAAACTACGTAGTGACTATAGATGGAGTCACTAGTAGTGTCGGGGTGGTAGCAGATGAGAAAAATGGTGACATTCCCGGTGAGAATGGTGGGAGGGAGAATGTTGAGGTGAAAAGGGTGGAGGTGGGAGCGAAGGAGGTGAAGTCGGGTGTTGGAGTGGAGAAAGGGATTCCAGAAGAGAAAAAGGTTGAGGTGGAAGATGTGGGTGGAGGTGTGGATGTGGGGAAGGGAATTGTTGTTGGGATTGTTGTGGAGAAAGGTGGGAGGGTGGTCGAAGGTGGGATAGTAGCGGATGGTAGTGTGGTAGGAGTGGTACTGGTGGCGAGCTCATCAGTGAGTCTCATGATGAATGAGTCTAATGATGAGGTATTGATATGGTCCTCGGGATGAGGGTGTTCTGTCTCAGGATTTAGCTTTGATGTCGGCATCCCTGACAACTGTTGTGGTGGTAAATGTACCTTAGATGGTCGTTTTACTGGTATTTTTGTTACCCTAACTACCGAGGCGGTGATACTAAGCTCTGCTTGGCCCGCTTTGGTCTTCTTCTCTTGTACTTTGATCGAAGCTAGGATTTTGGTAAGCTCTTCGTCAGTTAAGAGTAGTTTTTCTTTGTCATAATCCGCAAGCTCCGGAAGCGGTAGTAGAGTTCTAGAAGATTTAACTGTAGGGCAAAAAATGTAGTGCAATTTTGCATCCTTCTCTTTGATAATATAAGAGTTATTTAAGGTTTGCTCGTTGGTAAGGATGTCGCCCTTGATCTGCTTGCACCTGGGGAGTAATCTGTCCATCTTGAGATATTTAAGAATGGATGTTATGTGTCTACCCATGCATATTTCTTTTCCTAGGGCGTATGTTGAAAGCTTTTGTATCATGTGTCGACCAATGTTGATCGACATCCCATGTAGATTGGACCAGAGAATAAAAAGGTTAGAGGTGCTAACATTCTCATCCTCTATTCTGAGGAAGAGTGCACTGGTGATAATTTTGTAAAGCATTTGCACTAACCCAGAATGAATATTGGAGGCCTTGCAGGTCTTCGCCTCATAATTTGGGATCCATGTTAGGGATTTCTAAAAGTTGTGTCTATTGAATTGGGAGCTCTCCGTGCTAACAACTTTGGCCTTTTTTAGCTACTCCTGGTTGTCTATGAAGATTTCATTCAATAAATTTTTAGTTATGACAACTTTGTTACCAAAAAGTTTGGTCACCTCCGTCCCTTGCTCTGTCCATAATGTCCGCAAATTCTTTGTTGAGATGTGTAAAGAATTCTGTTGTGGGCTAGACGTATGAGATCTCAGCGACAAAGCACAGTCTTGAGAGATTTGCGCTATCGAACAGGGAGAGGATTCTATTGTATATCCCCATCTTCATTAGTACGCTTGAGAAAACATATTTAGTTGGTTTTAAGGTTTTTTTTATGGAGGGGAGAGTGTGGATGAATAGGTTTTCTGGCGGTGGTGTGATAGTGGTTATGGAGGGGAAGATAGGAGCATTGGTGGTATAAGGAATGGTAGTGGGGGTGGTGGTGGTGGTTGATGGGATGTATCCTTCCAGGGTTTGTTCCCTAGCAGTGGCGGGGTGGACCTGCTTCCTTGCCCGTTTCTTTGTAGGTTTTGCTTTTGCAGCTTCCTGGGCTTTTCGTTTCCCCTTGGTCTTTTTGGTTGGGGATTCGTCCTCGGAATGTGGCTCATATTCCGAGCCTTCATCACTGGAAGATATTTATTCCACTTCTTGCTCGGGGTCCTCGGGTAAACACCTATTGAGGTGGTCAATTTCGTGTATGATCGTGAACAGATTGACTTTTGGTGGGATCTGTCCAGTCTTGTTGTAGATGTCGACGACCTTTTGGAGCTTGGCTCGGTCTGGTATCAGTTTCTCCCTTGTCCAGAAGGTTGTCTTCAATTTCGGTGGCTTGCTTTGCTGGTGAGGCCATTTCTGAAAAGTAATCAGAAAAAAATCATGTGTTAGAAAAGTTTTGAATTTGTATAGCTAGCAAGTTTATTGAAGGGAAGAGGGTTGCTTTATGTAGGTGTTAATGTTTGTAGGTTTTAGTGGCTCCAAACGGTGTCAGGACCGTTTGGCTCCAAACGGTTTCCGGACCGTTTGGCTCCAAACAGTTTCAGGACCGTTTGGCTCTAAATGGTTTGAAGACCGTTTGGAAGGTGGAATGTCGGGGGTGCAGCGGACGGTGGTAGATTTGGCGGAAAGGGTAGACAACGGCGACGATGCGCACATCGTCAGAAAAGAGAAATGCGTCGGCAACGTAGGCATCGGTGACGGTAAAAACGGAGAGTGGTGTGATGATGGAGGTTTCGGCGATGGCGGTGGCATGTGTCTACCTTGTTGTGTCGGTGATGATGACAACAAACATCAGAAATGATGGTGCAGAGGTCATGAAGACACGCAGAAGCATCAATGATGGTGGCGGAGAGAACCAGCGCTGCGAGCTGTGCAGGAGCGAGAACGGACCAAATGAAACAATGCTCGCGAGGGTTTAGAGAGTTCGAGAATCGAAAGAAAGAAAAAGGGAAGGGGGTGGGGTTATATTTATAGGATTTGGGGGATGACGTTACAAATTCCCAAGGTCAAATAGTTTTGAGATAGTTTGGGCTTCAAACGGTTTCAAGGCCGTTTGGGCACCAAATGGTTTCAGGACCGTTTGGATCCAAACGGTTTCAGGACCGTTTGGCTCCAAACAGTTTCAAAACCGTTTAAGATGGTTTAGTTTTTTTTTTATATTTTTATGTTTGTTTTGGTTTTTTATGTGAATTTTTATATTTTCAGATTAAAGAATAATAAAGCAAAAAAAATAGTGATATTCAGATCTTGGGTTGCCTCCCAAGTAGCACCTGGGTTTTACGTCGCTGGCTCGACGAAGTTTTGATTTTGTTATGGTGATATTGTGGGGTCTTGGATCTCAATAGTTTGTCTCGGAATTTCATCAGCTGGAGTATAATATTTCTTCACTCTATGGCCATTGACTGTCCTCTCTCCTCCATTGTCATCAACAATTATGATCGCTCCAGTCAGATATATGTGCTTGATGGTAAAAGGCCCGGACCACTTTGTACAAAATTTCCCGGGGAACATTTTGAGTCTGGAGTTGAAAAGAAGGACTTTGTCTCCAATAGAGATGTCTTTTCTTTTTAGATGACCATTGTGCCACATCTTGGTTTGTTCTTTGTAGATCTTGGCACTTTGGTATGCAGTCATTCTGAGCTCCTCTAGTTCTTGCAACTAGAGTTGTCTATTTTCTCTAGCACTTTTAAAATCAAAATTCAGTTGTTTAATGGCCCACCAAGCCTTATGTTCTAGTTCAACTAGAAGATGACATGATTTCCCGTATACCAGACAGAACGGGGTTGTTCCAATCGGTGTTTTATAAGTTGTGCGGTAAGCCCAAAGGGCATTGGGAAGCTTGATGGACCAGTCAGTACAATGTCTATTGATAGTTTTCTCTAAGATTGCCTTCAACTGTCTATTCGAAACTTTCACCTAACCACTAGTTTGTGGGTGGTAAGGTGTGGCAACTTTATGGTTGACTCCATATTTCTTTAGGAGGGTTTCGAAGCTTTGTTCCAGAAAATGGGTCCCTCCGTCGGATATGATAGTTCGGGGGACTCCGAATATGGGAAAAATGATATATCTTTAAACATCTTAATGACTGGTTTGGAATCGCTGGAAACTGTGGGTATAGCTTCTACCCATTTCGAGACATAATCCATAGCAACTAGGATGTAATAAAATCCATATGAAGAGGGGAAGGGACCCATGTAGTCTATCCCCCAAACATCAAAAAGTTCGATCTCTTGCCACATGGTGAGAAGCATTTCATTCCTTTTAGTTATACCGCCCGAAAGTTGACATTTATTGCATGATTTTACAAATCATGAGAATTTCTTGCTATTGTTGGCCAAAAGAAACCCGATTGTAGAACTTTCATAGCGGTATTTTTCAAACTCATGTGTCCCCCAGTGGGGCCAGAATGACAATGTTCTAAGATAAGAGCAATCTCTTCTTCAGGTAGGCAGCGACGGAAAAGTCCATCTGCACATAGGCTAAAGAGATAAGGTTCATCCCAGTAGTATTTCTTAACATTGTGGAGGAATTTCTTTTTGTCGTGGTGAGAGGCGGAAGGGTGGATGATTCTTGTAGCCAGATAGTTCACTATGTCGGCATACCAGGGGAATCCGGTGGTAATTTTCATTAGCTGGTCGTCAGGGAGGGAGTCTCGGATAGGTACTTTATCATCATCCTCGACTTCAATGCGGCTGAGATGATCAGCGACGACGTTTTCCACTCCGCTTTTGTCTTTGATTTCCAAATCAAATTCCTGAAGCATCAATACCCAGTAGATAAGTCTGGGTTTTGCGGCTTGCTTCTAAATTAGATATTGTATGTCGGAGTGGTCAGTGTAGACTATGACTTTTGATTCAATCAGGTAGGAGTGGAAGTTCTCGAACACATAGATGATAGCTAAGAACTCCTTTTCTATAGTGGTGTAGTTCTTTTGCGCTTCATTAAGAGTCTTGGATGCATAGTATATTACATAAGGCTTTTTGTCAATTCTCTACCCTAACACTACCCCTATAGCATAGTTGCTAGCATCACACATTATTTCGAATGGTTGCGACCAGTGAGGTGCTCTCAGAATAGGCGCAAAGACTAGAGCGTTCTTTAAGGTTGTGAAGCTTTTTAGACATTCTTGGTCAAAATTGAACTCGGTGTCCTTGGTCAATAATTGGGTCATGGGTTTTGCTACTTTTGAGGAATCTTTAATGAATCTTGGATAAAACCCAGCATGGACCAAGAATGCTCATACTCCTTTTACATTTTTTGGCAGTGGTAGTTTTGAGATGACATCAATTTTTGCCTTGTCTACCTGAATCCCTCTTTTACTCACTCTATGGCCGAGGATGACACCTTCAGTTACCATAAAATGGCATTTTTGCCAATTTAAGATAAGGTTCGTTTCCTCACATCTTTTTAAGACATGTCCAAGGTTGAGTAGATAGTTGTCGAAGGAATCTCCGTAAACTGAAAAGTCATCCATGAAAACATCCATTATGGACTCGGTTAGCCCTGTAAAAATAGTAGACATGCATGCACCTTTGGAAGGTAGCAGGTGCGTTGCACAACCCGAATGGCATTCTTCTGAAAGCGTAAGTCCCAAATGTTGGGTTTTTAGGGGAGACAGAGAAGGCAGCGGAAACAAAAATTTCTCCCCAAACCCATACCGAGGAAACGCGTCAACGTCTATATAATAGGAAAGGATGGTTTGCGGAATCATACCTTGTCCCGAGGCTTGCTCGGCGACAATACCTCGCGCAATGCGCGGTCTTCAACTCTGGACTTCGACGGTGTCTGTGCAGCTCCTGGTCACACCGGGACTGACAACTCCTACTCGAACCGGACTGTCGGATGACAGTTGTCCTCCTAAGCGGCAGTGTCCTCCCGCCTCTGTAGTAGTCCACACGGACTACCTGGAACTCCACTCTCCTTGTCCCACAAGGAAGTGGAAGGAGTCGCACCCTCCTGTTGACGTACTAGTCGCCAACACGCTCTCCTGCCTCCTGTTGCAACTGCAGTTGTCCTTCCCTTGCTACACCTCCCTTTTGCGGGAAGCACTTGCTCGGGCTCTCTCACGGTTACCAAAACCAGAGAGAACGACAACTTGCAGAGCAACTGGTTGCACTGAGCTATACTTTGAGAAGCCCCCAATACCCCTATATATAGGAGAGTCATGGGACAGGGTTCTCCATCCCGGGCAATGCGGGACTAAAGCAGGAGTAGAAGGGTTCGAGAATTTTCCACAAAAAGCAACCGGTTCGCAACTTGAAATGATCGGTTCACAACTGAACCGATCGGTTCGGCCATTGAGCCGATCGGTTGGACCTGAGCCGATCGTTTGGGTCACTCCAACCGATCGGTTGGTGCCCTGAACCGATCGGTTCATGGTCCTAATCTGGCTCAAAAAGACTTTCCTTGTTTCTTTCCCAATTGGTATTGAATACCAATATTATTCCCAATCGAATTGGGCAATTTGAAACAAAAGGAAAATCCTTGCCGACATGACTTTCCCAACTGGTCGGTTGCACCAGTTGAGCCGATCGGTTCAACACTTGAACCGGTCATTTCAACCTGGGCATGAGCCGATCGGCCTGGACACTCCAGCCGACCGGTTCAGCAACCTCAGCCGACTGGTTCATCACATGAGCCGATCAGTTGGGAGCACAGGTTGGGCAAAATCAGTCAATTGCGATTTCAATCAATCCGATACTCCAATCAATGTGTCCAACACCTTGAACCATACAATATTGAGCTATCGACTGATTGAGTGTTTAATTGAACTACTAAACTCCTTTAGTAATCAATCTAAACATTTCTTTGTGGACAAAACTCCTCTTCCAGGTTAAATCCTATGTGTGTGACCCTGCAGGTCCATTTCACGTTGGCAGTGAAAGTCCATAACACTTATGACTTCACAAGCAAAGAGCGGTGCCTAGTCACACATCAGTGCTACCCAAGTGAAAGTAGAAAGTTGGAGAACAACTTTCATCCTACAATCCGTGAATGGTGTTACAGCGAATGTATAATTCCTTTGTCACTGATATCCCGAATGAACTCGAGGCATGGAACAGTCATCCTGTCAACGTTCATTCACTTCCTTGATCTCAGAGTAGACTAGAAGAGATATGTATGACAGCAGTATCATATACTGATTCACACATGCGTGCACGCCTTTCTCAATCCTACTCATCAAGTGGCCATGGATATCAAACTCCCTCAGGAGGGACAAATCCCATATCTATCACTCACCCCTCAAAAGCCCCATGTGTCAAATCCACCCAATCATCACCTTTATAACAACCCATGTTTCAGGACTGCGTTTGATGATGTCAAAGTGTGCCCAACGACATGTGTTGAGTGCAGTGATTTCAGGTCTAAGAATCACACTCACCACCATCACTGTGAGTACTGACTGTGACTACCATCTCATGGTTCCATGTGTCAAACTCACGGTGGGTCTGTCCGGTACCTTGTTCTCTAACAAGTACCTATGTGTTTGGTTTGATATCTCTATATCATGACTAATGAGATTCTTTCATCAACCAACACCACAATCTAGTCTTATGTGTCATTGCTGTCTATCTACCTTCCACAATGACATCCGACTAGGGACATAACAAGAATGTACAAACTCTTAGCATCCATATGATCTCATCGTTCAGGTCATGAACCTGAAGGCATACGTCATTGAGTATTGTCATTCTCTAGGCATTCAATCTGTTCTATCACTATCTCATATGACTGAACCAGAAAGAATTGGAAGCTCGCCTTTTATGTTTATCAAATCAATCTTAATGTATCCCACCAATTATCACATGATTGGCTCTCAGGGCATACATACCAACAGACTCCCACTTGCACTGCGAGCCAATCACCCATGAATCATATTCATAGTGATATTCAAACATGTCCCACATGTTACTGTGTTGTAGTGCCAACATAGTGAGTAATGACAACACCTTGCCAAAGTCTGTAAAAATTGCATGTCTCACATCTCTTCACTGTACGTCATACGTATGAGATGGAGTTGTCGTAATATGCGATCTAGTATTCCTTTGCTAACCTTTAGCCACATTGCATGATCAAGGATTCCAGACTTATCATCAATGAGTGGAATATAAGTTCATCCTATGAACTTTCAGATCCATATAGTATCCACTGTTGTTTACTAACACATAAATACTCGGCATTTCCCCTTTTCAAATGGCTTTATTGGAACATTTCCAATTATCAACAAACTTTCACTTTTATACATCTTATGTATATATATTGCGATTAATTTTCTGTCCTTTCGGAAGTTCGCATCAATGTAACTCTTTACATCGAACTCTTCCTTATCTCCATAGAACTAGTACTTCACAAACACTCATCAAGTTCTCATGGTATTCCAGTAACCCTTACTGGAAGCAGACAGACATCCACTCATCATGTCCCACATACGAGTTATCAGGGTGAGCACATCATATTGCCATGTCCTACATACAAGATGATGAATGCATTTTATTCTTGCCATGTCATACATGCAAGATAATGGGATGATTACATACATGATAGATCCATATCTATTCTTAGTGTTCCCATTCTTCATAAGAATTGGACACTTGGCCTTGGGATACTAACTCCATGTAATATGGACAAGTTTTCTCCCACTGAATATGTGCATACTGAATACTTCAGTACAGATTGCCAATGTATGCTCTCTCTTTCCAGGTCAAGAGATTTTCGAGAACTATCTCTATAGATCTCTGTTCCTGTCACATAGGAAACATCTCTATCTTCCTTAAAGATAATTTCCACATTTGGATTTCCAATCTAGAACATTTCCATTTCACATCAATATGTGGAATGTGAATACGCTCCCACTAAATCACAGATCCCTTCTTTATCTTTGACATATCAGTCAAACCCTTTGACTATATCATCAAAGTAAAGATCCAATTTTGAGTTGCTTGTACTCAATCAATCACATTGATTAGTCCATTGTAACTTATAGACTTCATTTGCATTAGTGGATTCATAAACCTTATAGGCTGTGTCACGTACACATCCTGTTTTTATTCTTAATAGGAATGTGGTTTTAGTATCCATATGCCAAATGTCTTAGTCATTAAGTTGCAATCAACAAGCATCATCCTTGTCAAAATGTTATCCATGTGTCTTAACACTTAAGACTTATTTGCACTTATGGATATGATCCAATGAGTTCTACCATCAAGGTCATACCTTATGGTTCACATGGAAGTCATTTAGGATGTAATGGTTTCATAAACCATAACTCAAGATTCAGTTCCTCATGTTCATCTTGATAGTTGACTCATCACCTGAACAACTCATCACATAGATAATTGAGGTGTATCTGTTAAAGATATAAGAACTCACAACCCTTGTGATTCTTAATTTCTTTTATTAGTGTGGGGTATTCTTTTATTAAGAAGAATTCAGTTATTTGATAATCATTCTCTAACTCCTTAGAGTATGATTCCTTCTTGATTCAGACATCACCATGCCTTAATCATGAGTTCACTATGATACACTATCATAATCACTCATAAGGATCTCAAACATTTGGTCCAAGTATTTCATTCCTTGATCTCATTAAGAATTAATACTTTACCAAATGTGTACTTCATTTATGATAATCTTGAACACTTCAAGATATTCATATTGGTATTTCTCTAAACACCATTTGAAGTATTAGCATTTATTCCAATAGGTATGTAAATACATCACATGTATTGTACCTAATAGGATAATCACTCTCCCACTACATTAGTGAAGATTGATTAATCATGTCCAAGATATTCATGTCTCTTACTGGTTCTATAACCAAAAGTGTCTAGATTTATCCATCACATGGAAACTAGAAATGAATTTCTCATGATTAATGCTAATTAAATTGTTTGAGTTATCTATGACTTTTAGGTATCATCTTATCTTATGCATATAACAAGATAAATAAGGCATTGCCACAAAGATCACATCTTTATAAATTGAAACATCTCTTTATTAATTGCCATCATTGTCACACAATATGCAAAAATAAAGTGTTTCTATCTATTGGCAAGTATGAAATAACAGTTCATAACTGTATTACATGCCTTATTGGCTGAAAATAAACTAAACTATTCCTATCTATAAAGGCAACACTTGCCCCAAGTAAGAATGATTTACACTTTACATCTTGATATCATATATCTCAAAAAGTGTTACAAGTTTATTTACATGACACCTTCAAGTAGAGGATTCAGTCGCCTCCTTCTTCTTTTGTTCTTCCAGGTAGATAGGACAATTCCTTTTCCAATGTCCTGGCTTTTGACAATGGTGGCAATTTCCTTTCTTGGTCACGCCTCGCTTGGCCTTGAGAGCTGAAGATGGCTTGGACTCCTGGCTAGCTTCAGAACCTTTCTTAGCTTTGCCCTTGCCCTTGCGCTTGGACTTGCCTTTCTTGCTCGTGATCACCATCACGGACTTAGGCTTGTCCTTCTTCATCTGTAACTCGGCTGTCCTCAACATGCCCAACAACTCTGACAGTGGCCTATCAAAGTTGTTCATGTTGTAGTTCATCACAAACTGACTGTAAGATTCTGGCAACGATTGCAGTATCACGTCAGTAGCCAACTCTTGGCTCAGTGGAAATCCCAGTCTCTGCAGGTTCTCCACATACCCAATCATCTTGAGTGTGTGAGGACCAACTGGATCTCCTTCTGTCATGACGCACTTGAACAACGCCCTAGAAACATTGTACCTCTCTTTCCGTGCCTGATCTTCATACATGTTCCTGAGATGCAGAATCATCTCTATGACACCCATGTTCTCATGTTGCCTCTGCTACTCATGGTTCATTGAACATAGCATCAAGCACTTTGCATCAATGGCATCATCAGAATGCTTCTTGTAAGCATCCCTTTCTGTTCTTGGTGCATTAGGAGCAGGTTCCTCTGGAATTGGAGTATCCAGGACATAGAGCTTACGCTCTTGAGTGAGAACAATTCTCAATGTCCGATACCAGTCGTGGAAGTTTGTCCCATTTAGCTTGTCCTTGTCAAGGACCGATCGCAAAGAAAAGTTGTTGTTGTTTGTTGCCATTTGAACTACAAAAAGGAAAATATGCAATTTTAGTCCAAAAACTCATTTTTGACTTATTTGATTGATTTGAAAATTTGACGATATAATTAGGCCTTTAATTAATTATCGCTCCCACTATTTTATTTCAAATCGATAGCCCTCACTATCAATTTGGAAGATTGCAGCGTACAACCTTCTAGTGGGCAAGATCCTGAAATCCTCTAAGTCATGAGTCAGCTTTGGCTGATCACCCACAACTTAGATCTCTCAGGTAGGCAACTCTTTGCCAATTGCATCATATGCAACTCTTGTTGAATGAACATGCACAACACCTTGCCATGAACATTCCTTGCCTCTGGGCTTAGACGCTCTAAGAATCACCAGTTAAGTCTAACCCAAAAGCCGACACGGTAAACATGCACCCTGCTTTGGCAGAACCTACATGTATACCCTTCACACTTCCACAAGATAGACGGCGCACCACGCTTTGGCGTAACCTACGCTTGGTCGATCGAGCTTTTCATGTGTGCCGCTAATGGAAGGCATATAAAACTTAATATTTTAATGAGGGATTTGGTTTTATATACATATACATATCCAATCACCACAATACATAGTACGTATCATATACATGCTATATACCACAGAAAACATGCACAAAATGATAAAAGCGATGATTATGGCCATCCTAATGTGATTCCTCGAGCCAAGAGGAATCACGGTCATCTAGGTCAACATCACATGCAACCTGTACAAGATGAACTCTGTGCCTTGCCATCCGAGTTGATCAACTCATCACATGAATGATCTGTACTCTCCAGCCGGTCGTCTGGGTGCCACCAGCCGATCGGTTGGCTCCTCCAACCGATCGGTTCGCCTGGTCGTCATGCATCTCGTCATGTCCGCCACCCGCTCGTCTCGCTCCTCGAACCGGTCATCAACCGATCGGTTCACTCCTTGAACCGACCGTCTGGAAGGTCAACCGATCGGTTCACTCCTTGAACTGACCGTCTGAGCAGTCGTCTTGATGTCCGCCGGTCTTTGACATAACAGGAAATAAAATCCTATTCTATTTATTACATTGCTTTAAAAAGGGAAACCCCGAGTTACATTCGGGGGGAGCAAAGGTAGGAAAGAATCTCGAATTATTTCAAGTTACATCAGGAATAAGAGAGGGAAGATCGGTGCGCAGACCGAGATGCAAGCAACCACAAACAACCACACACAGATAGGGGTTTATAGGCCATAATCACGCTACACACATCCACCACAAAACTCGTTTAAGGGCGACGCGTATCGAGTGCATTCATAATACATATCATATATGTCATTAGGGATTTTTGGATTTAGGATTGGACATGCATAAAGCCGATATTATTCGCATCGTATGCAATAATTAAAGGCGACAAACCAAAATCGATCATATCGATATTCCTAAAATATAGAACAGCTAACATGGCTCTGATACCACTGTTGGGTTTTTAGGGGAGACAGAGAAGGCAACGGAAACAAAAATTTCTCCCCAAACCCAAACCGAGGAAACGCGTCAACGTCTATATAATAGGAAAGGATGGTTTGCAGAATCATACCTTGTCCCGAGGCTTGCTCGGCGACAATACCTCGCGCAATGTGCGGTCTTCAACTCCAGACTTCGACGGTGTCTGTGCAGCTCCTGGTCGCACCGGGACTGACAACTCCTACTCGAACCGGACTGTCGGATGACAGTTGTCCTCCTAAGCGGCAGTGTCCTCCCGCCTCTGTAGTAGTCCACACGGACCACCTGGAACTCCACTCTCCTTGTCCCACAAGGAAGTGGAAGGAGTCGCACCCTCCTGTTGATGTACTAGTCGCCAACACGCTCTCCTGCCTCCTGTTGCAACTGTAGTTGTCCTTCCCTTGCTGCACCTCCCTTTTGCGGGAAGCACTTGCTCGGGCTCTCTCACAGTTACCAAAACCAGAGAGAACGACAACTTGCAGAGCAACTGGTTGCACTGAGCTGTACTTTGAGAAGCCCCCAATACCCCTATATATATAGGAGAGTCATGGGACAGGGTTCTCCATCCCGGGCAATGTGGGACTAAAGCAGGAGTAGAAGGGTTCGAGAATTTTCCACAAAAAGCAACCGGTTCGCAACTTGAAATGATCGGTTCACAACTGAACCGATCGGTTCGGCCATTGAGCCGATCGGTTGGACCTGAGCCGATCGTTTGGGTCACTCCAACCAATCGGTTGGTGCCCTGAACCGATCGGTTCATGGTCCTAATCCGGCTCAAAAAGACTTTCCTTGTTTCTTTCCCAATTAGTATCGAATACCAATATTATTCCCAATCGAATTGGGCAATTTGAAACAAAAGAAAAATCCTTGCCGACATGACTTTCCCAACTGGTCGGTTGCACCAGTTGAGCCGATCGGTTCAGCACTTGAACCGGTCGTTTCAACCTGGGCATGAGCCGATCGGCCTGGACACTCCAGCCGACCGGTTCAGCAACCTCAGCCGACCGGTTCATCACATGAGCCGATCGGTTGGGAGCACAGGTTGGGCAAAATCAGTCAATTGCAATTTCAATCAATCCGATACTCCAATCAATGTGTCCAACACCTTGAACCATACAATATTGAGTTATCGACTGATTGAGTGTTTAATTGAACTACTAAACTCCTTTAGTAATCAATCTAAACATTGCTTTGTGGACAAAACTCCTCTTCCAGGTTAAATCCTATGTGTGTGACCCTGCAGGTCCATTTCACGTTGGCAGTGAAAGTCCATAACACTTATGACTTCACAAGCAAAGAGCGATGCCTAGTCACACATCAGTGCTACCCAAGTGAAAGTAGAAAGATGGAGAACAACTTTCATCCTACAATCCGTGAATGGTGTTACAGCGAATGTATAATTCCTTTATCACTGATATCCCGAATGAACTCGAGGCATGGAACAGTCATCCTGTCAACGTTCATTCACTTCCTTGATCTCAGAGTAGACTAGAAGAGATATGTATGACAGCAGTATCATATACTGATTCACACATGTGTGCACGCCTTTCTCAATCCTACTCATCAAGTGGCCATGGATATCAAACTCCCTCAGGAGGGACAAATCCCATATCTATCACTCACCCCTCAAAAGCCCCATGTGTCAAAGCCACCCAATCATCACCTTTATAACAACCCATGTTTCAGGACTGCGTTTGATGATGTCAAAGTGTGCCCAACGACATGTGTTGAGTGCAGTGATTTCAGGTCTAAGAATCACACTCACCACCATCACTGTGAGTACTGACTGTGACTACCATCTCATGGTTCCATGTGTCAAACTCACGGTGGGTCTGTCTGGTACCTTGTTCTCTAACAAGTACCTATGTGTTTGGTTTGATATCTCTATATCATGACTAATGAGATTCTGTCATCAACCAACACCACAATCTAGTCTTGTGTGTCATTGATGTCTATCTACCTTCCACAATGACATCCGACTAGGGACATAACAAGAATGTACAAACTCTTAGCATCCGTATGATCTCATCGTTCATGTCATGAACCTGAAGGCATACGTCATTGAGTATTGTCATTCTCTAGACATTCAATATGTTCTATCACTATCTCATATGACTGAACCAGAAAGAATTGGAAGCTCGCCTTTTATGTTTATCAAATCAATCTTAATGTATCCCACCAATTATCACATGATTGGCTCTCAGGGCATACATACCAACACCAAAGGGACAAGTAAAAGTTGTTTTTTCTTGGTCTTCCGAGTGTATAGGGATTTGATAGAACCCGGAATAACCATCGAGATAACAAAAGAAATTTTGATGGGCTAGGCGTTCGAGGACTTCATCAAGAAAAGGTAGAGGGTAGTGATCTTTTCATGTTGCTTTGTTTAATTTCTTGTATTCGATACACATTCTCCACCCCGTGACAGTCCTTGTGGGCACTAGCTCATTTTTATCATTTAGCATGACAGTGGTTACTCCCTTTTTGGGGACCACTTGGACAAGGCTGACCCATTGGGAATCTGAAATTGGGTAGATAATACCGGCTTTCAGCAGTTTGAGGACCTCAAGGTGAACCACCTCTTTAAGATTGGGGTTCAGCTTTCTCGGGTGCTCTCTTGAAGGCTTGAATTCTTCTATCATGGGAAGTCTATGCATGCAAAAGGCTGGGTTTATATCTGTCAGGTCAGTTATTTTGTACCCAATGGCTTTCTTATGTTTCTTTAACTCAACGAGAAGCCTTTTTTCCTAGTCTTTCATTAGGGTGGAACTGATGATTACTGGACATAGTTTCTCTTCATCCAGGAAGACATGCTTAAGTACCGTTGGTAGGATTTTCATCTTGGGAGCCTTAGGTGCTTCTGTTGTTTCTAAAATAGTGACAGATTTGAGCTCCTAAAAATTGGATGTTGGTGCTTCTTCAGCTTTCTCTAAGTGTTGCAAGCATTCTTGAACTAAATCGTTGGCTGAGAATTCGACTTCTGGATTTATCAGGACATTTTCTAACTCATCTGATGGTTTTGATATTTCCAATTGGGACATTTGATGTATTTCATCTAAGAGAAAAACATCCTCTTGAATGATGGCGCCTTTCATGCTGTTGAGGACTCAAAACTGAATTGCTTCTTTTCCCAATCTCAAAATGATCATGCCAGCTTCAACATCAATGAGCGCCCTGGCTGTGGCGAGGAAAGGTCTATTGAATATTATAGGGTATCTTAAATCCTCCTTGATATCCATAATGACAAAATCACATGGGACATAAGAATCCTTACCTATCCTGACTGGAATGTCTTCAATAATTCCTAGGGGTGTGGTGATAGTGGAACCAACTAACTGAATTGTCATCGGTTTGGGTAGAAAGTCGATGAAAACCAATCGTTTACACATGGAGTAGGGCATTATAGATATGCTAGCCCCTAGGTCAGCTAATCCCTTTTTGCTCGAAGCATTTCCAATATAGCATTAAATACCGAAGGAACCAGGGACCTTCTTTTTCTTTGGCATTTTATTGAGAACGATGTCAGAGGTGGTCTGAGCCAGTTTGACCATCTCTTGCTCTTCAGTAATATATTTCCTTAATAACAAGGTTTTCAAATATTTATCCCAAGCTGGTACTTCAGAGAGGGAATCGAGAAGCAGAATATCGATATAAAGTTTCTTCATCGCCTCCTTGAATTTTTGGAATCTAGTGTCCATTTTAGTCTCTCTCAATCTTCCTGGATATGGTATCCTAGGTTTATATTGTGGAACTTCTGGCTCTTTGGGTGTTTGTTCCTTTTCTTTACCATTTACAGTCTCCGCAGATTTCTCAATTCCTGGATTTGGGCTTGTGTTTGGAGTAAAAATAGGTGTATCATCATCATCATCGTGAGTGATACTTGTAGCTTCATGAAAGACACAACCAGATCTTGTAGTGATGGCATTTAATTGTTTTGGTCTATTTTGATCATGTCTTGGGTTTGACTCTGGTTGACCAGCAAAAGTACATGCTGGTGGTTTTAACTGGGCAGCAATTAGTGCTAGTTGGGCCTCCACAACCTTCTATTGAGCTTGCTGATTGGCAAGCATGGTTTGTTGTGACTGTAACATCTGCCTAATCATAGTCATCTCGTATGTTGGCTGGGGAGGAGCATTTTTCTATTGGAACTGAGTGAGTTGTTGCTGAGGCGGCTGTTGCGGAGGTGGTGTTAACTGAGGTTGATGTGATTGTTGCAGCTGAGGATGTAATTGTGGGTGGAGAGGAGGATGGGTATATTGATAGTAGGTGGAGGGATTTCTTGGGTAGTTGGATCTTGGGAAATTATTTCCAAGATTCCCTTGATTTTGTTTATAGTTACTTTGAAATCCAGGAGGCAATGTATTGGAAGATCCACCTTATGTTTGATGTTGCGGGTTAGCAGTCCCCGCAGGATTCCCATATTAAAACCCAAGGTGGTTTCTTGATTGATTTGGATTGTATTAAGCTTGTCCTGGTATGGAATGAATGGAATTGACTTGTTCGGGCATCTGGTCTTTAGGGTGCTCGATGATTGGTTTGTACTGCTGTTGTGGAGGTTGCAAATCCATCATCACATTATAAAGTAAGCCACATGAAAGTGTAGGGTGATCAGATGCATGACAAGCTTCACAAGTCCCTGTGGCAGCTTTAACTTGTTGGACTTGGGGGTTTTTCTTCTTATCGTATTCTCCAAATGAGGTTTCAAGCACTTGCAGTTTGTGAGCTATAGTCTTTAAAGCTTCAGCAATGGCCTTCATTTTCATTTATTCCTCGACCTTGTAAACTTTGTGGAATCCCTTAGTGGATGATCGTCCCAAATTGGATTGGTTCTCAGCTCCAAGCGTAATGATATTCCAAGCGTCCTCGTAGTTCTTCCTCATAAAGTTTCCTCCCGATGAGGAATCCATAAATTGCTTGATATCATCACTCACCCCTCTATAGAACATCTCTATTAATTGATTCTGGGAAATACCGTGATGAGGGCACTTCCTTAGAAGCTCCTTGAATCTTTCCCATGCTTCTGCGAGTGTTTCTCCAGGGAGTTGGGCAAAGTGGTTGATCTACCCCCTAATTTCATAGGTTAATGAAGGAGGGAAAAACTTGTCTAGGAACTTATCTTCTGAGGGAGTCCAGGCGGTAATGATTGGCTCCCTATCAAGTGAGTTGTACCAACTCAAAGCCCTTCCAGATAGACTGAAGTGAAAAATATATGTAGCATTATTGCATTAAAAGAAACTCCGACTTGTGGGACAAGTCGGAAAAGTGATTTGAATCTCTTCAAATGATCCATGCAGTCGTCTCCAGAATCACCGGAGAATGAGATACCCTGCATGATTTGAATCCATTGTGTCCAGATTTCAAAATTGGGTATGTTGATGATTGGCGGACGGATTGGATGATTGTCTTCATAGTTCTTGGGGATGGCATAGTCCCGTAGTTGTTTGTTTCTTAGCTCTAACTGGGCAACTTCATTAGCTGCTTCATTTTCAGATCGGATGCGAGCCTGTTCCTCAGCTCGGATTTCCGCTTGGACCTGAGCACGAGTGTCAGCAATGAGTTGTGCTCTCTGAGCGGCTATGGCGGCGTTGACCCTATCTGTCACTAGTGCAGCTTGGCATTGATCTTTATCCATTTGTCTGGCACTTTGGCGGTTAAGTCTAATATGGCAGTGGAAGCTTCTCTCTACCTCAGAGTCATACTCTAGATCAGGGGAGAATCCGAGATTATATGATGGTTGCATAAACATCTTCTACCTGTGTAGAGGAAGAAACACACCTTTTAGATGATGTGGAAGGTGTGATGAAATCAAGAAGATATGGAGTAATGTTTTAAACAAAAAGTGTAAAACCCTAACCAACTAGCAAGATGATAAATGAAATTAAAACGTTTCGTTGTACTTGGCAACAACGACAATTTTTTGATGGAGCTTCCACTCACGTGGAATTTCGTGCACCACTAAAAATCCTAAAGATGATAAGTCTTTAGGTTTAGCCTTGCTTATACTAGATTGAGAACTCCACCTGCGTATGCTAGGATACGTGGAAGTCTTATTGTAGTATAGTTAAGGGTTGAATCCACGGGACAACGGTCTTGTCAAGATTAACAAGATATAAAATGTTAGAATTTCACTTAACTCCTTAGCATTTGTTATCTAGATCAAAGAGTTGATTTGATTGTTTTAAACTAAGTGAAAGTAAAACAAAAGCAAGAAAGTAAATTTAAGCTTGTAAACAATGTTAAGAAGCCACTAGGATGTGATCAGCTTTCACCACCACTACGCATGGATCAAAACATGCAACATAAACAACATAACCTGCAACAAGAGTCTAATCAGTTAGTATCTTTGTAGATTTAGCTTCCTTTCGGAGGACTAACTACGAAAAGTGTGGGAATGTTGCAATGCCAGCCATCCCTGAAGAAATGGTCACGTACTTTACATCATTCCCTTCACAAAGTATGTTCCTCGACTTATCAAGGTTGTACTTTCATACATCAGTTGATTCCATTTCATAGTATGAAAGTACAACGATGGAAGTGAGTTTACTCCACTTCTTGAAAAACACTCCTAGATACTGAAATAGATACATGGTGGATACATGCATCAAGAACCAACATTCAATCAAGATTCGAATCTAATAATACAAACATAGACAATCCATACTAAAAGATAAAAGGTAATACAAGTTAGTGATCAAGCAACAAGCATTCATTAAGCGATTGATGTTGAACTGAAAAGAAAGTATATCTCTATTGCAAACTATGGATTACACTGCATGAAATGAAAACATGGGTAGCGGGGCTACTCCCCGCACCCTAGTGTATAAGACTACTCGCTCATGGCAAGGACAAAGAAGGAGGCGAGAAGAGAAAGAGAGAACATCACTCCATGAAGGAGGGAGAAAAGTCAACCCCTTTGGAGATAGAGAGAGCGACAATCTTCACCCTTCGTAGGTTGCTCGATGACGAATCCTCCTCTTCCCACCTTCTTTGGCAATGAGAGAGAAAGTAGCTTCTCGATGGAGTGTGGATCTCGGACTGGCAGCCTCGGGGTGGTGGATGAAGGATGGAACAACTCTGGAGCAGCAGAGGCAGCCTTTGGATGTCTGAAAACTTGATGCCTTGTGAGGACCGTTTGGGTCTTATTTATAGGCTTTGAGTGAAGTCCAAACGGTTTGGGCGGTTTTGGGCCCGTTTGGGTTCTGAGACGGTTTGGACTTTGTCGGTTTCAAAACCATTTGGAATCTCTCGGTTTTGAAACCGTTTGAGTCCTCACAGTCTTGAAACTATTTTCCTTTATTCAGTTTTAGGACCGGTTGTCTTTATGGGTCTCGGGACCGTGTAACTCCATGCGGTCTCTGGACCAGTTGGCTTTATGCAGTCTCAGGACCGTGTAACTCCATGCAGTCTCAGGACCGGTTGGCTTTATGTGGTCTTGGGACCGTGTAACTCCATGCGGTCTTGGGACCGTGTGATTTCATGCTATCTTGGGACCGTGTGATTTCATGTGGTCTTGGGACCGTGTGATTTCATGCGGTCTTGGGACCGTGTGATTCCATGCGGTCTTGGGATCACGTGGCTTTACATGGTCTCTGAGATCGTTTGGTTTCGAAATGGTCTTGGGACCATTTGGGACTTTTGTGATTGTTTTTGTGTTTTTCTGTAAGAACAAAAAGGATAAAAGTTAGTCTAATGGTATATATGCAATAAAGGAAGAAAGTTAAGGATTCTATCTAATTTATCTGAGAAAGAGTATGGAAAACTGAGGAAAACTATTAAGATAACATCACAAAATAGGAGGTTATCACCAATCATCCCATGATTGGCTCTTAGGGCATGCATACCAACAATGTTTTCCTAATGACATGGATAAGGTTAGCCTTGGCATAATTTGTTCTATAACAGCTACATATGTGTCTTAATTAATATCTTATATACAAATAACTAAACTTTCTCATCAATCAACACTTGAACTAGTCTTATATTTTATTTCTGATAATATATACAATAATATTTGGCTTGCAACATACAAGCATGCATACTCTAAGTGTACATACAAAGTCATGTCACCAAGTTGAGGCATTCATAAGAAATTATTAGATTTAATCATTATATCATTAGTTCATATATAACAAGTTGAATTGCCTCCATTAAATCACATATAAATCATCCCATTACAATGATCAAAACTGTCCCATCACATAAAACCAATAACATGTGAATCCATGGTGATTATCTTAGTCAAGGAAACAAGATAGGGAAAAACATAAATTTAGGAAGATGTAAATTCAGGCTTGAAGGTACCATGTACATGAAAATGATTTTTATTTGTAATTTTCTGTCAATTTAAACAATACATATATTTTTCTAAAAAATGGATGACATATACACTTAGTTCACTTACGATATATGGAATATTATTTTTTTCTACTAAAAACATAAAATTAATATGAATTAGTTATATTATAACATACAATCCACTTCTTATGAACTAGTAAAGCCATTGATAATTACATTTAGCTTATGGTGATATTTCTACTTTTAACCACTATCCACAAAATTTAGCATACTTATCTCAACCTCTAACTTTAGTAATCTAACAAAATTTAAGTGACCTTGGATTAACCACTCATAATCCTTTGGGTAGAATTTGGGAATTGGATTTCTTCAAATCCTAGATACCGTATGACTAGGAATAATCACTTTTTAAAAGGGTACAAAGTTATTCCTTTGTACTTAACCACCTTCATGTAATATTGTATTATTTTATATTTAATGTAATATGTTTTGGTACAAAGGAACATAAAAAATATGTGGGAATCCCTTGATCCTTTCTAGACTGCATACTCAATTACATAATTTACTCCCTGAAATATTTCCAAATGCATATAATAAATAATGAATATATATATATATATATATGTCTATATTGTATATGCATAATATCATATTCATTTACTAAAAAATATCTCCTTCTACTAAACATGTAGTCATGCTCAATTTATGATTTTTATTGGTGTCTATAATAATAATTTGAACACCTCTTCCTAAATATGGTATTGTTTTCTTATGATAGATCTAATTCATTCTAATGAGAGTTCACTGAAGGGTAAATGTCGAGTCATTATGCACAAGATACTTGCCAATGGTTTGCATCAAAAGACTACTTATTGAACAATGAGTGTCGTAACTAAAACCAAGTATTAAGGCTTGTTTCATATCATATAAACCCAAATTTATTGTTAGGAATCTCAACATAAAGGTATAATTCTTTCAAGGTAACAATTTTAGAGATGCCAAATGAAGTTGTGCAGAAATTCTACTTTTTAGAAGTAATTTTACAACATGAGATTTATCATATGTTAAAATAAACTACATATATTGATAAAGTTATGTAATAATTATTTTGGACAATATTGCAACAAATATCATATTAAAAGGTGTTATCATATATTACATGTCATTTCTTGATGATAACCGACCATCGGAGCTTTAGAAAGTCATTGTGATGAAACATTACATGATTTTTCTGTAGTTTGGGACTTAGTTATGTATTGCTTAATGATTTTGAATAGACATAAATCAATTTTAAATTATACACTTTTTTTTCATTTTGCTCCCTATTTCCTTAATGAAATATATTGATACGATCACATCCCTGTGAAATTGCACTATACAAATGTGAGGACTCCATTAGGATGTGACTTGCAATAGGGTCCCTTAATTGAGCACGAATGAGTTCTACATAATTTACACAAACTATACCTATCACTACATGACTGTTCACACTATCAAATATAGTTGTAAACGGATCATGTTGGGTAAATGTTTATAAATATATTAAGATTTAGGTCTCATGTAATCATATATTAATTACCAAATTTGTTAGAACCTTTACCCCATAGTAACTCATCTTTAATTACCCATAGTCTCTTGGCCGGTAGGATGTTAAATGTAATGGGTAATAAGTTAGACATAGATATCTACTTCTAACATTTATTTCATATGACACTTTGAAATCATACATAATACACTCTCAAAGATTAATATAGAAACACATTTAGGTGAATTTGTCACAAAGTTTTTCGTTACCATCATCCTAACCCCACTTACTCTAGAGTCAGGGCCAGTAGGGTTTGGGTGTACGTGCATAGAATAGCACAAATATTTCACAAAGACAGTATATATGTAAAGGAAATAACAACATGAGATAACAAGATACATTTAGGAGAAAAGACATGTACAAAATTTATTTCTAATAAATCCCATTGGTATTTCATTTGAAAGAGTAATTGCACTTGGTCTTCATTTGGCATCAAAAATTTGATATACAAAATATATTAATGCTAAAACCTAAAGTACTCTATCAAAATACAAGCAAGAATAGTTCAAGAGTAATATAGAATTATGTTTGGATACTAACATAAAATTGATAAAGAAGTAGAAGCAAGTATAGAACACTTGAGATGACATTCTTTTATACAAGGTATGTTTAGGATTTCCTTATCCAGTATACCAATATAGGCCTTTTAACCATTTCTAAAGGAAGGGTCTTTCAAGGACATTTGCATTTCAAAGCCTAAATGTAACAAACTAAACCTCAATGTACTTGAACTTCCACCCCATTCATAAAGATATCCTATTTTCTGTATCAGTTTGTCCTTAATGTTGAGTTTTTGTAAACTTAGTGGCTTGGAGTAAATATGCATGCAAACATAAGGGGTTAGTGCACAATTACCTCAACTAATGTGTTATTAAGAGTTATGTTGCAAAATATCCACAAAAATGAAATAATTATTGAATAAGGTTAGAAATAAAACATAATGAAAATAAAAGTAGTTAATGAGTATCCTAATCACCTCACATCACCTATCTCCTTATAAAAGGAAAATAAAGCATGAAAAGGAGGATATTAAGCTAATTGATGACCTCTGAATTAATGAGGGAGGATTACCTCATATTTTTGTTCAAAAATCTAATGAAAAATCTTTTTCACCTTAACTAAATTTTCTTATACATTAATGAACACATTAATGACAAATATAGTGGTTGAGAGCCAAAATATGAATGAAAATGAGGTTTAAAGACATAGGAATATTATAGACATTAACATGGGCCTATGGTTCAATTTTGAGATTAATTAGACAATATGTGAACCCTCAAATTGATTTTAGATGAATTGAGTAAGGTTTTATTAATAATTTAATATGATTTCATTTATATCATGTATTTAACCTAAAGTCTAAGCAATTAATAACTATCATGGGTTACTCCCATTTAATCAAATGCGTGCATGATTCTCAACCATTGGATGGCCGATTTGACGGCCCAAAGTTCACCTTCTACCTCATTCCTCGGCGAGTTAGAGGCGTTACATAGTGGAACTTCTTCCGCGATCAGTTTCTCTATCAAGCGTTCACCATTTTTCTTGGTTTCTTCTTCATCAAATCTGTCACTCCCTCTCGATTAAAATGACCCATTACTCTTTGTTAGTTTCAACCAAACTAAGAAATGCCCAAATTGGTCGTTCGAGCTCTCTCACCCGTACCTCTATTTCACCTCAATATATCACCTCATCTATAAATATGAACCTCCTCACCTTCTTTGGCACCAAAAAAATAGTTTCCTCACTCCAATTACTAGCAAACTCCTCTCCTAGCCACCACCATTACAATTTGTTTCCAGAGCTTCACAACGCTCCTAGTTGACCCTCGGTGACACAAACACAACAATTCAAGACATAGGTGAGTCTGCCATCTACTCGTCTTCACTTCTTTTCATTTCGTTCAAAGCTTTGGTCATGAATCGTGAGTTTGCCCAAATTCAAGGCAAGTTGTTGCATGCAGCTCGATGCCATGGAGCAGCGAGGTCTATGGGATGAACCCATTGATTTCATGACTGCACCCTCACTCACCCTTCTTTCTTTGTTTTTCACCCAAGGGCAAATCAATCTTTTCTCCCTCTCACTTAGTCGCATTTGACCGAAACCAACAAGCACGAACCCCCAACCTGGCCATACATGATTGGCCCATGTCAGCATGTACCCGATCTCCAGTGTAGCCTCTTTCACATAACATTTAGCCCACGTGGCATTTTCCTATTTTCTGATTTGTTGATTTTAGAAAATTCTTATTTAATTACTCAATTATTAGAAAAATATAAATAAAAATGATATGGATTTATAAAGATAAACCATATCCAATAAAAATATTTTTGAAGCCTGATTTCCTAGTTTTCAAGGAAGGGTTTTCATTAAACCAAAATGACTAATTAATAAGCCCTAAAATGTATAAATAATTCATTTTAGCATCAAATTGACTCAAAAATTTGTTTTCCGAATTATAAAAATATACATAATCGTTGGACCTAGTTTTCAAGTCCAAAATAGAGGATTTATCATGAATATGTAAAAATTAGGGTTTCTACCCTTAACTTATTACAAAACCCTAATCTATGTTATGAAACCTTGTATCTTGGATAAAAGTGACATTGGACATATATATTTGGTGAAAAGTCATCTCTAGAAATCTCAAGTGAGGTATGTGCAACTATATTTTTGTATGTGTATGTGCATTCTAACCCTAAGTTGGGCATATTTTCATCGAATCCTATTTTCCCAATGAGGTACGATCATATTCCTTAGTTCAATAATTCTTATTATTTCACTTTGATCATTGTAGGGTCTTGGGAAAAGTTAGCAATTTCTTATATCTACCACTAAATTATTCTACCATGATGATATGCATGACTAATTAACTAATGTAGCGTACATTTTTACAATCACCCATAGTGGGCATGTGTAAATTCACCCACAGGAATGTTATAATTCTCCCCACTTTATATATATTTTTGGGTGTTTGGGAATATGTAAATTCTCCCTCACCTAGAGCTTGAGGTTAGGTAGGTGCTTCAGTCCTATATTAGGTAACTGTAATCATATTAAATCATGCGTGCAAAATTTTACTATTATTTGAACTAGAAGAATTCTTATTTGTATACTTGCCTCATACTTTTGAAATCTCTTAGTTTAGTGAACCTTTACTTTGCCATTTTTTTAAATTGGTAAATGTCCTTAATTGACACATGTTTATCTCGTCTTGCTGGGTGACCCCAACCACCCAGAGCCAGGACAAGGGATAGGACCATAACAAGGAGTAGCTAACTTAGAGTGAGACTACCAAGATGACTAGGTTACTATTGTTAGATCATGTAGTCTACTTTCTAGTTTCTTTTCAAACAATTGAAATAAAGCTATGTAATAGCATAGGTTTTTTTTTCACTGCTATTGTTGACAATTTTTTTATATTTGGTCCATGCTTATTTAAATGGAATTATTATGCCTGCATCCCTCATCTTCAAAACTTTTATAAAAAATATGGATGTTGTGTATTTTCCATTAGATTTTTGTAAGGAGGTGATCTCACCTCTTTACACTAAATGTCATTGTGTTTCTATGTGAGGGGCCTCAAGGCCAAAGTGAATGAGCTAACTCTGTTTCAATTTTATCTTGTTCCCTCACTCTGAGAATTGAAGTAGATACTCAAGGTTATAAAATAGATTTCTATACATTATGTTCAAGGTTTGCAAATGTAGTATAATAGAACATGAAAATAGTAGTCATACGAACAATATCTCAAGTAATAATGTATCCATATTGGCATACATAAAAAGAATTGAATATCATAGTAGGGTCAACAGATTAAGTTTACCTTGTGAGTAATGAGTATGTCATAATTCATGAGCAAGATTCTAGAGAAGGCCTAACACAAAGGGGGGCCTAAAATGTAAAAAGACAAAATAGTTGGTCTTAGAACAATATGTTTTTGATAATATAAACACATTTCATATCATGTGGATGTTCTCCTAGACCTAGATTCAACATCAACCAAACCTTATTCCAACATATGTATGAATTTATTCAATATAGAAAAAAAATCACAAATGGACGATTGGTCTAGATGGAGCATCCACAAAAGAGAAACCAGAAAATTAAGAGAATATCTAATTTGGTAATAGGTAAAGCGTGGTCTATATTTTGACCAAGGTTTGATCATGTGAGATGGCAACTAGTCATATTAGATCAATTTCATGCAACATGGCCACATTTCCATGTCATATAAGAATTTAGTAGATCAAGTTAGGATTTACAGCTATAATATGAATTTATTACTTGAGTACCTAACCTCCAAGAAATAAAATAAAATACTATATATTTTAAAATAAATATTTAACATCAAAATTGAACCCCTCACTACTTGCTTGAGATTTCAGAGTGAAATCTTTTTAAAGGGTGGTGTGCTGTAATGACCCCAAATCTAGGTACCACCCTCTATTTTCTTTTCCTATACAACTAAACTTCTATTTTTTTTAATTTGTTGGGAGTAGTATTGTAGACCCTGAAATAATCTAGAATAGTTGAACCTTATGTCATCAACTAGTTATATAACTATTATTGAGTGTGACTTTGAAGGAAATAAAATTTGTTTTTGTTTTACATCAGTGGTCGTATCAAATCAAAACTTGAGTGTGGGGTTGAGTTTGAGTCTATATACCCTCTTGACTAGGAAGAGATTTGTCGAGGAGAAAATACCAAGTGTCCATGTTAATCATAAGGAGAAAGGTATTATCCATTTAGTGGACTACTTAACAACCATCTGTTAGTATTAGTGTCTAGAAAATTAAAATATTGCTGGTGAGATCTAAAATCATGTTCAATGATGGGTTAATCATCAATCTACTATATGGGAATTATATAAAACTCGTGTCTTATTTTCCCTACAATGGGTCACGCTTGTTGACCTTTAATTATTGGATGTTAAAACTTTATGGCGGGATGGACGAGACGTTATGTTACCTTCGTCCCGACGGACAGCCACACACAGATGTTACGGGAAGACGGGTAGGCCTCCACTGATTGGTCACATAGGTTACTGTGATTTACCGATGGTTACACAGGTTTCAAATTCAAAAGAGCACAGTGACCACAGAAAACCCTATTTTAAGGCTTATAGTTCTCTAAATACCAGACACCCAAAAGTTAGCTGGTTTCCTTTCACCGTTCTCACTGAAGTCACTTCGCAACCCCTCTTTTTAACTCCATACATCGTGAGATCGTCCCATAAGCGAGTAGCGACCCTCTCCCCAGTAATTCATCTGATCAATTCCCTTAGAATGAAGCAACATCTCACGTCGAAGCTACTGTCATCTCTGGCGAGGAAGCAAGAAGGAGCGCTGCTGTGTTCACCTTCAGAACAATTAAAGGTAACAATACCATCTCCAACTCCTAACTAGTTGTTCCTCGCCTTCCGTTTGTGCTATCTTTGCCCAAATAGATGGGTCGATGAGATCCCCTATTTTCACCACAGTGGAACCCCTCTCTGTCTTCAGGTTTTCGTGCCTATAGCTGCACTTTCAAAGCTTCCACCTTGTTAGCGATGAAACATTAATGTTGGTTGTCAATGGTTCCACGCACGCCTACTCTCTTTCCACATACAATTCTGTCCCTGAAATCCCGCCGCATGCCTAGGTCGTTATCGCCGGTAGTGGTAATGGCTCTGTGAATGTCGACCCTTCCGGTTGAAGCACTTGAACTGTGTGGTAATTAGATCATCTATCGTGGTTTTCATAGTTTACCAATCAAACCGAGAGGCTTCAAACCATGGTTTTTTCCTGCTCGTGCGTCGTGATCTAGTTAGGCCAAGATGGCCAGTCTTTCCGATACCGATGCACTTGGCAACCGTCGTGGGACTGGAATATGATTCTGTAACCATAGGTGAATACCCCTTTCCCCTGGCAGGTTTGTGAGGATAGATAAACGAATGAGTGATTTTGTTTGGTTTGATGATCGCACACTTTGCAGAAATTGATGATGGAAGTACTCTGAACACAGACCCTGGTCTACTTGGTGTTGAGTTCATGCCAATAGGGTATTGGTAACCCAACCGTGGATGTAGTTGAGGTTTAAAGCCAGTGAAGGTTAATTATGAATTTGCATTCTAAAATAGCTAGTAGCCATCTGAATCGCACCTTAGTTTTCTCGTTTTGAATCACAGTGTGCGACTGAGTGTGAATCTAATTGAGAAATCAGAGACAAGAAATGCTGCTAGCAATTGTTTATTAAGTAAGTTTAATCTAGTATTTCCGTGCAAGAAAAATGAGAGTTAGAGTAGTTCTTATGGGTGTATTTTCAGAAACCAGAAAGTATAATCATTGTTTTGGAATTTTCATGACAGTCTGATTTAGTAAAACGGTATCTTTGCGTTTGAACGTTAGAATAATTAAAATTAATACCTTGATATCAGTAGGCCTTTAGGAGATATAGTGTAACTACAAGACCTAATTTTGAGTTTACATAATGAGTATTTCAATGGGATTAAGCTATTGTACAAGATTTAATATTAACTCCAAGTACCATTTTATGCCTAGGTGGCGATATTACTATTGGTTCAGACTTAGGTGATTATTTATTTGACTTAGACATGACTGAAGGTATGTACTCCTCCCTATTTATAACTAGGCATTTATATGACTAAACTTTCCCATAATGAGGCACCTTTTGAAATACTTGCTCTTATCCCATTTTGTGGGACAATTCATATACTTTCAGTTAGATTTATTATTATTCTTTTGAAATTACTATCATGTTGAATTGGGTTAATGACCCCATCTGCTTTTGTGCTTAAATCATGCCACATGTTTGTGAAATATGTAACTTTCCACTCTATTTATGCATGTTAGATAATTCGACTAGTTTAACTATTGTAGATGCTTATGCATAACCATTAGGGTATGCTTTTCTACCTGGGGTATGCTTTTCTACCCTTATATATACATAGGCATGCTTTTCCACCTAGGGTGTGCTTTTCCACCCATTTTACTTAGGCAATGACTCAGTGGTGTCATGGCCCTACTATAGTTACTTTAGTCCAATATATCTACATGCAAATTATTATGATTGTTGTGATATTGTGAATGGTTAATGGCAAGATGTTTTATTTCACTTGTTTATTTATATGCCTCATTCTTTTCAAAATTTCTTCTCTTGTTACTTCTCTTTGAAAATTACCTAACTTTATTGGCCCCCTTTTTGATGGGAACATCTTACTTTACTTATGAAATAATTAATGTCCAGTTAATTTTCTATTGTACATACTCAGCTTTTGCTGACTTATACTCTTTTGTTTCCTATTTTTCTGGGTGTTCCCTCCACCCAGATTTAGGTACTTTGTAGCGCAGAGACACATGATAATTATGAGCTCATTGGTGAACATAAGGATAGATTGAGACAACCTTGTTACCCTCTGCATAAGGGCTTATGTGTATATAGATGTAACAGTTTCAATTTATGTACCACCTTAGAGTGAGAAAGTTGTGTACATGTGCATTTTTTTTAACTTGGTAAATAGTTATGTTTTCCACTGCTAAAATATTTTTTTGTCTTATGTCTTTACCATGGAGTGGGCCCTCTACCGAGTCCCACTCTTTACAGAATGGTATCAGAGCTTAAGCAGTCGGTAACTAGACTGTTTCAAGTTACCCTAGATGGTTCATTAGTAGGTAGTTGACCGTTAGAGGTAGTTTTCATATCTAAACCTAAGTCATGTTTTCCAATTAGGGTTTCACTCCCTATCAGATTTGGCGGTAGAAATGTATCCCAAACATAATCTGTGGATGACCTAGTATTGGGTACAGTCTTACCAATCCTACCCTCTCCTTATAGGTATAGCTCTCTATACATAAAGGGCTATTCTCCTAGGATGTAGCCTCTACCTCCCGCCTTGGGGAAGGACAATTCATCTTGTATGAAGAGTAGGTTGACTTGAATTCACATAATTGTTTGTCACCTGGTACAAGTCATTAACCCTTTTTCTTTTTTTGATTTCTATCGCGCCTATGATACACGTGTTATGTGGGATGAGCATGCATGGACACAAACTTAGGATATTGACATGAGTTTTATACTTTCAGATGTTTTATGATAGTATGTGAAGATATGAACTAGATCCCTAAGTTTATGCTTGTCTTGCGTATAACATGAAGTTATTTCAACATTTTATGCTTGAGACTCACCATCCAAGGACTGGATACTATCCTAGATAAACTTTCAATAACTATTAAACGAGGGTTTGTTGAAAGAAGATATAAGTTTTAAATATTGATCCTAGGGTCTTTCGGTTTTCATCACATGGTCCCCCTCCTTTTCGGCCTTTGCTTCCTCTTCAAGACCGAGAGAACACTTCCCTCATTCGATTCCAAATCAATGGCTTTGATTCTCTCAGTTTCACCTAAACAACTCCACCCTCTTTCAGTTTCCTATTCATGGTCTCACCCTTTCGGTCTTATCCCTTGTTTGTTCTGCTCCTCTCGATTTTAAAACCGAGAGAACGCTCTCGATTTCAAGACCGAATGCCCCCTCCCTCTCAAGAACGTGAAGCATCGTGACCCCAAACCGAATGATGGTCCTCTCATTCTCCCATCTCCTCTCCAACCTGCTACGCCCGTTGCTCGTCCTCCTCCTTCATCCCTGTTGTTATGGTCTCCTTCTTCCTCCTCATTCCACCTCCCTTCCCCTCTGCTAACCTGGTTGGCCATCCACAATATGGATCCCTACCTCCATCATCCACGACGGCATCGACAATCCACTGCCTACTCCTCCAAGACCGACAATAGTGCCTGCAGCACCTTCCTCCCTTGTCAATGCTTTCCTCCTCCTTCGATCACCACCACCAGTAGCTCCATCTTCCCTTCCTCCACATAGTTTCAAGACCGTGTCAAACCTCACAGTTTTGAGACCGTGTGGCAAAAAATAATCTTCAAGACCGTATGGCCTTTACTTACCCCCCAGTGAAGACTACTTGGACCTTAACTTAATTCATACGATAAAGATCGGTTGGACCTGGACTCCAACCCTAGCTATACTCCTATAAAAATGCCAGCGCCACCACTTTGTAGGAGGGGGGATACAATCGAACAGTACCCACCATCTCGCGATCCAGCACTCCATCTGACCACGCTCGCGGTGCCATCCACCTCCATTGAGCACTTCCCCCAACCGTAGAGGAGCGCCGCATCTCATCTCGCCACCACATCTCTACCCATCTCATGTCCGCCCTTCACCACAGCAGCACATGTGCCTCCATCCACCTCGCCCAAGTGTCATCAGGTTGCTGAGGTGAAGAAAAGCCTCGATCCGTCGCCACCCTGATTAGGAAGATAAGGACGCAACACCTCCATCCCTAACGCTCTATCTTCTCTATGTGCACCTAGGGTGGAGATAAGCGGGCCAACCCATCTCCTCCAACCCACCTCCACATCCCACACACATCTAATGTCATAGGTCTTGTGGTGAAAACTACAGCCTTGTCTGCTCCATAGATCAGGGGGCATCCATCCATCTGTACACCCAAAGTCTACTCCTCTTGCTATGAGTAAGGAGGGCGAGATGAGAAGGAAGGAGGAGAGAGAAGTTCTACCCCAACTGCCTCGTCTGTCGTGGTGTCACTCACTCTTCGTCTGGATTTGCTCTGATGTGGTGTACATGACTGTATCTTCACCGAACTGCGACAATCTTCTGCATCACGCTCATGGCAAAATCCTCCCTCTCTCTTGTTCTTTTTGTTTCTCACATCATGAGCGAGTAATTTCATTTTGCTGGGTGCGGGGACTAGCCCCGCTTCCCATGCTTATATGTCCTTTTGTTAAACATTCCATGGCATGTATATGAATTTTCATTTTGTTGTTAATCGTCCATGTGTGTTTGCGGATTGATCACCTTCTTGCATTTATATTATTCTTTCCAATATTGCGAGAACTTCAATATGTAGGATTTGAATGTCGATTAACGCGGTTGACTCCCTGATGAGAAATCAGATGGGATTCCCTAAGGTCGTAAGTGCCTGATCCATGAGGGGATGAGCCATCTAGCCCACAGTGATGTTTTTATGTGCCTAAGCATCCTAACAGAGGGACATTGCTTCAGTTATATATATGTATCTTCGGAATCGTAAGTGCATGATCCGGATGACAACAAGAAATATGATGCCTAAAGTGATAGTTACACAAACCTAAACATCCCTCCAAGAGGGTTTGCAGAAATTCTATTTGGACAATTAGATCTTTCCTGGATGTTTGTGATTGGATATGTTTGTATGTGTAGTGGTGGTGAAACCCTAGACCACCCCAGCGATCTTCATCATTAATCGAGATTCAACTTAAATCTTGTACTTTACTTTTCTTGCAGGTTGTTTAGTTAAACTCAAATCAACCTTTGTTCTAAATATTAGTCTTACTTGAGCTAGACTAAACTGGCAACGATTCTTAAAAAAGTTGTCCCTTGGGATTTGATCCTTAACTATACTGCGATAAGACCTGTCTTTTTGCGGGTCGTATTATTGCAAAAGTTTTGGTTAAAAACTCAGGGATTTCAACCCCGAGTGAATTTGTTAGTGTGATAATAGACTACGTCAAATTCTGGCATTGTTGCCGGGGACAACGGAATCAATTAGTCAAATCTAGTTCTTTTAAGGCTAATCTAGGAATTTGCTTTTTCTTTTGATACTTTTGATCATTCACTTGAATTTGGTTCTAATTTTTCAATCTTACTTCTGAAAGATCTTTCCATCCCAGGTACTCTTAAAGACAAGTGCATGCACCGTTCGAACAGTTTCAGCCTTGCTGCTAGCTTTGACCCCAAGATCAAACAAACCTTTCATCATCAAAGTAGAGAGAACCAAGCAAGAATGGCCCAAGAGGTGGAAATAGCCCAAAGGGTAGATCAAGTCCTTAATGCACAAAGAGAAAGGCTCATGCAAGAAGCTCGAGCTGCATCTCAAGAAGAAATCCAAGCAGCTCAAGTGGCAGCTCAACAAGCTGAGTTACAAAAAGACCTTAGGGAGTTCTCAATCCCTAAATCTACTGATGTTCAACCTCCTCCTATCAACAATCCAAATTTTGAGATAAGGGCACATTGGACCACCTTGCTTCAAAACAACCCATTATATGGTAAGCAAGGAGAAGATAGTCAGGAACATCTTCTAAGGTTTATTGATCTATGTGCTATGACAAAGAAAAATGGAGTATCTGACGACGCCATCCGACTTCGTATCTTCAAGTATTCTCTTGCTGATAGAGCTATAAGTTGGTACAATTCCTTGCAATGTGAACCCATCACCACTTGGGAACAACTTCAAAATGTCTTTCTGGAGAAGTTCTATCCTCCTTCTCTCACCTATAAAATCAGGGGACCTATAACTCAATTCACTCAGGTCCCAGGAGAATCCCTAGCTGAAGCATGGGAAAGATACAAAGAGCTTCTACGCAAGTGTCCACACCATGGCATTCTTAAGAATCAACTCATTGAGATCTTCTATAGGGGTGTGGATGATGACATCAAAAGGTTCTTAGAATCCTCATCTAGAGGAAACTTCATGCGTTAGAGTTATGACAGCGCATGGAAGGTTGTCACCCTTGGCACTAAAAATGAAGCTAATTGGAGTAGATCAGTAGGCCAAGGAGTGTAGAAGGTAGCTATGGTTGAATCTATTCCTGAGTACAAGTCTATCGTTGAATCCCTCAAGCTCCTAGTTACCAAACAAGACCATCTTGAATCATCTCTTGCTGCCTATGAAAGAAGACACTCACTCCCACAACAATAAGAACAGATCAAGTCAACTTCACTATTTTGAGAAGCATGCAAAGGCACCGATCATTCTACACTAGCTTGCAATGTTCTCTATGATGTTGTTCTAAGCAACGTTTATTGCCAAGGAGATAATGGTCAAATGGAAAATCTTAATGCTATCAACACCATCCCTGGTCAAGGATATTACAATCCAAATCAGAATAGGAACCATCATGGTTTTCAATATGACAATCCTTCAGGAGCGTAAAACTCCCAACAACTTGGTTCAAACAACCAACAACAAGTTCCATCGGGATTCCAGTACAACCAACAACAAAACTTCATAAATCAAGGAAACTTTAGAGGTGACTTCTCAAACAGGAACTACAACAATTATCAGAACAATTCTCAGTTTCGAAATCCCAACCAAGTCCCTTACCAGAACCAAAAACAAGGGCAACAAGCCGGTCTAGTCTCTCCGGATGACAAGCTAATAGCCATTGAGAAGATGATGCCATCATAGCAGACTATGATAGCTAACTAGCAAGCCCATTAGAAGGCTATTGAATCTCAACTAGCTCAACTTGCAACTAGCATGAAGCCACCTACTGGAGCCTTTTTTGGCCAACCAGAGAACAATCCTAAGCACCCATAGCAAATGAAGGTTGTCATCACCAGGTCTGGAAAAGACTATTTTGATCCTCATGTCAAGACACATGTGGATATTTCAGACAAGAATGACTTTGCGATTGTCCAAGACTCTGCAACACCTGAGTCTCAACCAAAAGGACCAGTAACTACTGATAAGATGGACAAGGCAAGTTTTGAAGAACCTACTATTGTAGAAACAGAAACACTAGAGCTAGATGTACCAGTGTACAAGCCTCGTCCCCCTTTCCCTGTTCGTTTAAAGTAGAAGAAGCTTAATACTTGATTCAACAAATTCAAGGAAGCCATGAAGAAGCTTCATGTTGATATTCCCTTTCTTGATGCGCTGGCTGAAATACCAGCATGGACAAAGTACTTAAAGTTTCTCCTCACAAGAAAATTATATAACTGAAGAATACGAGATAGTTAAGTTAGCAACAACCACATCCGATATCATCTAGAGCAAGATGCCCAAGTAGTAGAAAGATCTAGGATCTTTTGGGATCTCTTGCCATATCAGTGATTCCTCTTGTAAGAAGGGATTGGTCAATCTAGGTGCTAGCATCTTTATCTTTCCACTTAGCCTTTGCAAGAGGCTAGGGTTTGCTAAACTGCTCCCGACTGCATGACCATACAGCTTGCAGATAACACTGTAACTCTTCCCTTGGGAATTATTGAGGATGCATCTGTCAAGGTAGGCAAAGATTCCTATGTTCCGTGTGACTTTGTCATCATGGACATAAAAGAAGATGCTAGATACCCTCTCATATTTGGCCGTCTGTTCCTTGTCACTACAAGATCTCTGATTGATGTTGAAGCAAGAACCTTGCTCCTTCAACTGGGTAAAGAAACTCTTGAGTTCAATGTTTTTGAAAGTATGCGAAGACCAAGTATGCAAGAAGAAGTCTACTTGATTGATTGCATAGAGAAGATGTAACTCCTCATGCAAGAGGATTATGAAGAAGAAGATCCTTCAGGAGTGGCTCTAACTAATCCAAATGGAGATAGTTCAGTTGACAAACAAGTGAAAAATTGTGTTATCTACAACGACACTACTGGAGAAGATCCTGAAGCCAAATTTGAGGAACTCAAGGCTGTGAATGTTACTAAAGAACCGTGCGAGAAACCAAAAGCCCCTAAAATGAAACCCCTACCCGAGGGATTGAAGTACATGTTTTTAGATGACCTTATGATCTACCCAGCCATCATAAATTTAGATCTAATGGCAGCATAAGAATATAAACTCCTGACGGAACTAAAGGAAAGAAGAAAAGCAATCATCTACAAGATTGTTGATCTCATCGGGGTCAGTCAAGCACTTTGCACGCACAAAATCCCCTGATGGAAGACCACAAGCCGACTGTCAAACATCAATGAAAGCTAAATCCAAATATGAAAGAAGTAGTCCACCGTGAAGTTATCAAATTGCTTACTACAGGGATCATCTATCCTATATCTGACTCGTCATGGGTAAGTCTGGTACATGTTGTCCCAAAGAAAGGTGGCACTACTGTTATACAGAATGAGGATCATGAACTCATCCCCACACAAATAGTCACCAGGTAGAGGATGTATATTGATTATAGGAAGTTGAACAAGGAGACATGTAAGGATCATTTCTCGATGCCTTTTCTTGATCAAGTCTTAGAGCAGTTGGCTCACCAAGAATATTTCTGCTATCTTGATGGTTACTCTAGCTTCTATCAAATTACTATACATCCATATGACCAAGAGAAAACAAATTTTACTTGCCCGTTTGGAGCATACACTTTTAGAAGAATGTCTTTTCGCCTTTGTACTGTGCCTGCAACTTTCCAACGCTGCATGGCATCTATATTTGTTAGTCTAACCAAAACTATTATGGAAGTTTTTATGGATGATTTCTTCGTATATGGGGATTCGTATGACTCGTGCCTGAAGCATCTCTCCCTTGTCCTCAAATGGTGTGAAGAATCACATCTTGTTTTAAACTAGGAGAAGTGCCACTTTATGGTACAAGAAGGCATTGTTCTTGGCGATAGAGTCAGCAGTCGAGGAATCGAAGTACACAGAGTGAAAATTGAAGTAATTTCCAAACGCACTATCCCAACAAATGTAAGAGAAAAGTTTGCATGTTCCTCAGTCATGCAGGCTTTTATAGACGGTTTATAAAGGATTTCTCCAAGATAACCAAACCGATGACGAATTTGTTGCTAAAGGACGCTAATTTCCATTTTGACAAAGAATGTGTCAAGAGTTTCAACAACCTGAAGCATGCCCTTGCAACAACACCCATCATCAGAGATCCTGATTGGGATCACCCATTTGAAATCATGTGTGATGCCAGTGATTACGTTGTGGGTGCTATTTTAGGCCAATGTATAGAGAAGAAACATTATGTGAACTACTATGAATCGAAGACCCTCGACGAATCTCAGAGGAACTACGCAACTACTGAAAAGGAACTCCTTGCAGTCGTGTATGCATTTGATAAGTTCAAATCCTATCTCATTGGTTCTAAAGTCATTGTCTACATAGATCATGTCGCTATCTGTTACCTCCTAGCAAAGACAGATGCAAAGCCTAGGTTGACCAGATGGATTCTCCTCTTGCAAGAATTTGATTTGGAGATAAGAGATAAGAAAGGTACAGAGAATGTTGTGGCAGACCACCTTAGTCGTATCCACACTCTGGAAATCGAGAAGATCCCGATTAACGATTCTCTTCCAGACGATCAACTAATGAAAGTCTCATAAGCTACCCCTTGGTACTTAGACTATGTGAACTACCTCGTCGTTGGTGTCATCCACCCTGAATGCACCAAAAATGTACTGAAGAAATTCATGCATGATGTGAAGCGGTATCACTGGGATGAACTGTACCTCTTCAAGCGTTGTGTTGATGGTCTCTACAGACGTTGTATCACTGAGGAAGAAGCCCAAATCATTTTAGAGAAATGTCACTCAGGCCTAGTTGGAGGCCATATGAGTTTTAAGAAAACTACTTTGAAGGTTTTCCAATGTGGTTTCTTTTGGCCAACCATATCCAAGGATTCCTACAACTTTGTTCTAGCATGTGACAAATGTCAAAGAACATGTAACATCATGAAAAGAGATGAGATGCCACTTAACCTATGGCAATAAGTCAAGATTTTTGATGTTTGGGGTGTGGACTACATGGGTCCATACCCATCTTCACATGGTTTTTCCTACATCCTAGTCGTGGTTTATTATGTCTCAAAATGGGTAGAGGTCATACCAACCGTAACTAGAAATTCCAAACCCATTATGAAGATGTTTAAAGATATTAATTTTCCCCATTTCAGAGTCCCACAAACTGTGATATCCAATGGAGGTTCTCATTTTCTAGAAAGAAGCTTTGAAGCGTTGTTAAGAAAATATGGTGTAACGCACAAGGTAGCTTCCCCCTACCACCCACAAACAAGTGGGTAGGTAGATGTCTCTAACCGTCAACTCAAGGCTATCTTGGAAAAGATAGTAGGTTGCAACTGAAAAGATTAGTCAGTGAAAATCAATGACGCCTTGTGGGCCTACCGAACCGCTTTTAAGACTCCTCTTGGAACTACACCATTTTGATTAATCTATGGAAAGTCATGCCACCTTCTTGTAGAACTCGAACACAAAGCATGGTGGGAAATCAAACAACTAAATTTTGACCTGAAGAAAGCTGGCCAAGCCAGGATTCTACAACTTCAAGAACGGGATGAACTCCGGATGACAGCTTATGAGAATGCACAAATCTACAAAGAACGCACCAAGCTTTGGCATGATGGTCATTTGAAAAGAAAGGACATTCAAGTGGGAGACTAAGTTCTACTATTCAACTCAAGACTGAGGTTGTTCCTAGGGAAACTCTGTTCTCATTGGTCTAGACCTTACATTGTCAATAGCATCTACCTGCATGGTGCTTTCTCTTTATGGAGTGAAAATTTGGTCGAATTTGTGGCCAATGGTCAATGCTTGAAGAGATATTTCACCTCAGAAGACATAGGCACTGAAGTAATGATGGATCTTACCAATCTAACGTATCCACCAAAAAATTGAAAGTTTCATGTCGAGCCATCGACGGAAAACAAAGGCGCTTGTCAGGAGGCAACCTGATCAATAATTTCATTTTTACTTTTAGTTTTGAATTAGAAAATTTCCTTAATTTTGTTTTCACTTTTTAGAAAATTTTGCACTGAACAGATATTGCATCACACAATGCTATCTTAAGTTCTAACTAGTCTTCATTTTTGATATTTTCATATGGAGGATGTGCACTGATTGGAACGCAACCACATCTAGTGGTCCAACCGGCATGAATTTTCCCCTCCATCTTGAATTTAGAGTTTGCTCGGGATGAGCAAATTTCTAAGTTCGGGGTGGAGGGTGGGTGGTACGTACCTTACTTTCCAATTGCTCCTATCTGTTTCAGACTTAAGATTTCATCGTTGCAATTTTGATCTAAATTTTCAAAATTTTTAAGTTTTTAAAGAAATTGTAGAGAATCTTGATGAAGTTTTGACGCCTTCTGTTTCAATAAAAGCCATTTCCTAGATGGCTAGTTTCTCTTTCTATGCATTTTGAATCATTATACCCACATTATTTGAGGAAAATCCTCAAGAGGACCACTTTTTGAAACTAGCCTATTGATTGAAATCATCTTGTGAAGCTTATGAATACTAACATCATGATCCTTCTACAAAAATGACAAGTGTCTGTCAAACTGATAGGGATCAAACATGTCGTGATTTTTAACTGACAAGTGGAACAATAACATGGAACCCCCACTGGATCCTCATCAAGTCATTATTTGAGTAGAGTATGATAAAGAGAAAGAACTGTTGCACTGAATTGTAAATCAAGTTGCATTCTGATCTGAACTCTCTTCTACACTTCTTCCATCACATTAGTACCCCTCCATCCATCAAAAAGAAACAAAAATAGCCAAAATAGTGCTAAACCCTAAGTTCTGGGTGCACAACACCTCTCTCTATATCCACTTCTTCTATACCACTCGCTAATTAATAGGGGCATACCACCAAGAAAAGATGTCAATGTGCACATAAAAAAAATGCAATCTCGAGTCGAATAAAGGAGATATTCACACAAAAAAGATGCAATCAATGTAACTGAAACCAAATAATAAATCTTGAGTCAAATAGAGGAGAGATATACAATTTCCTTCCATACCACCCTTCACTCCCTTTTCTACCTAAAGGCACAATGAATGCCTCACCTATCCTGAAATACACCAGTGTCAGATCAGGTGCACACTTGTTGTTCAGCGGGTGTCTCTAGACTCTTACAAAACTCTTAGAAAGGCTTGTTGTTGGAGAAGGTGAGGATGAAGTGATGTCGGGAAATGAACTCAGGAATGAAGATATGGTAAGACATGTTCGATGATCTAAGGGAGTTTAGACGCTTAGTCATATTGAGTAGAAAGGAAAAAATTGTGATGTGAAGTTGAGGGGATCACATGAGTCAAAATCATTCATTTGGTGACTGTTTCAGGTTTTTTGTTACTCGAGGACGAGCAACGTTTAAGTTCAGGGTGTTTTGATGAATGCATATTCATTATGGTTTTCGTCTCCATCTTGGGCCCGATTTTGCTTAATATATTCACTTTCAATTCCTAAAGTCTTATGATATACAAATTGCTCAATTCGCTAGATTGAAATTAACTTGATATTAATGTTGGTGTTTTATTATCCAGACTGAAGGGAATTGTTGGTTGCAGACCCACTTTCACTTAAGACCCTCTCAGCCTTAGTGTTTACCAATTGGTCTTGACCAATCGGTCTTAAACATTCGGTCCTGACCAAGTGGTTTGCCCACTCGGTCTTGCCTCTCGATTTCAACCTATTCGGTCTTGGCCATACGCTTTGGCCATTCGGTCTCTTTCACTCTTTTGATGTGGGTCTTTCGGTTTTCATCACATGATCCCCCTCCTTTTCGGTCTTCACTTCCTCTTCAAGACCGAGAGAACACTTCCCTCGTCTGATTCCCAATCAACGACTTTGTTTCTCTCAGTTTCACCTAAACGATCGCCACCCTCTTTGGGTTTCTTATTCACGATCTCACCCTTTTGGTCTCATGCCTTGTTCGTTCTGCTCCTCTCTGTTTTAAAACTGAGAGAATACTCTCAATTTCAAGACCGAATGCCCCCTACCTCTCAAGACAGTGAAGCATCATGACCCCCAAAATGAATGATGGTCCTCTTATTCTTTTGTCTCCTCTCCAACCTGCTATGGTCGTTGCCTATCCTCCTCCTTCATCCCTACTCTCATGGTCCCCGTCTTCCTACTCGTTCCACCTCCCTTCCCCTCTACTAACCGGGTCGGCCATCCACAATAGGGATGGCTACCTCCATCATCCACGATGACGTTGGCTATCCACCGCTTCCTCCTCCAAGACCGACAGTAGCGCCCGCAACAACTTCCTCCCTTGTCCACGCCTTCCTCCTCCTTTGATCGCCACCACTAGAAGCTCCGCCTTCCCATCCTCCACACAGTTTCAAGACCGTGTGAAGCCTCACAGTTTTGAGATCGTGTGGCGGCAAATGGTCTTCAAGACTGTGTAGCCTTCACTTACCCCCCAACAAAGACTGCTTGGACTGTCACATCCGTACGACGAAGATCGGTTGGGCCTAGACTCCAACCCTAGCTAGCCTCAACACTCCTATAAAAATGCCAACGCAACCACTTTGCAGGAGGGGGGATACAATTTAAAGGGTGGTGTGCAATAACGACCCCAAATCTAGGTACCACCCTTTATTTTCTTTTCCTATACAACTAAACTTCTAATTCTTTTAATTTGTTGGGAGTAGTATTGTAGACCCTGAAATAATCTAGAATAGTTGAACCTTATGTCATCAACTAGTTATATAACTATTATTGAGTGTGACTGTGAAGGAAATAAAATTTTTTTTTGCTTTACATCAGTTGTAGTATCAATTATAAACTTGAGTGTGGGGTTGAGTTTGAGTCTATATACCCTCTTAACTAGGAAGAGATTTGATGAGGAGAAAATACCAAGAGTCCATGTTAATCATAAGGAGAAAGGTATTATCCAATTAGTGGACTACTTAACAACCATTTGTTAGTATTAGTGGCTACAAAATTAAAATATTGTTGGTGAGATCTAAAATCATGTTCAATGATGGGTTAATCATCAATCTACTATATGGGAATTATATAAAACTCAGATATTATTTTCCATATAATGGGTCACGCTGGTTGACCTTTAATTACTGGATGTTAAAACTTTATGGCGGGCTGGACGAGACGTTACGTTACCTTCATCCCGACGGACAGCCACACACAAGCATTACAGGAATACAGGTAGGCCTCCACCTATTGGTCGCACATGTTACCATGATTTACCAATGGTTACACATGTTTCGAATTCCGGAGAGCATAGCGACCACAGAAAACCGTATTTTAAGGCTTACAATTCTCTAATACTAGACGCCCAAAAGTTACCTAGTTTCCTTCCTCCATTCTCACTGAAGTCACTTCGCAACCCCTCTTCTTAACTCCATACATCATGAGATCATACCATAAGCGAGTAGCGACCTTCTCCCCAGTGATTCATCTGATCAATTCCCTTGGAACGAAGCAACCTCTCACGTCGGAGCTATTGTTGTCTCTAGCGAGGAAGCAAGAAGGAGCGTCGTTGTGTTGTTCTTCGCCGTCAGAACAATTAAAGGTAATGATACCATCTCCCACTCCTAACTAGTTGTTCTTCGCCATCTATTTGTGTTGTCTTTTCCCCAATAGATGGGTCTATGAGATCCCCTATTGTCACCGTAGTGGGACCCCTCTCTATCCTCAGGCCGTCATGCATATAGATGCACTTTCAAAGCCTCCACCTTGTTAGTGATGAAACATTAACACTGGTTGTCGGTGGTTCCATGCACACCTACTCTCTTTCCACATACGATTATGTCCCTGAAATCCTGCCTCTTGCCTAGGTCGTTATCACCGGCAGTGGTAATGGCTCTATGAACGTCGACCCTTCCGGTTGAAGCACTTGAACTACGCGGTAATTAGATCAGCTGTCGTAGTTTTCATAGTTTACGAATCAAATCGAGAGGCTTCGAACCATGGTTGTGGTCATGCTCATGCGTCGTGATCTAGTTAGGTCAAGATGGCCAGTCTTTCCGGTACCGATGCACTTGTCAACAGCCGTAGGACTGGAATATGATTATGGAACCAGAGGTGAATACACCCTTCCCCTTGAGGTTTGTGAGGATGGATAAACGAAGGAGTGATTCTGTTTGGTTTGATGATCACACACTTTGCGGTAGTTGATGATGGAAGTACTCTGAACACAGACCCTGGTCTGCTTGGCATTGAGTTCAGGCCAATAGGGTATTGGTAACCCAACCGTGGATGTAGTTGAGGTTTAAAGTCAGTGAAGGATAATTCTGAATTTGCATTCTAAAATAGCCGGTAGCCATCTGAATTGCACCTTAGTTTTCTAATTTTGAATCACAGTGTGCGACTGAGTGTGAATCTAATTAAGAAATCAGAGACAAGAAACGTTGCTAGCAATTGTTTATTAAGTAAGTTTAATCTAGTATTACCGTGCAAGCAAACTGAGAGTTAGACTAGTGCTTATGGGTGTGTTTTCGGAAACCAGAAAGTATAATCATTGTTTTGTAATTTTTGTGACAACCTGATTTAGTAAAACGGTATTTGTGTGTTTGAATGTTAGAATAATTAGAATTAATACCTCGATATCAGTAGTCCTTTCGGAGATATAGTGTAACTACAGGACCTAATTCTGAGTTTACATAATGAGTATTTCAACGGGATTAAGCTATTGCACAAGATTTAATATTAACTCCGAGTACCATTTTATGCCTAGGTGGCGATATTAATCTTGGTTCAGACTTAGGTGATTATTTATTTGACTTAGACATGACTGAAAGTATGTACTCCTCCCTATTTATAACTGGGCATTTATATGACTAAACTTTCCCATAATGAGGCACCTTTTGAAATACTTGCTATTATCCCATTTTGTTGGATAATTCATATACTTTCAGTTGGATTTATTATTATTCTTTTGAAATTACTATCAAGTTGAATTGGGTTAATGACCACATCTGCTTTTTTGCTTAAATAATGCCACATGTTTGTGAAAGATGTAACTTGCCACTATATTTATGCATGTTAGATAATTCGACTAGTTTAACTATTGTAGATGCTTATGGATAACCATTAGGGTATGCTTTTCTACCCGGGGTATGCTTTTCTACCCTTATATATACAGAGGCATGCTTTTCCACCTAGGGTGTGCTTTTCCACCCATTTTACTTAGGCCAATGACTTAGTGTTTCCATGGCCCTACTATAGTTACTTTAGTCCAATATATCTACATGCAAATTATTATAATTGTTGTGATATTGTGAATGGTTAATGGCAAGATGTGTTATTTCACTTGTTTATTTATATGCCTCATTCTTTTCAAAATTTCTTCTCTTTTTACTTCTCATTGAAAATTACCTAACTTTATTGCCCCCTTTTTTATGGGAACATCTTACTTTACTTATGAAATAATTAATGCCTAGTTAATTTTCTATTGTACATACTCAGCTTTCGCTGACTTATACTCTTTTGTTTCCTATTTTTCTGGGTGTTCCCTCCACCCAGATTTAGGTGCTTTGTAGGGCAGAGATGCAGGATAATTATGAGCTCATTGGTGAACATAAGGATAGATTGAGACAACCTTGTTACCCTTTGCATAAGGGCTTATGTGTATATAGATGTAACATTTTCAATTTATGTACCACCTAAGAGTGAGAAAGTTGTGTACATGGTCATTTTTTTAACTTTATAAATAGTTATGTTTTCCACTGCTAAAATATTTTTTTTCTTATGTCTTTACCATTGAGTGGGCCCTCTACCGGGTCCCACTCTTTACAGAATGGTATCAGAGCCTAAGCTGTCAGTAACTAGACTGTTTCAAGTTATCCTAGATGGTTCATTAGTAGGTAGATGACCTTTCGAGGTAGTTTTCATACCTAAACCTAAGTCATGTTGTCCAATTAGGGTTTCACTCCCGATCAGATTTGGCGGTAGAAATGTATCCCAAACGTAATTTGTGGATGACCTAGTATTGGGTACAGTCTTACCAATCCTACCCTCTCCTAGGATGTAGCCTCTACCTCCCGCCTTGGGGAAGAAAAATTCATCTTGTATGGAGAGTAGGTTGACTTGAATTCACATAATTGTTTGTCACCTGGTACAAGTCATTAACCCTTTTTCTTTTGTTGATTTCTACCACGCCTATGATACACACGTTATGTGGGATGAGCATGCATGGACACAAACTTACGATATTGACATGAGTTTTATACTTTCAGATGGTTTATGATAGTATGAGAAGATATGAACTCGAACCCTAAGTTTATGCTTGTCTTGCCTATAACATGAATTTATTTCAACATTTTATGCTTGAGACTCGCCATCCAAGGATTGGATACTATCCTAGATAAACTTTCAATAACTGGTAAATGAGGGTTTGCTGAAAGAAGATATAAGTTTTAAATATTGATCCTAGGGAATTCATCCCTCACTTCCCCATAAGGTAGGAATGATGGATGTCTCCCTTGTCCTATATAAGAATGATCACATAGTTGGATCACATGAGAAAACTTTTGTCATTTTTCGAGGACATATAGAGGAACAATCATGTTTGCAAGCTATAATGGATATCTTCTTTAAACCTTGGATGTACAATGACACTGAGGTTATGTGAGCTAGGTACGTCTAGGTTTGATCATTAAAGAGTTTACCACCCTCTCATTATCATAGTGTAATTAGTTAACCTATGGTGCGAGATGAGAAGTAGTGTGTCTATCTAGTTCATCTGGGCTTGTAATGGCACCATAAATGTAAACCCATTAGGGAAGTAGATACCCAAATATCTTCTTATTATGGATGCTTTATCCTATAAATGAGTGATGTTTTGGGATGTGATGTCCTAAGTCATGATTTAGAGAATGGTGGAATAATGAAGGACGTGCCCAGTAGGACCTACTAGAAGTGACTACATGCTAGAAGAAACATTTATCCCCTCATCTAGAATTTGGCTATGCTTGTAGTATTTCTTGGTAATTTGGGTAGAGAAGCCTCTTTTGTGAAGATGAAGTGATGTTAAGGTGATAGTATATGTTGTATGTGACAAAAAGTGGTTGACTTGGTTCTCAGATTGATTTTGGCACCATTTTGAATTTCCATCACATGGTTTCATCGTCAAACTTATTTTCATTATTAAATTAATAATACAAAAAATAAACTTTTTGAGATTTCATTGATGGTTTTGTAACCAAGTAACCACCAGAAGAAAGTTTTAGTAGTAGATAAACCTTTAGCGAAGGAATTTTTGACTCACATGTTCAACCCTTTGCCCCTAAATATAAGTGTGATATAGGATTTAATAGGAAAAATAACAAATATACTAAGCTATAATTAAGTTGGCTACCCCTCTCAACTCTCTATATGGTTAGATAGGTCCTTTTAAGGGGTAAATCCTTATAGTCTTAGCGATGTATCTTAATTCGATGAATAGTTGAAACTAATAGTTTGTGTAATAAGTAACTCTTGGGTAAGTCATGATAATAATATCAAATGAATTTAGCTACCTCCTCACTAGGATAAATGAATTAACCATACTATTTTGACCACCATGAATTTTAGTTAAAAGAAAGAAAAAATGTTAGTAAAACGTTGAGACTTATGCATGTAACATCATGACATAATAAGTGAGTAGTCATATTACCATAACAGTGTAGGTAACCATGACTAATACGATCAGGTTATCTTAATTCTAGGATTGGTGTTACTTTCTTAGTAAAACCTTTAATAATGAAGGTATGACGTATGGAGAAACATAGTGTCACTTTAGAAACGTAATATAAGACTAACATAAAATTTATGATATGATCGATACTTAAGAGAACCCAAAAAAAACCCAAGATTTAATTAGGAGATATAACTTAGTAAGTTAGACTATAGTTGAGTAGATTTCGGGGACAAAATCCTCTTTAAGGGGTGGGGTATTATAACAAACATAAATCTAGATACTTCACTCAACATTTCATCCCAATTGTAATTTAGTTAACATCAAATTGATTTTTCCACAGATAAGTTTAAATTAAGAGTTATTGGAGCCAAGAACATATAATATTGAAATATATCACCTTTTATATAAGATTAAATGTAAAACAATGGATCCCATTAATCTAGAATTACATTAAATTTATTACTTGAGTACTTAACCTCCAAGAAATAAAATAAAATACTATACATTTTAAAATAAATATTTAACATCAAAATTGAACCCCTCACTACTTGCTTGAGATTTCGGGGTGAATACTTTTAAAGGGTGGTGTGCTATAACGACCCCAAATCTAGGTTCCCACCTCTATTTTCTTTTCCTATACAACTAAACTTCTAATTCTTTTAATTTGTTGGGAGTAGTATTGTAGACCCTGAAATAATCTAGAATAGTTGAACCTTATGTCATCAACTAGTTATATAACTATTATTGAGTGTGACTTTGAAGGAAATAAAATTTGTTTTTGTTTTACATTAGTGTTAGTATCAAATTAAAACTTGAGTGTGTGGTTGAGTTTGAGTCTATATACCCTCTTGACTAGGAAGAGATTTGCCATGGAGAAAATACCAAGAGTCCTTGTTAATCATAAGGAGAAAGGTATTATCCAATTAGTGGACTACTTAACAATGATATGTTAGTATTAGTGGCTAGAAAATTAAAATATTGCTGGTGAGATCTAAAATCATGTTCAATAATGGGTTAATCATCAATCTACTATATGTGAATTATATAAAACTCGTGTCTTATTTTCCTTATAATGGGTCACGTTGGTTGACCTTTAATTATTGGATATTAAAACTTTATGGCGGGCTGGACGAGACGTTACATTACCTTCATCCCAACGGACAGCCAAACACAGGCGTTACAGGAAGACGGGTAGGCCTCCACTAATTGGTCGCACATGTTACTGTGATTTACCGATGGTTACACAGGTTTCGAATTCAAAAGAGCATAGTGACCACATAAAACCCTATTTTAAGGCTTATAGTTCTCTAAATACCAGACGCCCAAAAGTTACCTGGTTGCCTTTCGCTGTGCTCACTGAAGTCACTTCGCATCCCCTCTTTTTAACTCCATACATTGTGAGATCGTCCCATAAGCGAGTAGCGACCTTCTCCCCAGTAATTCATCTAATCAATTCCCTTGGAATGAAGCAACATCTCACGTCGGAGCTACTGTCGTCTCCGGTGAGGAAGCAAGAAGGAGCGCCATTGTGTTCACCTTCGGAACAATTAAAGGTAACAATACCATCTGCAACTCCTAACTAGTTGTTCCTCTCTGTCCGTTTGTGCTATATTTACCCAAATAGATAGGTCGACGAGATCCCCTATTTTCACCGTAGTGGAACCCCTCTTTGTCTTCAGGTTGTCGTGCCTATAGCTGCACTTTCAAAGCTTCCACCTTGTTAGCGATGAAACATTAACGCTGGTTGTCGATGGTTCCACGCACACCTACTCTCTTTCCGCATACAATTTTGTCCCTGAAATCCTGCCGCCTGCCTAGGTCGTTATCGCCGGCAGTGGTAATGGCTCTATCAACGCTGACCCTTCCAGTTGAAGCACTTGAACTGTGTGGTAATTAGATCAGCTATTGTGGTTTTCATAGTTTACCAATTAAACCGAGAGGCTTCAAACCATGGTTTTTGTCCTGCTCGTGCGTCGTGATCTAGTTAGGCTGAGAAGGCCAGTCTTTCTGATATCGATGCACTTACCAATCATCATGGGACTAGAATATGATTCTAGAACCAGAGGTGAATACCCCCTTCCCCTTGCAGGTTTGTGAGGATGGATAAATGAATGAGTGATTCTATTTGGTTTGATGATCGCACGCTTTTCAGAAAATGATGATAGAAGTACTCTAAACACAGACCCTGGTCTACTTGGTGTTGAGTTTAGGCCAATAGGGTATTGGTAACCCAACTATGGATGCAGTTGAGGTTTAAAGTCAGTGAAGGATAATTCTGAATTTTCATTCTAACATAGTTGGTAGCCATCCGAATCGCACCTTAGTTTTCTCATTTTGAATCACATTGTGCGACTGAGTGTGAATCTAATTGAGAAATCAGAGACAAGAAACACTACTAGCAATTGTTTAGTAAGTTTAATCGAGTATTTCTGTGAAAGCAAACTGAGAGTTAGAGTAGTTCTTATGGGTGTGTTTTCAGAAACTAGAAACTATAATTATTGTTTTGGAATTTTCGTGACAGTCTGATTTAGTAAAACAATATTTGTGCGTTTGAATGTTAGAATAATTAAAATTAATACCTCGATATCAGTAGGCCTTTCGGAGATATAGTGTAAGTACAAGACCTAATTTTTAGTTTACATAACGAGTATTTCAATGGGATTAAGCTATTGCACAAGATTTAATATTAACTCCAAGTACCATTTTATGCCTAGGTGGCGATATTAATCTTGGTTCAGACTTAGGTGATTATTTATTTGACGTATACATGACTGAAGGTATGTACTCCTCCCTATTTATAACTGGGCATTTATATGACTAAACTTTCCCATAATGAGGCACCTTTTGAAATACTTTCTCTTATCCCATTTTGTTGGACAATTCATATACTTTCAGTTGGATTTATTATTATTCTCTTGAAATTACTATCATGTTGAATTGGGTTAATGACCCCATCTGCTTTTGTGCTTAAATAATGCCACATGTTTGTGAAAGATGTAACTTGCCACTCTATTTATGCATGTTAGATATTTCGACTAGTTTAACTATTGAAGACACTTATGCATAACAATTAGGGTATGCTTTTCTACCCAGGGCATGCTTTTCTACCCTTATATATACCGAGGCGTGCTTTTCCACCTAGGGTGTGCTTTTCCACCCATTTTACTTAGGCCAATGACTCCGTGGTGTCATGGCCCTACTATAGTTACTTTAATCCAATATATCTACATGCAAATTATTATGATTGTTGTGATATTGTGAATGGTTAATGGCAAGATGTGTTATTTCACTTGTTTATTTATATGCCTCATTCTTTTCAAAATTTCTTCTCTTGTTACTTCTCATTGAAAATTACCTAACTTTATTGGCCCCCTTTTTGATGGGAACATCTTACTTTAAATATGAAATAATTAATGCCCAATTAATTTTCTATTGCACATACTCAGCTTTTGTTGACTTATACTCTTTTGTTTCCTATTTTTCTGGGTGTTCCCTCCACCCAAATTTAGGTGCTTTGTAGGGCAGAGACGCAGGATAATTATGAGCTCATTGGTGAACATAAGGATAGATTGAGACAACCTTGTTACCCTCTACATAAGGGCTTATGTGTATATAGATGTAACATTTTCAATTTATGTACCACAGAAAACCCTATTTTAAGGCTTACAATTCTCTAAATACCAGACGCCCAAAAGTTACCTGGTTGCCTTTCGCCGTTCTCACTAAAGTCACTTCGCAGCCCCTCTTCTTAACTCCATACATCGTGAGATCGTCCCATAAGCAAGTAGCGACCCTCTCCCCAGTGATTCATCTGATCAATTCCCTTGGAATGAAGCAACATCTCTTGTCAGAGCTACTGTCGTCTCTGATGAGGAAGCAAGAAGGAGTGTCGCTGTGTTCACCTTCGGAACAATTAAAGGTAATAATACCATCTCCAACTCCTAACTAGTTGTTCCTCTCCGTCCGTTTGTCCTATCTTTGCCCCAATAGATGGGTCGACGAGATCCCCTATTTTCACCGTAGTGGAACCCCTCTCTGTCTTCAGGTTGTCGTGCCTATAGCTGCACGTTCAAAGCTTCCACCTTGTTAGTGATGAAACATTAACGTTGGTTGTCGATGGTTCCACGCACACCTACTCTCTTTCCACATACGATTATGTCCCTAAAATCCCACCGTCTGTCTAGATCGTTATCGCTGGCAGTGGTAATGGCTCTATGAACGCCGACCCTTCCGGTTGAAGCACTTGAACTATGTGGTAATTAGATCAGTTGTCGTGGTTTTCATAGTTTACCAATCAAACCGAGAGGCTTCGAACCATGGTTGTGGTCCTGCTCGTGCATCGTGATCTAGTTAGGCCGAGATGGCCAGTCTTTCAGGTACCGATGCACTTTCCAACCACCGTGGGACTGGAATATGATTATGGAACCAGAGGTGAATACCCCCTTCCCCTTGCAGGTTTGTGAAGATGGATAAATGAATATGTGATTCTATTTGGTTTGATGATCGCACACTTTGCAGAAATTGATGATGGAAGTACTCAGAACACAAACCCTGGTCTACTTGGTGTTGAGTTCAGGCCAGTAGGGTATTGGTAACCCAACCGTGGATGCAGTTGATGTTTAAAGTTAGTGAAGGATAATTCTGAATTTGCTTTCTAAAATAGCCGGTAGCCATCTGAATCACACCTTAGTTTTCTCGTTTCGAATCACAGTGTGCGACTGAGTGTGAATCTAATTGAGAAATCAGAGACAAGAAATGATGCTAGAAATTGTTTATTAAGTAAGTTTAATCTAGTATTACCGTGCAAGCAAACTGAGAGTTAGAGTAGTTCTTATGGGTGTGTTTTCAGAAACCAGAAAGTATAATCATTGTTTTGGAATTTTCATGACAGTTTGATTTAGTAAAATGGTATATGTGTGTTTGAACGTTTGAATAATTAAAATTAATACCTCGATATCAGTAGGCCTTTTGGAGATATAGTGTAACTACAAGACCTAATCTTGAGTTTACATAACGAGTATTGCAATGGGATTAAGCTATTGTACATGATTTAATATTAACTCCAAGTACCATTTTATGCCTAGGTGGCGATATTAATCTTGGTTCAGACTTAGGTGATTATTTATTTGACTTAGACATGACTGAAAGTATGTACTCCTCCCTATTTATAACTAGGCATTTATATGGCTAAACTTTCCCATAAAGAGGCACCTTTAGAAATACTTTCTCTTATCCCATTTTGTTGGACAATTCATATACTTTCAGTTGGATTTATTATTATGCTTTTGAAATTACTATCATGTTGAATTGGGTTAATGACCCCATATGCTTTTGTTCTTAAATCAAGATGCATGTTTGTGAAAGATGTAACTTGCCACTCGATTTATGCATGTTAGATAATTCGACTAGTTTAACTATTGTTGATGCTTATGCGTAACCATTAGGGTATGCTTTTCTACACTTATATATTCAGAGTCATGCTTTTCCGCCTAGTGTGTGCTTTTCCACCCATTTTACTTAGGCCAATGACTCAGTGGTGTCATGGCCCTACTATAGTTACTTTAGTCTAATATATCTACATGTGAATTATTATGATTGTTGTGATATTGTGAATGGTTAATGGCAAGATGTATTATTTCACTTGTTTATTTATATGCCTCATTCTTTTCAAAATTTCTTCTCTTGTTACTTCTCATTAAAAATTACCTAACTTTATTGGCCCCCTTTTTTATGGGAACATCTTACTTTACTTATGAAAAAATTAATGCCCAGATAATTTTCTATTGTACATACTCATCTTTTGCTGACTTATACTCTTTTGTTTCCTATTTTTCTGGGTGTTCCCTCCACCTAGATTTAGGTGCTTTGTAGGGCAGAGACGCTGGATAATTTTGAGCTCATTGGTGAATATAAGGATAGATTGAGACAACCTTGTTACCCTCTGCATAAGGGCTTATGTGTATATAGATGTAACATTTTCAATTTATGTACCACCTTAGAGTGAGAAAGTTGTGTACATGGGCATTTTTTTAACTTTGTAAATAGTTATGTTTTCCACTGCTAAAATATTTTTTTGGCTTATGTCTTTACCATTGAGTGGGCCCTCTATCGGATCCCACTCTTTACAGAATGGTATCAGAGCCTAAGCAGTCAGTAACTAGACTGTTTCAAGTTATCCTAGATGGTTCATTAGTAGGTAGATGACCATTAGAGGTAGTTTTCATACCTAAACCTAAGTCATGTTTTCCAATTAGGGCTTCACTCCCTATCAGATTTGGCGGTAGAAATGTATCCCAAACGTAATATGTGGATGACCTAGTGTTGGGTACAGTCTTACCAATCCTACCCTCTCCTTATAGGTATAGCTCTCTATACATAAAGGGCTACTCTCCTAGGATGTAGCCTCTACCTCCCGCCTTGGGGAAGGACAATTCATCTTGTATGGAGAGTAGGTTGATTTGAATTCACATAATTTTTTGTCACCTGGTACAAGTCACTAACCCTTTTTTTTTGTTGATTTCTATCGCGCCTATGATACACGCGTTATGTGGGATGAGCATGCATGGACACAAACTTAGGATATTGACATGAGTTTTATACTTTCAGATGTTTTATGATAGTATGTGAAGATATGAACTAGATCCCTAAGTTTATGCCTGTCTTTCCTATAACTTGAAGTTATGTCAACATTTTATGCTTGAGACTCGCCATCCAAGGATTGGATACTATCCTAGATAAACTTTCAATAACAAGTAAATGAGGGTTTGTTGAAAGAAGATATAAGTTTTAAATATTGATCCTAGGGAATTCATCCCTCACATACCCATAAGGTAGGAATGATGGATATCTCCCTTATCCTATATAAGAATGATCACATAGTTGGATCACATGAGAAAACATTTGTCATTTTTCGAGGACATATAGAGGCACAATCATGTTTGGAAGCTATAATGCATATATCTTCTTTAAACCTTGGATGTACAATGACACTGAGTTTATGTGAGCTAGGTACGTCTAGGGTTGATCATTAAAGAGTTTACCACCCTCTCATCATCACAGTGTAATTAGTTAACCTAAGGTGAGAGATGAGAAGTAGCCTGTCTATCTAGTTCATCTGGGCTGGTAATGGAACCATAAATGTAAACCCATTAGGGAAGTAGAGACCCAAATTTCTTCTTAATATGGATGCTTTATTCTATAAATGAGTGATGTTTTGGGATGTGATGTCCTAAGTCATGATTTAGAGAATGGTGGAATAATGAAGGACGTGCCTAGTAGGACCTACTAGAAGTGATTGCATGCTAGAAGAAACATATATCCCCTCATCTAGAATTTGGCTATGCTTGTAGTATTTCTTGGTAATTTGGGAAGAGAAGCCTCTTTTGTGAAGATGAAGTGATGTTAAGGTGATAGTATATGTTGTATGTGACAAAAGGTAGTTGACTTGGTTCTCGGATTGATTTTGGCACCATTTTGAATTTCCATCGCATGGTTTCATCGTCAAACTTATTTTCATTATTAAATTAATAATACAAAAAATAAACTTTTCGAGATTTCATCGATGGTTTTGGAACCAAGTCACCACCAAAAGAAAGTTTTAGTCGGTGATAGACCTTTAGCGAAGGAATTTTTGACTCGCATGTTCAACCCTTTTCCCCTAAACATAAGTGTGATATAGGATTTAATATGAAAAATAACGAATATAATAGCTATAATTAAGTTGGCTACCCGTCTCAACTCTCTGTATGTTAGATAGGTCCTTTTAAGGGGTAGATCCTTACAGTCTTAGGGATGTATCTTAATTAAAAGAATAGTTGAAACTAATAATTTTTGCAATAAGTAACTCTTGAGTAAGTCATGATAATAATATCAAATGAATGTAGCTACCACCTCACTAGGATAAATGAGTAAACCATACTATTTTGACCACCATGAATGTTAGTTAAAAGAAAGAAAAGATGTTAGTAAAACCTTGAGAGTTAATGCATGTAACATCATGACATAATAAGTGAGTAGTCAAATTACCATAACGGTTTAGGTAACCACGACTAATACGATCAAGTTATCTTAATTCTAGGATTGGTGTTACTTTCTTAGTAAAACCTTTAATAATGAAGGCATGACGTATGGAGAAACATAGTGTCACTTTATAAATGTAATATAAGACTAACATAAAATTTATGATATGATCGATACTTAAGAGAACCCAAAAAAAAATCCAAGATTTAATTAGGAGATATAACTTAGTAAGTTAGACTATAGTTGAGTAGATTTCAGGGACAAAATCCTCTTTAAGGGGTGGGGTATTGTAACATACACAAATCTAGATACTTCACTCAACATTTCATCCCAATTGTAATTTAGTTAACATCAAATTGTTTTTTCCATATATAAGTTTAAATTAAGAGTTATTGGAGCCAAGAACATATAATATTGAAAGATATCACCTTTCATATAAGATTTAATGTAAAACAATGGATCCAATTAATTTAGAATTACATTAAATTTATTACTTGAGTACTTAACCTCCAAGAAATAAAATCAAATACTATATATTTTAAAATAAATATTTAACATCAAAATTGAACCACTCACTACTTGCTTGAGATTTCGGGGGAGAAATCTTTTTAAAGGGCGGTGTGCTGTAAAGACCCCAAATCTAGGTACCACCCTCTATTTTCTTTTCATATACAACTAAACTTCTAATTCTTTTAATTTTTTGGGAGTAGTATTGTAGACCCTGAAATAATCTAGAATAGTTGAACCTTATGCGATCAACTAGTTATATTACTATTATTGAGTGTGACTTTGAAGGAATTAAAATTTGTTTTTGTTTTACATTAGTGGTAGTATCAAATATAAACTTGAGTGTGGGGATGAGTTTGAGTCTATATATCCTCTTGACTAGGAAGATATTTGCCGATGAGAAAATACCAAGAGTCCATGTTAATCATAAGGAGAAAGGTATTATGCAATTAGTGGACTACTTAACAACCATTTGTTAGTATTAGTGGCTATAAAATTAAAATATTGCTGGTGAGATCTAAAATCATGTTCAATGATGGGTTAATCATCAATCTACTATATGGGAATTGTATAAAACTTGTGTCTTATTTTCCCTATAATGGGTCACGCTGGTTGACCATTAATTATTGGATGTTAAAAATTTATGGCGGGATGGATGAGACGTTACATTACCTTCATCCCGATGGACAGTCGCACATAGGCGTTACGGGAAGACGGGTAGGCCTCCACTGATTTGTCACATAGGTTACCGTGATTTACCGATGGTTATACAAGTTTCGAATTTAGGAGAGCATAGTGACCACAGAAAATCATATTTTAAGGCTTACAATTCTCTAAATACCAGACGCCCATAAGTTACCTGGTTGCCTTTCGTCGTTCTCACTGAAGTCACTTCGCAGCCCCTCTTCTTAACTCCATACATCGTGAGATCGTCCCATAAGCGAGTAGCGACCCTCTCCCCAGTGATTCATCTGATCAATTCCCTTGGAATGAATTAGTATCTCACGTCAGAGCTACTGTCGTCTCCTGTGAGGAAGCAAGAAGGAGCGCCGTTGTGTTCACCTTCAGAACAATTAATGGTAACAATATCATCTCCAACTCCTAACTAGTTGTTCCTCTCCGTCAGTTTGTCCTATCTTTGCCCTAATAGATGGGTCGACGAGATCCCCTATTTTCACCGTAGTGGAACCCCTCTTTGTCTTCAGGTCGTCGTGCCTATAGCTTCACTTTCAAAGCTTCCACCTTGTTAACGATGAAACATTAACGTTGGTTGTCGATGGTTCCACGCACACCTACTCTCTTTCCACATACGATTCTGTTCTTGAAATTCCACCGCGTGCCTAGGTCGTTATCGCCGACAGTGGTAATGGCTCCCTTCCGGTTGAAGCACTTGAACTGTGTGGTAATTAGATCAGCTATCATGGTGTTCATAGTTTACCAATCAAACCGAGAGGCTTTGAAACATGGTTGTGGTCCTGCTCATACGTCGTGATCTAGATAGGACGATATGGCCAGTCCTTCCGGTACCGATGCACTTGCCAACCGCCATGGGACTAAAATATGATTATGGAACCAGAGGTCAATACCCCGTTCCCCTTGCAGGTCTGTGAGGATGGATAAATGAATGAGTAATTCTGTTTGGTTTGATGATCGCATGCTTTGCAGAAATTGATGATGGAAGTACTCTGAACACAGACCCTGGTCTACTTGGTGTTGAGTTCAGGCCAATAGGGTATTGGTAACCCAACCATGGATGTAGTTGAGGTTTAAAGTTAGTGAAGGATAATTCTGAATTTGCATTCTAAAATAGCCGATAGCCATCCGAATCACACCTTAGTTTTCTCATTTTGAATCACAGTGTGCGACTGAGTGTGAATCAAATTGAGAAATCAGAGACAAGAAATGCTGCTAGCAATTGTTTATTAAGTAAGTTTAATCTAGTATTACCCTACAAGCAAAATGAGAGTTAGAGTTGTTCTTATGGGTGTGTTTTCAGAAACCAGAAAGTATAATCATTGTTTTGGAATTTTCGTGACAGTTTGATTTAGTAAAATATTATTTGAGCATTTGAACGTTAGAATAATTAAAATTAATACCTCGATATCAGTAGGCCTTTCAGAGATATAGTGTAACTACAAGACCTAATTTTGAGTTTACATAACGAGTATTTCAATGGGATTAAGCTATTGTACAAGATTTAATATTAACTCCAAGTACCATTTTATGCCTAGGTGGTGATATTAATCTTGGTTCAGAATTAGGTGATTATTTATTTGACTTAGACATGACTGAAGGTATGTACTCCTCCCTATTTATAACTGGGCATTTATATGACTAAACTTTCCCATAATGATGCACCTTTTTAAATACTTTCTCTTATCCCATTTTGTTGGACAATTCATATATTTTCAGTTGGATTTATTATTATGCTTTCGAAATTACTATCATGTTGAATTGGGTGAATGACCCCATCTACTTTTGTGCTTAAATCAAGACACGTGTTTGTGAAAGATGTAACTTGCCACTCTATTTATGCATGTTAGATAATTCAACTAGTTTAACTATTGTTGACGCTTATGCGTAACCATTAGGGTATGCTTTTCTACACTTATATATAAAGAGGCATGCTTTTCCGCCTAGGGTGTGCTTTTCCACCCATTTTACTTAGGCCAATGACTCAGTGGTGTCATGGCCCTACTATCGTTACTTTAGTCCAATATATCTACATGTGAATTATTATGATTGTTGTGATATTGTGAATGGTTAATGGCAAGATGTGTTATTTCACTTGTTTATTTATATGCCTCATTCTTTTGGAAATTTCTTCTCTTGTAACTTCTCATTGAAACTTACCTAACTTTATTGGCCCCTTTTTTTATGGGAACATCTTACTTTACTTATGAAATAATTAATGCCCAGTTAATTTTGTATTGTACATACTCATCTTTTGCTGACTTATACTCTTTTGTTTCCTATTTTTGTGGGTGTTCCCTCAACCCAGATTTAGGTGCTTTGTGGGGTAGAGATGCAGGATAATTATGAGCTCATTGGTGAACATAAGGATAGCTTGAGACATCCTTGTTACCCTCTACATAAGGGCTTATGTGTATATAGATGTAACATTTTCAATTTATGTACCACCTTAGATTGAGAAAGTTGTGTACATGGGCATTTTTTTAACTTTGTAAATAGTTATGTTTTCCGCTGCTAAAATATTTTTTTGGCTTATGTCTTTACCATTGAATGGGCCCTCTACTGGGTCCCACTCTTTACAAATCTTCTGCATCGTGCACATGGCAGAAACTTTCCTCTCTCTTGTTCTTTTTGTTCCTCACATCATGAGCGAGTAGTTTCATTTCGTTGGGGTGCGGGGACTAGCCCCGTTGTCCATGCTTATCTGTCCTTTTGTTAAACATTCCATGGCATGTATATGACTTTTCATTTTGGTGTTAATCGTCGATGTGTGTTTGCGGATTGATCACATGCTTGCATTTATCTTGTTCTTTCCTATATTGTGAGAAATTCAATATGTAGGATTTGAATGTCGATTAAGGTAGTTGACTCCCTGATGAGAAATCAGATGGGATTCCCTGAGGTCGTAAGTGCATGATCCGTGAGGGGATGAACCATCTAGCCCACAGTGACAGTTGTATGTGCCTAAACATTCTAATGGAGGGCCACAACTTCAGTTGGATATCTGTATCTTCAGAACCATAAGTGCATGATCTAGATGGCGACGAGAAATATGATGCCTAAAGTGATGCTTACGTGAACCTAAACATCCCTCTGGGAGGCTAAAAGTGGCGGCATCAGTCTTCGACTATCCATTTGGTTTAAGAGTGACTGGTGGAGGGAGTCGTCCCCAACCTGATTAGCCTTCATGTGGTTCCCCTGCTTCTGGCGGTGCGCCCCTTCTATTCTCCTCGTAATCTGGTGGATGGCAACCATAGATAGGTGCTCACATACAGGTGAATCGTCTGGATCTACCGAAACGACCTTGGAGAGAGTTTGTTAGCTGATTTCTAACTAGGTCATCTTCAAGGTGGTGTTTGGTGCTTGCCTACTTGGCGGCTAGGTTCGTGATGGTCAACTGGCGGCGGTCCTCTACTTTCCTTTAGTCGGACGCCCACAAAGTGTTCTCCAGTTTGCCTCTGTGCAAACAGGGGCAACGGGTTTTCCTCTCAGGAGGCTGGTCTACTGGTTGTTGCTCTCGCGTGGCTCCTCTACAGTGCAGCTGCTGTTGGTGAGTATGAGGGGTTGTGCTCCTTGGAGCTACAACAAGGAGTTGTTGGGGTTGGATTTTCCTGACTCCCCCCTCTTTGCTGGGTGCAGGAACACCACTATGGTGTTGATGAGCAACTTCTGGTTGTTTGTGTTCTTTTGATTAGGTTTCCAAGTAGAGGGGCATTCAGGCTGAGTTGTTCTTGTTTTTTGGTTCACTTGGATCAACGTGGCTGGTTGAAATCCTGTCTAGTAACACACATTTGTGGGTGATTTGATTGTAAGTGCTCCTGATAGGATGAAGATTGGTTGCAGAGTTTAGGTGGCCTGCTAGTTCTTCTTTGTCTGAAGGTGTATCTGGACTACTGCCAGGTGTTCGACGAGGGGTCTCTAAGCATACAGGGGCCTTAGGTGGGGTTGGGTTCAGAGGGAGGCATGTTTCTCTTCTTCTCCTCCTAATCATTGATGTTGTTGCGGGAAGTCGAGCTTTGTAGGTTTCTGGTTTTCAGTTGATTGCCGACCGATGAAGAGGGGTTGGATTCCTACTTGGATCCCACACATTCAGGGAATGTTTCAAATGCCGGGAACGGTGGTTGTCTATCTCAAGGACATAAATCAGTTGTCAGCTAAAGGATGGACCCTATATTGCTTCTTGTTTCCTCTACTATAGGTGGATTAGAACACCTTCAAGGTGTTGGATGATATGTAGTCAAGTGCATCATGAGGGTTGGGCTTAAGAGGTGGGTTGATCCCCTTTTTCTTCCTTAGTCCATGCTGCTTTTGTGTGCAGGATATACCTTCGGGTGATTGCTGATATGGTAGAGGTCCTTTTGGTTTTTTTCCAGTGAGAGACCTGGTCTTGAGTAGCTAAGAAGACCAAAGACTTCATGGCTAGTTACAGACAGGATTTCTAGTTTTTGTTCTATGTCAGTTTGTTGTTACTAATTGTGGGTACACTAAATGCATGTAGTAGTGGCTTGTAATAGACTTCATCTAGTAGGATTGTTTGGTCCTAGCTTTCTTAGTTGATTAGTCTTCTTAGTCTTGTTTTGGACTAGTTTATGGTGTTTCCCCCTGCATGGGGATTTTGACCATTGTTGAGCTTCTTAGCTCATGTCTATGTAATGGGGTACCCAGTGCCCAAAGTTTTTGGTATTAATTGTAACACGCTTTTTGACCGACCAAAAAAAAACTTTAATCATGTATTTTACTTTTCTTGGACTTTGTTTAGTTAAACTCAAATCAACCTTTGTTCTAAATATTAGTCTTACTTGAGCTAGACTAGACTAGCAACGATTCTTAAAAACATTGTCCCTCGTGATTTTATCCTTAACTATACTGCGATAAGACTCATCCGCTTATGGGTGTTATTATTGCACAAGTTTTGGTTAAAAACTAAGGGATTTCAACCCCGAGTGAATTTGTTAGTGCGATAATAGACCACATCAAAAATTCATGTGATTATTATTCATGAGATAAGAATCACATGAGGAGACAAGGAATCTAACAAATCATCATCTACTTCAGTGGATTAGGTGGTCCTTAAAGAAGAAATGAGATGCTATAAAACTATGTAAACTTTGAGGGATGGATTTTAGTCCTCCTTGGGTTTTTAAGATGTGTTACGCCTTAAACATATATGGAGGCCTATGTGAATGGCTATGATACCATTTGTCATAGAGATATTTTTTACCCTGAGTCCACACTCCTAATGTCTACATAGACAAAGGTGAGTGGACTTGGGTGCATGTCCTTAGAATGGAACAAAAATGTCGCCAGGAAATATATATGTAAAAGAAATAACAACTAGATATAGAAAGATACAAAACATGGAGCTAATATATATTCCTATTTCTAGATTCAAGAATACCCATTGCTGATTCATTTTAGATCTGGAAGTCTTGACTGAAGCGGATCTTCATTTGGAAAAAACAATTTTGATAAACAGAATATATTAATGCTAAAGCATTAAGTACGCTATGAAAAACAAGTAAGCAGTTTAAGACTATATAAAAGTTGCTTGGCTAGAAACAAGGTACTAAGAAAGAATAAGAAAAAAGGCAAGAACAAGTGTATTATCATGAGGCATATGTCTAGTATAGTACAAAGATCAAATTAGGTTACTGATTCTAAAGTTAAATCATTATATGATTATAGGTTAGGGAAAAAATTCATATTCAACAAGTTGCACCAAAGAAACACATGCAACGACCATATTTATGTCAAAAGAATTACATAAGTCAGTCAAAGTGATCGAGTACATCATTCAAGGCAAGTGATTGTTAAAAGTTACTATTATAAGGATCAACATTTCTATAATAAGCAACTCATACCATATTGGAACAAAATACATCATTAAACATTCAATTAGCATAACAACGACATGCTTTATATTATATCAAGATAAAATATAGAAGAATTAGATTTGAAACTAGTTCTAAAGGATAGATCTCGGTGAGAGGATAAAAATTCATAAATAACATGCCATATTTGGCCAAAGGATGCAAGAGATGTCATTTTAATAGATTTGCATGATAATTTTATGAAATTGATATATTGAACTATAGGGAACAAGGGGGCATTACTTAATCATGTGGACGATCTGGGCCATCCACTCTCAATCTCATGATCGCTCGCCCTCATGATCCACGATCACCATGTACCACTATGATTTGTCCATCGCATTAGCTGGAGGTTCGCGCTCACCTCCCACCACTCCTATTGCAGCCCGTCACTGTGAGATGCTCAGGTGGCGTCTGGTGCATTTCTGCCAATGGTGTTACAATCTACTCAATTAGAGTTTGAATAGATGCAACCCCACAAATAGAAACACATGGCGGGTTAGACTTTCAAATTGGACCTAAACTCAACACACTCACACAAACTAAAACACTACACCCGCAAGTGAATGGGTTCATGTCGTAGTATTAGAGGGCGACAAGTATAGGGTCGATCTACAGGGAGAGAAAAACCAGAAGAGAGCAATCTACACTAAGGCAACAAAGACAAGGCAAAAAGACAATTAAAGACCTAAACTAGAAAGAACAGACCAAGAACAAAGCAAGAATATAACTAAGAAAGAAAAGATCTAACTAAGCTAACACTAGCTAAGCAAGAAGGCATTTAGGGTTTTAAAGGAATAAAGAGAGGTGTGGACTATTTATGGCATGCACTTATCAAATAGGTTGGGGTGACATGTAAAGATAATGATTTCATTTTAGCTAACAAACCCAAAAACAAGCTAGAGTCTAGTGAATTATCCTAAGCTACTAACTGGACATGGATATGCAAGATTCTGTATAGGGGAACTAGTCCCTAACACTCCCTAATACCCTTGCGAGTCTCAATTGGGTTAGGGTTTAGGTATAATTGAATTAGAGTCTAAATAAGTCTAGGTTTCTAGGTTAGATGATCTTAGGATGATTAGGGGCTCAGATTAGTAATGGGAGTGGAAGTGAGGTTTTAGGCCTCCCATCACCCACATTCTAACCATTAGTGTATGCTTTTCTACCGAGGGTATGCTTTTCTACCCTTATATATACAGAGGCGTGCTTTTCCACCTAGGGTGTGCTTTTCCACCCATTTTACTTAGGCTAATGACTCAGTGGTGTCATGGCCCTACTATAGTTACTTTAGTCCAATATATCTACATTTGAATTATTATGATTGTTGTGAAATTGTGAATGGTTAATGGCAAGATGTGTTATTTCACTTGTTTATTTATATGCCTCAATTCTTTTTAAAATTTCTTCTCTTGTTACTTCTCATTGAAAATTACCTAACTTTATTGGGCCCCTTTTTTATGGGAACATCTTACTTTACTTATGAAATAATTAATGCCCAGTTAATTTTCTATTGTACATACTCAGTTTTTGATGAATTATACTCTTTTGTTTCCTATTTTTTTGGGTGTTCCCTCCACCTAGATTTAGGTGCTTTGTAGGGCAGAGACGCAGGATAATTATGAGCTCATTGGTGAACATAATGATAGATTGAGACAACCTTGTTACCCTCTGCATAAGGGCTTATGTGTATATAGATGTAACATTTTCAATTTATGTACCACCTTAGAGTTAGAAAGTTGTGTACATGGGCATTTTTTTTAACTTTTTAAATATTTATGTTTTCCACTGCTAAAATATTTTTTTGGCTTATGTCTTTACCATTGAGTGGGCCCTCTAATGGGTCCCACTCTTTACAGAATGGTATCAGAGCCTAAGCAGTCGGTAACTAGACTGTTTCAAGTTATCCTAGATGGTTCATTAGTAGGTAGATGACCTTTAGAGGTAGTTTTCATACCTAAACCTAAGTCATGTTTTCCAATTAGGGTTTCACTCCCTATCAAATTTGGCGGTAGAAATGTATCCCAAACGTAATCTGTGGATGATCTAGTATTGGGTATAGTCTTACCAATCCTACCCTCTCCTTATAGGTATAGCTCTCTTTACATAAAGGGGTACTCTCCTAGGATGTAGCCTCGACCTCCCGCCTTGGGGAAGGACAATTCATCTTGTATGGAGAGTAGGTTGACTTGAATTCACATAATTGTTTGTCACCTGGTACAAGTCATTAACCCTTTTTCTTTTGTTGATTTCTATCGCACCTATGATACACGCGTTATGTGGGATGAGCATGCATGGACACAAACTTAGGATATTGACATGAGTTTTATACTTTTAGATGTTTTATGATAGTTTGTGAAGATATGAACTAGATCCCTTAAGTTTATGCTTGCCATGCCTATAACATGAAGTTATTTCAACATTTTATGCTTAAGACTCGCCATTCAAGGATTGGATACTATCCTAGATAAAGTTTCAATAACTAGTAAATGAGGGTTTGTTGAAAGAAGATATAAGTTTTAAATATTGATCCAATGGAATTCATCCCTCACATCCCCATAAGTTAGGAATGATGGATATATCCCTTATCCTATATAAGAATGATCACATATTTGTATCACATGAGAAAACTTTTGTCTTTTTTCGAGGACATATAGAGGAACAATAATGTTTGGAAGATATAATGGATATCTTCTTTAAACCTTGTATGTACAATGACACTGAGGTTATGTGAGCTAGGTACGTATAGGGTTGATCATTAAAGAGTTTACCATCCTCTCATCATCACAGTGTACTTAGTTAACCTAAGGTGCAAGATGAGAAGTAGTCTTTCTATCTAGTTCATCTGGGCTTGTAATGGCACCATAAATGTAAACCCATTAGGGAAGTAGAGACCCAAATCTCTTCTTATTATGGATTCTTTATCCTATAAATTAATGATGTTTTGGGATGTGATGTCCTAAGTCATGATTTAGAGAATGGTGGAATAATGAAGGACGTGCCTAGTAGAACCTACTAGAAGTGACTACATGCTAGAAGAAACATATATCCCCTCATCTAGAATTTGGCTATACTTGTAGTATTTCTTGGTAATTTGGGTAGAGAAGCCTCATTTGTGAAGATGAAGTGATGTTAAGGTGATAGTATATGTTGTATGTGACAAAAAGTAGTTGACTTGGTTCTCAGATTGATTTTGGCACCATTTTGAATTTCCATCGCATGGTTTCATCATCAAACTTATTTTCATTATTAAATTAATAATACAAAAAATAAACTTTTTGAAATTTCATCGATGGTTTTGGAACCAAGTCACCACCACAAGAAAGTTTTAGTAAGAGATAGACCTTTAGAGAAGGAATTTTTGACTCGCATGTTCAACCCTTTGCCCCTCAACATAAGTGTGATATAGGATTTAATAGGAAAAATAACACATATAATAGCTATAATTAAGTTGGCTACCCCTCTCAACTCTCTATATGGTTAGATAGGTCCTTTTAAGGGGTAGATCCTTATATTCTGAGGGATGCATCTTAATTAGATGAATAGTTGAAACTAATAGTTTTTGTAATGAGTAACTCTTGGGTAAGTCATGATAATAATATCAAATGAATGTAGCAACCACCTCACTAGGATAAATGAATAAACCATACTATTTTGACCACCATGAATGTTAGTTAAAAGAAAGAAAAAATGTTAGTAAAACCTTGAGACAATGCATGTAACATCATGACATAATAAGTGAGTAGTCAAATTACCATAACGGTGCAGGTAACCATGACTACTACGATCATGTTATCTTAATTCTAGGATTGGTGTTACTTTCTTAGTAAAACCTTTAATAATGAAGGCATGACGTATGGAGAAGCATAGTGTCACTTTAGAAACGTAATATACGACTAACATAAAATTAATGATATGATCGATACTTAAGAGAACCCAAAAAAAATCCAAGATTTAATTAGGAGATACAACTTAGTAAGTTAGACTATAGTTGAGTAGATTTCGGGGACAAAATCCTCTTTAAGGGGTGGGGTATTGTAACATACACAAATCTAGATACTTCACTCAACATTTCATCCCAATTGTAATTTAGTTAACATCAAATTGATTTTTCCATATATAAGTTTAAATTAAGAGTTATTGGAGCCAAGAACATATAATATTGAAATATATCACCTTTTATATAAGATTACATGTAAAACAATGAATCCAATTCATCTAGAATTACATTAAATTTCTTACTTGAGTACTTAACCTCCAAGAAATAAAATAAAATACTATATATTTAAAATAAATATTTAACATCAAAATTGAACCCCTCACTATTTGCTTGAGATTTCGTGGGTGAAATCTTTTTAAAGGGTGGTGTGCAATAACGACCCCAAATCTAGGTACCACCCTCTAGTTTCTTTTCCTATACAACTAAACTTCTAATTCTTTTAATTTGTTGGGAGTAGTATTGTAGACCCTGAAATAATCTAGAATAGTTGAACCTTATGTCATCAACTAGTTATATAAATATTATTGAGTGTGACTTTGAAGGAAATAAAATTTGTTTTTGTTTTACATTAGTGGTAGTATCAAATCAAAACTTGAGTGTGGGGTTGAGTTTGAGTCTATATACCCTCTTGACTAGGAAGAGATTTGCTGAGGAGAAAATACCAAGAGTCCATGTTAATCATAAGGAGAAAGGTATTATCCAATTAGTGGACTACTTAACAACCATCTGTTAGTATTAGTGGCTAGAAAATTAAAATATTGCTGGTGAGATCTAAAATCATGTTCAATGATGGGTTAATCATCAATCTACTATATGGGAATTATATAAAACTCATGTCTTATTTTCCCTACAATGGGTCGCGTTGGTTGACCTTTAATTATTGGATGTTAAAACTTTATGGCGGGATGGACGAGTCGTTATGTTACCTTTGTCCCGACGGACGGCCGCACACAGGCATTACGGGAAGACGGGTAGGCCTCCACTGATTGGTCGAACAGGTTACCGTGATTTACCGATGGTTACACATGTTTCGAATTCAAAAGAGCATAGTGACCACAAAAAACTGTATTTTAAGGCTTACAATTCTCTAAATACCAGACGCAATTTTCATGGTTGCCTTTTGTCGTTCTCACTGAAGCCACTTCGCAGCCCCTCTTCTTAACTCCATACATCGTGAGATCGTCCCATAAGCGAGTAGAGACCCTCTCCCAAGTGATTCATCTGATCAATTCCCTTGGAATGAAGCAACATCTCACGTCGGAGCTATTGTCATCTCTGGTGAGGAAGCAAGAAGGAGCACTACTGTGTTCACCTTCAGAACAATTAAAAGTAACAATACCATCTCCAACTCCTAACTAGTTGTTCCTCGCTGTTTGTTTGTGCAATCTTTGCCCCAATAGATGGGTCGACGAGATCCCCTATTTTCAACGTAGTGGAACCCCTCTCTGTCTTCAGGTTGTCGTGCCTATAGCTGCACTTGCAAAGCTTCCACCTTGTTAGCGATGAAACATTAATGCTAGTTGTCGATGGTTCCACGCATGGCTACTCTCTTTCCACATACAATTATGTCCCTGAAATCCCGCCGCCTGCCTAGGTCGTTATCGCCGACAGTGGTAATGGCTCTGTGAACGCCGACCCTTCTGGTTGAAGCACTTGAAGTGTGTGGTAATTAGATCAGCTATTGTGGTTTTCATAGTTTACCAATCAAACCGAGAGGCTATGGTTTTTGTCCTGCTCGTGTGTCGTGATCTAGTTAGGCTGAGATGGCCAGTCTTTCCAATACTGATGCACTTGCCAACCGTCGTGGCACTGGAATATGATTATGAAACCAGAGGGGAATACCCCCTTCCCCTTGCAGGTTTGTGAGGATGGATAAATGAATGAGTGATTCTGTTTGGTTTGATGATCGCATGCTTTTCAGAAATTGATGATGGAAGTACTCTGAACACAGACCCTGCTCTACTTGGTGTTGAGTTCAGGCCAATAGCGTATTGGTAACCCAACCGTGGATGCAGTTGAGGTTTAAAGTCAGTGAAGGATAATTATGAATTTGCATTCTAAAATAGTTGGTAGCCATCCGTATCGCACCTTAGTTTTCTCGTTTTGAATCACAATGTGCGACTAAGTGTGAATCTAATTGAGAAATCAGAGACAAGAAATGCTGCTAGCAATTGTTTTTTAAGTAAGTTTAATCTAGTATTTCCTTGCAAGGAAACTGAGAGTTAGAGTAGTTCTTATGGGTGTGTTTTCAGAAACCAGAAAGTATAATCATTGTTTTGGAATTTTTGTGACAGTCTAATTTAGTAAAACGGTATCTATGCATTTGAACGTTAGAATAATTAAAATTAATACATCGATATCCGTAGCCTTTCGGAGATATAGTGTAACTACAAGACCTAATTTTGAGTTTACATAACGAGTATTTCAATGGGATTAAGATATTGCACAAGATTTAATATTAACTCCAAGTACCATTTTATGCCTAGGTGGCTATATTAATCTTGGTTCCGACTTAGGTGATTATTTATTTGACTTAGACATGACTGAAGGTATGTACTCCTCCCTATTTATAAATGGGCATTTATATGTCGAAACTTTCCCATAATGAGGCTCCTTTTGAAATACTTGGTCTTATCCCATTTTGTTGGACAATTCATATACTTTCAGTTGGATTTATTATTATTCTTTTGAAATTACTATCATGTTGAGTTGGGTTAATGACCCCATCTGCTTTTGTGCTTAAATCATCCACATGTTTGTGAAAGATGTAACTTGCCACTCTATTTATGCATGTTAGATAATTCGACTAGTTTAACTATTGTAGACGCTTATGCATAACCATTAGGGTATGCTTTTTTACCTGGGGTATGCTTTTCTACCCTTATATATACAGAGTTGTGCTTTTCCACCTAGGGTGTGCTTTTCCACCCATTTTACTTAGGCCAATGACTCAGTGGTGTCATGGCCCTACTATAGTTACTTTAGTCCAATATATCTACATGCGAATTATTATGATTGTTGTGATATTGTGAAAGGTTAATGGCAAGATGTGTTATTTCACTTGTTTATTTATATGCCTCATTCTTTTCAAAATTTCTTCTCTTGTTACTTCTCATTGAAAATTACCTAACTTTACTGGCCCCCTTTTTTATGGGAACATCTTACTTTACTTATGAAATAATTAATGCCCAGTTAATTTTCTATTGTACATACTCAGCTTTTGCAGACTTATACTCACCTTATAGGTATAGCTCTCTATACATAAATGGCTAGACAATTCATCTTGTATGGAGAGTAGGTTGACTTGAATTCACATAATTGTTTGTCACCTGGTACAAGTCAGTAACCCTTTTACTTTTTTTTTATTTCTATCACGCCTATGATACATGCATTATGTGGGATGGGCATGCATGGACACAAACTTAGGATATTGACATGAGTTTTATACTTTCAGATGTTTTATGATAGTATGTGAAGATATGAACTAGATCCCTACGTTTATGCTTGTCTTTCCTATAACATGAAGTTATTTCAACATTTTATGCTTGAGACTCGCCATCCAAGGATTGGATACTATCCTAGATAATGTTTCAATAACTAGTAAATGAGGGTTTGTTGAAAGAAGATATAAGTTTTAAATATTGATCCTAGGGAATTCATCCCTCGATCACATCCCCATATGGTAGGAATGATGGATATCTCGCTTGTCCTATATAAGAATGATCACATAGTTGGATCACATGAGAAAACTTTTGTCATTTTTCGAGGACATATAGAGGCACAATCATGTTTGGAATCAATAATGGATATCTTCTTTAAACCTTGGATGTACAATGACACTGAGGTTATGTGAGCTAGGTACGTCTAGGGTTGATCATTAAAGAGTTTACCACCCTCTCATCATCACAGTGTAATTAGTTAACCTAAGGTGCAAGATGAGAAGTAGTATGTCTATCTAGTTCATCTGGGCTTGTAATGGCACCATAAATGTAAACCCATTAGGGAAGTAGAGACCCAAATCTCTTCTTATCATGGATGCTTTATCCTATAAATGAGTGATGTTTTGGGATGTGATGTCCTAAGTCATGATTTAGAGAATGGTGGAATAATGAAGGACGTGCCTAGTAGGACCTATTAGAAGTGACTGCATGCTAGAAGAAACATATTTCCCCTCATCTAGAATTTGGCTATGCTTGTAGTATTTCTTGGTAATTTGGGTAGAGAAGCCTCTTTTGTGAAGATGAAGTGATGTTAAGGTGATAGTATATGTTGTATGTGACAAAAAGTAGTTGACTTGGTTGTCAGATTGATTTTGGCGCCATTTTGAATTTCCATCGCATGGTTTCATCATCAAACTTATTTTCATTATTAAATTAATACTACAAAAAATAAACTTTTTGAGATTTCAACGATGGTTTTGGAACCAAGTGACCACCACAAGAAAGTTTTAGTAGGAGATAGACCTTTAGCGAAGGAATTTTTGACTCGCATGTTCAACCCTTTGCCCCTAAACATAAGTGTGATAAAGGATTTAATAGGAAAAATAACAAATATAATAGCTATAATTAAGTTGGCTACCCCTCTCAACTCTCTGTATGGTTAGATAGGTCCTTTTAAGGGGTAGATCCTTATAGTCTTAGGGACGTATCTTAATTAGATAAATAGTTGAAACTAATAGTTTTTGTAATAAGTAACTCTTGGGTAAGTCATGATAATAATATCAAATGAATGTAGCTACCACATCACTAGGATAAATGAATAAACCATACTATTTTGACCAACATGAATGTTAGTTAAAAGAAAGAAAAAATGTTAGTAAAACCTTGAGATTTAATGCATGTAGCATCATGAAATAATAAGTGAGTAATCAAATTACCATAACGGTGCATGTAACAACGACTAATATGATCAGGTTATCTTAATTCTAGGATTGGTGTTACTTTCTTAGTAAAACCTTTATTAATGAAGGCATGACGTATGGAGAAACATACTTTCACTTTAGAAACGTAATATAGGACTAACATAAAATTTATGATATGATCCATACTTAAGAGAACCCAAAAAAAATCCAAGATTTAATTAGGAGATATAACTTAGTAAGTTAGACTATAGTTGAGTAGATTTCAGGGACAAAATCCTCTTTAAGGGGTGGGGTATTGTAACATACACAAATCTAGATACTTCACTCAACATTTCATCCCAATTGTAATTTAGTTAACATCAAATTGTTTTTTCCATATATAAGTTTAAATTAAGAGTAATTGGAGCCAAGAACATATAATATTGAAATATATCACCTTTTATATAAGATTAAATGTAAAACAATGGATCCAATTAATCTAGAATTACATTAAATTTATTACTTGAGTACTTAACCTCCAAGAAATAAAATCAAATACTATATATTTTAAAATAAATATTTAACATCAAAATTGAACCCCTCACTACTTGCATGATATTTCGAGGGTGAAATCTTTTTAAAGGGTGGTGTGCTATAACGACCCCAAATCTAGGTACCACCCTTTATTTTCTTTTCCTATACAACTAAACTTATAATTCTTTTAATTTGTTGGGAGTAGTATTGTAGACCCTGAAATAATCTAGAACAGTTGAACCTTATGTCATCAACTAGTTATATAACTATTATTGAGTGTGACTTTGAAGGAAATAAAATTTGTTTTTGTTTTACATTAGTGGTAGTATCAAATCTAAACTTGAGTGTGGGGTTGAGTTTGAGTCTATATACCCTCTTGACTAGAAACATATTTGCTGAGGAGAAAATACCAAGAGTCCATGTTAATCATAAGGAGAAAGGTATTATCCAATTAGTGGACTACTTAACAACCATATGTTAGTATTAGTGGCTAGAAAATTAAAATATTGCTGGTGAGATCTAAAATCATGTTCAATGATGGGTTAATCATCAATCTACTATATGGGAATTGTATAAAACTCGTGTCTTATTTTCCCTATAATGGGTCATGCTGGTTGACCATTAATTATTGGATGTTAAAACTTTATGGTATGGTGGACGAGACGTTACGTTACCTTCGTCCCGACGGACAGCCACACACAGGCGTTTCGGGAAGACGGGTAGGCCTCCACTGATTTGTCACACAGGTTACCATGATTTACCGATGGTTACACAGGTTTCGAATTTAGGAGAGAATAGTGACCACAGAAAACCCTATTTTAAGGCTTACAGTTCTATAAATACCAGACTCCCAAAAGTAACCTGGTTTTCTTTCTCCGTTCTCACTGAAGTCACTTCGCAGCCCCTCTTATTAACTCCATACATCGTGAGATCATCCTATAAGCGAGTAGCAAACCTCTCCCCAGTGATTCATCTGATCAATTCCCTTGGAATGAAGCAACATTTCATGTCGGAGCTACTGTCGTCTCCGGCGATAAAGCAAGAAGGAGCGCTGATGTGTTCACCTTCGGAATAATTAAAGGTAACGATAACATCTCCAACTCCTAACTAGTTTTTCCTTGTCGTCTGTTTGTCCTATCTTTGCCCCAATAGATGGGTCGACGAGATCCCCTATTTTCACCGTAGTGGAACCCCTCTCTATCTTCAGGTCGTCGTGCCTATAGCTGCACTTTCAAAGCTTCCACCTTGTTAACGATGAAACATTAACGATGGTTGTCGATGGTTCCACACATGCCTACTCTCTTTCCACATACGATTTTGTCCCTGAAATCCCACCGCCTACCTAGGTCGTTATCGCCGGCAGTGGTAATGGCTCTATGAACACTGAACCTTCCAGTTGAAGCACTTGAACTATGTGGTAATTAGATCAGCTGTCATGGTTTTCATAGTTTACCAATCAAACTGAGATGCTTCGAACCATGGTTGTGGTCATGGTCGTGTGTTGTGATCTAGTTAGGCTGAGATGGCCAGTCTTTTCGGTTGATGCACTTGCCAACCGCCGTGGGACTGGAATATGATTCTGGAACCGGAGGTGAATACCCCCTTCCCCTTGCAGGTTTGTCAGGATGGATAAATGAATGAGTTATTTTGTTTGGTTTGATGATCTTACGCTTTGCAGAAATTGATGATGGAAGTACTCTGAACACAGACCCTGGTCTACTTGGTGTTGAGTTCAGGCCAATAGGGTATTGGTAACCCAAATGTGGATGCAGCTGAGGTTTAAAGTTAGTGAAGGATAATTTTGAATTTGCATTCCAAAATAGCTGGTAGCCATCCGAATCGCACCTTAGTTTTCTCGTTTTGAATCACAGTGTGTGACTGAGTGTGAATCTAATTGAGAAATCAGAGACAAGAAATGCTGCTAGCAATTGTTTATTAAGTAAGTTTAATCTAGTATTACCGTGCAAGCAAACTGAGAGTTAGAGTAGTGATTATGGGTGTGTTTTCGAAAACCAGAATGTATAATCATTGTTTTGGAATTTTCCTGACAGTCTGATTTAGTAAAATGGTATCTGTGCATTTGAACGTTAGAATAATTAAAATTAATACCTCGATATCAGTAGGCCTTTCGGAGATATAGTGTAACTAAAAGACCTAATTTTGAGTTTACATAACAAGTATTTCAATGGGATTAAGCTATTGCACAAGATTTAATATTAACTCCAAGTACCATTTTATGCCTAGGTGGTGATATTAATCTTGGTTCAGACTTAGGTGATTATTTATTTGACTTAGACATGACTGAAGGTATGTAATCCTCCCTATTTATAACTGGGCATTTATATGACTAAACTTTCCCATAATGAGGCACCTTTTGAAATACTTTCTCTTATCCCATTTTGTTGGACAATTCATATACTTTCTGTTGGATTTATTATTATGCTTTCAAAATTACTATCATGTTGAATTGGGTTAATGACCCCATATTCTTTTGTGCTTAAGTCAAGACACATGTTTGTGAAAGATGTAACTTGCCACTCTATTTATGCATGTTAGATAATTCGACTAGTTTAACTATTGTTGATGCTAATGTGTAACCATTAGGGTATGCTTTTCTACACTTATATATACAGAGGCATGTGTTTCCTCCTAGGGTGTGCTTTTCCACCCATTTTACTTAGGCCAATGACTCAGTGGTGTCATGGCCCTACTATCGTTACTTTAGTCCAATATATCTACATGTGAATTATTATGATTGTTGTGGTATTGTGAATGTTTAATGGCATGTGTTATTTCACTTGTTTATTTATATGCCTCATTCTTTTGTAAATTTCTTCTCTTGTTACTTCTCATTGAAACTGACCTAACGTTATTGGCCCCTTTTTTTATGGGAACATCTTACTTTACTTATGAAATAATTAACGCCCAGTTAATTTTGTATTGTACATACTCATCTTTTTCTGACTTATACTCTTTTGTTTCCTATTTTTCTGGGTGTTCCCTCCACCCAGATTTAGGTGCTTTGTAGGGTAGAGATGCAGGATAATTATGAGCTCATTGGTGAACATAAGGATAGCTTGAGACAGCCTTTTTACCCTCTACATAAGGTCTTATGTGTATATAGATGTAAAGTTTTCAATTTATGTACCACCTTAGAGTGAGAAAGTTGTGTACATGGCAATTTTTTTAACTTTGTAAATAGTTATGTTTTCCACTGCTAAAATATTTTTTTGGCTTATGTCTTTACCATTGAATGGGCCCTCTACTGGGTCCCACTCTTTACAAATCTTTTGCATCGTGCTCATGGAGGAATCTTACCTCTCTCTTATTATTTTTGTTCCTTACATCATGAGTGAGTAGTTTCATTTTGTTGGGGTGCGGGGACTAGCCTCGTTGCCCATGCTTATCTGTCCTTTTATTAAACATTCCACGGCATGTATATGACTTTTCATTTTGTTGTTAATCGTCGATGTGTGTCTGCAGATTGATTACATGCTTGCATTTATCTTATTCTTTCCTATATTGTGAGAACTACAATATGTAGGATTTGAATGTCGATTAAGGTGGTTGACTCCCTGATGAGAAATCAGATGGGATTCCCTGAGGTATTAAGTGCATGATCCGTGAGGGGACGAACCATCTAGCCCACAGTGATGGTTCTATGTGCCTAAACATTCTAATGGAGGGCCACAACTTCAGTTGGATATCTGTATCTTCAGAACCATAAGTGCATGATCTGGATGGCGACGAGAAATATGATGCCTAAAGTGATGCTTACGCGAACCTAAACATCCCTCCGGGAGGGTTCACAGCAGTTCTATTTGGATAGTTAGATCTTGCCAAGATGTTTGTGATTGGATATGTTTGCATGTGTAGTGGTGGTGAAACCTAGGACCACCCCAACGATCTTCATCATTAATCTAGATTCAACTTTAATAAAAAAAAACTGGAAGAGTCGTCTGCCTCGGGCTTCCGCTCTGCGGTTGGCGATCCGGAGGCGATGCTGCCTGGGGGGAGGGACGGCATTCGGGCCATCCATGGGCCAATGTCTTCCTCCCCCTGGTACCTCTGACAGCCAGCTTTCTTCCCTCTCTCCTCCCTTCCCTTCCTGATCTCACTGGCTCACCGTGAGGCTTTCCCAGTAGGATCCTGGAGTACAGAACAGACCGTGGTGAAGGTAGCTATGCTGTGTGCAGTGCCAAAAGAGAGGTAGTGGAGGTTTGGGGCTCCGTCTCTTCTCGTCCTCCTTTACCTCTCTTTAGATCTGTGGGTGGTCCATCTCCTACATGAAAAGGGGCAGAGATGAAGGAAGGGCAGGGATAGGTGGATCTCAATGAGGCTTGGAATCTGGTTAAAAGAGGCGGCATCAGTCTTTGACTATCCATTTGGTTCAAGAGTGACCGGTGGAGGCAGTCGTCCCCAACCTGATTAGCCTTCAGGTGGTTCCCCTGCTTCTGGCGGTGCACCCCTTCTATTCTCTCTTCCTACTCTCGTAATCCAGTGGATGGCAACCATAGACAGGTGCTCACGCACAGGTGAATCGTCTGGATCTACAGAAGCAACCTAGGAGAGAGTTTGCTAGCTGATTTCTGTCTAGGTCATCTTCAAGGTGGTGTTTGGTGCTTGCCAGCTTGGAGGCTAGGTTTTCTCTGGTCTACTGGCGGCGGTCCTCCACTTTCCTTTAGTCGGACGCCCACAAAGTGTTCGCCAGGTTGCCTCCGTGCAAACAGGGGCAACGGGTTTGCCTCTCAGGCGGTTGGTCTATTGGTTGTTGCTCTCGCGTGGCTCCTCTACAGTGCAGCTACAGTTGGCGAGTACGAGGGGTTGTACTCCTTGGAGCTACAACAAGGAGTTGTTGGGGTTGGATTTTCCTGACTCCCCCCTCTTTTCTAGGTGCAGGAACACCACTATGGTGTTGATGAGAAACTTCTGGTTGTTTGTGTTCTTTTGATTAGGTTGCCAAGAAGAGGACCGTTCAGCTTGAGTTGTTCTTATCTTCTGGTTCACTTGGATCAACGTGGCTGGTTGAAGTCCTATCTAGTAACACAGAGTTGTGGGTGATCTAATTGTAAGTGCTCATGATAGGATGAAGATTGGTTGTAGAGTTTAGGTGGCATGCTGGTTCTTCTTTGTCTGAAGGTGTATCTGGACTGCTGCCAGGTGTTCGACGAGGGGTCTCTATGCATATAGGGGCCTTAGGTGGGGTTGGGTTCAGAGGGAGGCATGTTGCTCTTCTTCTCCTCCTAACCCTTGCTATTGTTGCGGGAAGTCAAGCTTTGTAGGTTTCTAGTTTTCAGTTGATTTTCGACCGATGAAAAGGGGTTGGATTCCTACTTGGATCCCACACATTCAAGGAATGTTTCAAATGTCGGGAAAGGTGGTTGTCTAGCTCAAGGATATAAATCGGTTGTCAGCTAAAGGATGGACCCTATATTGCTTCTTGTCTCATCTGCTATAGCTGGATTAGAACACCTTCAAGGTGTTGGATGATATGCAGTCAAGTGAATCATGAGGGTTGGGCTAAAGAGGGGGGTTGCTCCCCTTTTCTTCCTTAGTCCATGTTGCTTTTGTGTGCAGGATATACCTTCGGGTGATTGTTGATATGGTAGAGGTCCTTTTGGTTTTTTTCCAGTGAGAGACCTGGTCTTGAGTATCTAAGAAGACCAGAGACTTCATGGCTAGTTACAGGCAGGATTGCTAGTTTTTGTTCTATGTCAATTTGCTGTTACTAATTGTGGGTACGCCGAATGCATGTAATAGTGGCTTGTAATAGACTTCTTCTAGTAAGATTTTTTGGTCCTAGCTTGCTTAGTTGATTAGTATTCTTAGTCTTGTTTTGGATTAGTTTCTGGTGTGTCCCCCTGCGTGGGGATTTTGACCATTGTTGAGATTCTTAGCTTATGTCTATGTAATGGGGTACCCAGTGCCCAAAGTTTTTGGTATTAATAGTAACACACTTTTTGACCGACCAAAAAAAAACATTAATCATGTATTTTACTTTTCTTGGACTTAGTTTAGTTAAACTCAAATCAACCTTTGTTCTAAATATTAGTCTTACCTGAGCTAGACTAGACTAGCAACGATTCTTAAAAATGTTGTCCCTCGTGATTTTATCCTTAACTATACTGTGATAAGACTCGTCCGCTTATGGGTGGTATTATTGCACATGTTTTGGTTAAAAACTAAGGGATTTCAACCCCGAGTGAATTTGTTAGTGTGATAATAGACCACGTCAAAAATTCATGTGATTATTACTCATGAGATAAGAATCACATGCGGAGACAAGGAATCTAACAAATCATCATCTACTTCGCTGGCTTAGGTGGTCCTTAAAGAAGAGATGAGATGCTATAAAACTATGTAAACTTTGAGGGATGGATTTTCGTCCTCCTTGGGTTTTTAAGATGTGTTACGCCTTAAACATATATGGAGGCCTATGTGTATGTCTCTGATACCATTTGTCATAGAGATATTTGTTACCCTCAGTCCACACTCCTAATGTATACATAGACAAAGGTGAGTGGACTTGGGTGCATGTCCTTAGAATGGAATAAAAATGTTGCCAGGAAATATATGTGTAAAAGAAATAAAAACTAGATATAGAAAGATACCAAACATGGAGCTAATAGATATTCCTATTTCTAGATTCAAGAATACCCATTGGTGATTCATTTTAGATCTGGAAGTCTTGACTGAAGCGAATCTTCATTTGGAAAAGAAATTTTTGATAAACAGAATATATTAATGCTAAAGCATTAAGTACTCTATGAAAAACAAGTAAGTAGTTTAAGACTATATAAAAGTTTCTTGGCTAGAAACAAGGTACTAAGAAAGAATAATAAAAAAGGAAAGATCAAGTGTATTATCATGAGTCATATGTCTAGTATAGTACAAAGATCAAATTAGGTTACTGGTTCTGAAGTTAAATCATTATATGATTATAGGTTAGGGAAAAAACTCATATTCAACAAGTTGCACCAAAGAAACACATGCAACGACCATATTTATGTCAAAAGAATTACATAAGTCAGTCAAAGTGATCGAGTTCATCATTCAAGGCAAGTGATTGTTAAAAGTTACTGTTATAAGGATCAACATTTCTATAATAAGCAACCCATACCATATTGGAACAAAATACATCATTAAACATTCAATTAGCATAACAACGACATGCTTTATATTATATCAAGATAAAATAGAGAAGAATTAGATTTGAAACTAGTTCTAAAGGATAGATCTCAGTGAGAGGATAAAAATTCATAAATAACATGCCATATTTAGCCAAAGGATGCAAGAGATATCATTTTTAATAGATTTGCATGAAAATTTTATGAAATTGATATATTGAACTATAGGGAACAAGGGGGGGCATTACTTAATCATGCGGACGATCTGGGCCATCCACTCTCAATCTTATGATCGTTCACCCCCATGATCCACGATCACCATGTACCACTACGATTTGTCCATCGCATTAGCAGGAGGTTCGCGCTCACCTCCCACCACTCCTATTGCAGCCCGTCACTGTGAGATGCTCAGGTGGCGTCTGGTGCATTTCTTCCAATGGTGTTACAATATACTCAATTAGAGTTTGAATAGATTCAACCCCACAAAGAGAAACACATGGTGGGTTAGACTTTCAAATTTATAATGGACCTAAACTCAACACACTCACACAAACTAAAACACTACACCCGCAAGTTAATGGGTTCATGTCGTAGTATTAGAGGGCAGAAAGTATAGGGTCGATCTATAGGGAGAAAAGGGGGCACTACTACTAGGTTAGTTTTTGGGCTAGGTCCCTACTGCAGAGACTATGGTTAAGGGTTTGAAGGTTGTTTCGATTGTTAAACTAAGGATGATCAAGTGAGAAATTAAAGAAAGAAATGCAAGATTAAAACCTAAGTTAACCCTAGACAGTTAATTCTACTAAGAAAGAAAAGACAAGGCAAGGTAATAAAAACTAGAAGAGAGCAATCTACACTAAGGCAACCAAGACAAGGCAAAAAGACAATTAAAGACCTAAACTAGAAAGAACAGTGCAAGAACAAAGCAAGAAGCTAACTAAGAAAGAAAAGATCTAACTAAGCTAACACTAGCTAATTAATAAGGCATTTAGGGTTTTAAAGCAATAAAGAGAGGTGTGGACTATTTATGGCATTCACTTATCAAACAGGTATAATTGAATTAGAGTCTCAATTGGGTTAGGGTTTAGGTATAATTGAATTAGAGTCTAAATAAGTCTAGGTTTCTAGGTTAGATGATCTTAGGATGATTAGGGGCTCATATTAGTAATGGGAGTGGAAGTGAGGTTTTAGGCCTCCCATCACCCACATTCTAACCATTAGGGTATGCTTTTCTACCTGGGGTATGGTTTTCTACCCTTATATATACAGAGGCATGCTTTTCCACCAAGGGTGAGCTTTTCCACCCATTTTACTTGGGCCAATGACTCAGTGGTGTCATGGCCCTACTATAGTTACTTCAGTCCAATATATCTACATGTCAATTATTATGATTGTTGTGATATTGTGAATGGTTAATGGCAAGATGTGTTATTTCACTTGTTTATTTATATGCCTCATTCTTTTCAAAATTTCTTCTCTTGTTACTTCTCATTGAAAACTACCTAACTTTATTGGCCCCTTTTTGGATGGGAACGTCATACTTTACTTATGAAATAATTAATACCCAGTTAATTTTCTATTGTACATACTCAACTTTTGCTGACTTATACTCTTTTGTTTCCTATTTTTCTGGGTTTTCCCTCCACCCATATTTAGGTGCTTTCTAGGGCAGAGATGCAGCGTAATTATGAGCTCATTGGTGAACATAAGGATAGATTGAGACAACCTTGTTACCCTCTGCATAAGAGCTTATGTGTATATAGATGTAACATTTTCAATTTATGTACCACCATAGAGTGAAAAAGTTGTGTACATGGGCATTTTTTTTAACTTTGTAAATAGTTATGTTTTCCACTGCTAAAATATTTTTTTGGCTTATGTCTTTTCCATTGAGTGGGCCCTCTACTGGGTCCCACTCTTTGCAGAATGGTATCAGAGCCTAAGCAGTCGGTAACTAGACTGTTTCATGTTATCCTAGATGGTTCATTAGTAGGTAGATGACCTTTAGAGGTAGTTTTCATACCTAAACCTAAGTCATGTTTTCCAATTAGGGTTTCACTCCCTATCAGATTTGGCGGTAGAAATGTATCCCAAACATAATATGTGGATGACCTAGTATTGGGTACAATCTTACCAATCCTACCCTCACCTTATAGGTATAGCTCTCTATACATAAATGGCTACTCTCCTAGGATGTAGCCTCTACCTCCCGCCTTGGGGAAGGACAATTCATCTTGTATGGAGAGTAGGTTGACTTGAATTCACATAATTGTTTGTCACCTGGTACAAGTCATTAACCCTTTTACTTTTGTTGATTTCTATCGTGCCTATGATACATGCATTATGTGGGATGAGCATGCATGGACACAAACTTAGGATATTGACATGAGTTTTATACTTTCAGATATTTTATGATTGTCTGTGAAGATATGAACTAGATCCCTAAGTTTATGCTTGTCTTGCCTATAACATGAAGTTATTTCAACATTTTATGCTTGAGACTCACCATCCAAGGATTGGATACTATCCTAGATAAACTTTCAATAACTAGTAAATGAGGGTTTGTTGAAAGAAGATATAAGTTTTAAATATTGATCCTAGGAAATTCATCCCTCACATTCCCATAAGGCAGGAATGATGGATATCTCCCTTACCCTATATAAGAATGATCACATAGTTGGATCACATGAGAAAACTTTTGCCATTTTTCTCGGAAATATAGAGGCACAATCATGTTTGGAAGCTATAATGGATATCTTCTTTATTCCATTGATGTACAATGACACTGAGGTTAAGTGAGCTAGGTACATCTAGGGTTGATCATTAAAGCGTTTACCACCCTCTCATCATCACAGTGTAATTAGTTAACCTTAGGTGCGAAATGAGAAGTAGTCTTTCTATCTAGTTCATCTAGGCTTGTAATGGCACCATAAATGTAAACCCATTAGGGAAGTAGAGACCCAAATTTCTTCTTATTATGGATGCTTTTTCCTATAAATGAGTGATGTTTTGGGAGGTGATGTCCTACGTCATGATTTAGAGAATGGTGGAATAATGAAGGACGTGCCTAGTAGGACCTACTACAAGTGACTGCACGCTAGAAGAAACATATATCCCCTCATCTAGAATTTGTCTATGCTTGTAGTATTTCTTGGTAATTGGGTAGAGAAGCCTCTTTTGTGAAGATGAAGTGATGTTAAGGTAATAGTATATGTTGTATGTGACAAAAAGTAGTTGGCTTGGTTCTCGGATTGATTTTGGCGCCATTTTGAATTTCCATTGCATGGTTTCATCGTCAAACTTATTTTCATTATTAAATTAATAATACAAAAAATAAAATTTTTGAGATTTCAGCGATGGTTTTGGAACCAAGCCACCACCACAAGAAAGTTTTAGTAGGAGATAGACCTTTCGTGAAGGAATTTTGGACTCGCATGTTCAACCCTTTTCCCCTAAACATAAGTGTGATATAGGATTTAATAGGAAAAATAACAAATATAATAGCTATAATTAAGTTGGCTACCCCTCTCAAATCTCTGTATGGTTAGATAGGTCCTTTTAAGGGGTAGATCCTTACAGTCTTAGGGATGTATCTTAATTAGATGAATAGTTGAAACTAATATTTTTGTAATAAGTAACTCTTGGGTAAGTCATTATAATAATATCAAATGAATGTAGCTGCCACCTCACTAGGATAAATGAATAAACCATACTATTTTGACCACCATGAATGTTAGTTAAAAGAAAGAAAAAATGTTAGTAAAACATTGAGACTTAATGCATGTAACATCATGACATAATAAGTGAGTAGTCAAATTACCATAACGGTGCAGGTAACCACGACTAATACGACCAGGTTATCTTAATTCTAGGATTGGTGTTACTTTCTTAGTAAAACATTTAATAATGAAGGCATGACGTATGGAGAAACATAGTGTCACTTTCGAAATGTAATATAAGACTAACATAAAATTTATGATATGATCGATACTTAAGAGAACCCAAAAAAAATCCAAAATTTAATTAGGAGATATAACATAGTAAGTTAGACTATAGTTGAGTAGATTTCGTGGACAAAATCCTCTTTAAGGGGTGGGGTATTGTAACATACACAAATCTAGATACTTCACTCAACATTTCATCCCAATTGTGATTTAGTTAACATCAAATTCATTTTTCCATATATAAGTTTAAATTAAGAGTTATTGGAACCAAGAACATATAATATTGAAATATATCACCTTTTATATAAGATAAAATGTAAAACAATGGATCCAAGTAATCTAGAATTACATTAAATTTATTACTTGAGTACTTAACCTCCAAGAAATAAAATAAAATACTATATATTTTAAAATAAATATTTAACATCAAAATTGAACCCCTCACTACTTGCTTGAGATTTTGGGGGTGAAATCTTTTTAAAGGGTGGTGTGCAGTAACGACCCTAAATCTAGGTACCACCCTCTATTTTCTTTTCCTATACAACTAACTTGCAATTCTTTTAATTTGCTGGGAGTAGTATTGTAGACCCTGAAATAATCTAGAATATCTGAACCTTATGTCATCAACTAGTTATATAACTATTATTGATTGTGACTTTGATGGAAATAATTTTTTTTTTGTTTTACATTAGCGGTAGTATCAAATCAAAACTTGAGTGTGGGGTTGAGTTTGAGTCTATATACCCTCTTGACTAGGAAGAGATTTGCCGAGGAGAAAATACCAAGAGCCCATGTTAATCATAAGGAGAAAGGTATTATCCAATTAGTGGACTACTTAACAACCATATGTTAGTATTAGTGGCTAAAAAATTAAAATATTGTTGGTGAGATCTAAAATCATGTTCAATGATGGGTTAATCATCAATCTACTATATGGGAATTATATAAAACTCGTCTCTTATTTTCCCTATAATGGGTCACACTGGTTGACCTTTAATTATTAGATGTTAAAACTTTATGGCAGGCTAGACAAGACGTTATGTTACCATCGTCCCAACGGACAGCCGCACACAGGCGTTACGGGAAGACGGGTAGGACTCCACTGATTGGTCACACTGGTTACCATGATTTATCGATGGTTACACAGGTTTCGAATTCAAAAGAGCATAGTGACCACAAAAAACCCTATTTTAAGGCTTACAGTTCTCTAAATACCAGACGCCCAAAAGTTACTTGGTTGCCTTTCGTTGTTCTCACTGAAGTCACTTCGCAGCCCCTCTTCTTAACTCCATACATCGTGAGATCGTCCCATAAGTGAGTAGCGACCCTCTCCCCAGTGATTCATCTGATCAATTCCCTTGGAATGAAGCAACATCTCACGTCGGAGCTACTGTCGTCTCCGGTGAGGAAGCAAGAAGGAGCGCCGCTGTGTTTACCTTCAGAACAATTACAGGTAACAATACCATATCCAACTCGTAACTAGTTGTTCCTCGCCATCCGTTTGTGCTATCTTTGCCCCAATAGATGGGTCGACGAGATCCCCTATTTTCACCGAAGTGGAACCCCTCTCTGTCTTCAGGTTGTCGTGCCTATAGCTGCACTTTCAAATCTTCCACCTTGTTAGCGATGAAACATTAACGCTGGTTGTCGATGGTTCCACGCATGCCTACTCTCTTTGTACATACAATTCTATCCCTAAAATCTCGCCGCCTGCCTAGGTCGTTATCACCGGAAGTGGTAATGGCTCTGTGAACGTCGACCCTTCCGGTTGAAGCACTTGAACTGTGTGGTAATTAGATCATCTATCATGGTTTTCATAGTTTACCAATCAAACCGAGAGGCTTCGAACCATGGTTTTTGTCCTGCTCGTGCGTCGTGATCTAGTTAGGCCGAGATGGTCAGTCTTTCCGATACCGATGCACTTGCCAACCGTCGTGGGACTGGAATATGATTCTGGAACCAGAGGTGAATACCCCCTTCCCCTTACAGGTTTGTGAGGATGGATAAACGAATGAGTGATTCTGTTTGGTTTGATGATCGCACACTTTTCAGAAATTGATGATGGAAGTACTCTGAACACAGACCCTGGTGTACTTGGTGTTGAGTTCAGGCCAATAGGGTATTAGTAACCCAACCGTGGATGCAGTTGAGGTTTAAAATCAGTGAAGGATAATTCTGAATTTGCATTCTAAAATAGCTGGTAGCCATCTGAATTGCACCTTAGTTTTCTCGTTTTGAATCACAGTGTACGACTGAGTGTGAATCTAATTGAGAAATCATAGACAAAAAATGCTGCTAGCAATTTTTTATTATGTAAGTTTAATCTAATATTTCCGTGTAAGCAAACTGATAGTTAGAGTAGTTCTTATGGGTGTGTTTTCAGAAACCAGAAAGTATAATCATTGTTTTGGAATTTTCATGATAGTCTGATTTAGTAAAACGGTATCTGTTCATTTGAACGTTAGAATAATTAAAATTAATACCTCGATATCAGTAGGCCTTTCGGAGATATAGTGTAACTACAAGACCTAATTTTGAGTTTACATAACGAGTATTTCAATGGGATTAAGCTATTGCACAAGATTTAATATTAACTCCAAGTACCATTTTATGCCTAGGTGGCGATATTAATCTTGGTTCAGACTTAGGTGATTATTTATTTGACTTAGACATGACTGAAGGTATGTACTCCTCCCTATTTATAAATGGGCATTTATATGACTAAACTTTCCCATAATGAGGCACCTTTTGAAATACTTGCTCTTATCCCATTTTGTTGGACAATTCATATACTTTCAGTTGGATATATTATTATTCTTTTGAAATTACTATCATGTTGAATTGGTTTAATGACCCCATCTGCTTTTGTGCTTAAATCATGCCACATGTTTGTCAAACATGTAACTTGCCACTCTATTTATGCATGTTAGATAATTCGACTAGTTTAACTATTGTAGATGCTTATGCATAACCATTAGGGTATGCTTTCCTACCTGGGGTATGCTTTTCTACCCTTATATATACAGAGATGTGCTTTTCCACCTAGGGTGTGCTTTTCCACCCATTTTACTTAGGCCAATGACTCAGTGGTGTCATGGCCCTACTATAGTTACTTTAGTCCAATATATCTACATGCGAATTATTATGATTGTTGTGATATTGTGAATGGTTAATGGCAAGATGTGTTATTTCACTTGTTTATTTAAATGCCTCATTCTTTTCAAAATTTCTTCTCTTGTTACTTCTCATTGAAAATTACCTAACTTTATTGGCCCCCTTTTTGATGGGAACATCTTACTTTACTTATGAAATAATTAATGCCCAGTTAATTTTCTATTGTACATACTCAGCTTTTGCTGACTTATACTCTTTTGTTTGCTATTTTTCTGGGTGTTCCCTCCACCCAGATTTAGGTGCTTTGTAGGGCAGAGACGCAGGATAATTATGAGCTCATTGGTGAACATAAGGATAGATTGAGACAACCTTGTTACCCTCTGCATAAGGGCTTATGTGTATATAGATGTAACATTTTCAATTTATGTTCCACCTTAGAGTGAGAAAGTTGTGTACATGGGCATTTTTTAAGTTTGTAAATAGTTATGTTTTCCACTGCTAAAATATTTTTTTATCTTATGTCTTTACCATTGAGTGGGCCCTCTACCGGGTCCCACTCTTTACAGAATGGTATCAGAGCCTAAGCAGTTGGTAACTAGACTGTTTCAAGTTATCCTATATGGTTCATTAGTAGGTAGATGACCTTTAGAGGTAGCTTTCATACCTAAACCTAAGCCATGTTTTCCAATTAGGGTTTCACTCCCTATCAGATTTGGCGGTAGAAATGTATCCCAAACGTAATCTATGGATGACCTAGTATTGGGTACAGTCTTACAAATCCTACCCTCTCCTTATAGGTGTAGCGCTCTATACATAAAGGGCTACTCTCCTAGGATGTAGCCTCTACCTCCCGCCTTGGGGAAGGACAATTCATCTTGTATGGAGAGTAGGTTGACTTGAATTCACATAATTGTTTGTCACCTGGTACAAGTCATTAACCCTTTTTCTTTTGTTGATTTCTATCGCGCCTATGATACACGCGTTATGTGGGATGAGCATGCATGGACACAAACTTAGGATATTGACATGAGTTTTATACTTTCAGATGTTTTATGATAGTATGTGAAGTTATGAACTAGATCCCTAAGTTTATGCTTGTCTTTCCTATAACCTGAAGTTATTTCAACATTTTATGCTTGAGACTCGCCATCCAAGGATTGGATACTATCCTATATAAACTTTCAATAACTAGTAAATAAGGGTTTGTTGAAAGAAGATATAAGTTTTAAATATTGATCCTAGGGAATTCATCCCTCACATCCCCATAAGGTAGGAATGATGGATATCTCCCTTGTCCTATATAAGAATGATCACATAGTTGGATCACAGGAGAAAACTTTTGTCATTTTTCGAGGACATTTAGAGGCACAATCATGTTTGGAAGCTATAATGGATATCTTCTTTAAACCTTGGATGTACAATGACACTGAAATTATGTGAGCTAGGTACGTCTAGGGTTGATCATTAAAGAGTTTACCACCCTCTCATCATCACAGTGTAATTAGTTAACCTAAGGTGCGAGATGAGAAGTAGTTTGTCTATCTAGTTCATCTAGGCTTGTAATGGCACCATAAATGTAAACCCATTAGGGAAGTAGAGACCCAAATCTCTTCTTATTATGGATGCTTTATCCTATAAATGAGTGATGTTTTGGGATATGATGTGAGGTCCTAATTCATGATTTAGAGAATGGTGGAATAATGAAGGACGTTCCTAGTAGGACCTACTAGAAGTGACTGTATACTAGAAGAAACATATATCCCCTCATCTAGAATTTGGCTATGCTTGTAGTATTTCTTGGTAATTTGGGTAGAGAATCCTCTTTTGTGAAGATGAAGTGATGTTAAGGTGATAGTATATGTTGTATGTGACAAAAAGTAGTTGACTTGGTTCTCGGATTGATTTTGGCACCATTTTGAATTTCCATCGCATGGTTTCATCGTCAAACTTATTTTCATTATTAAATTAATAATACAAAAAAAAACTTTTTGAGATTTCATCGATGGTCTTAGAACCAAGTCACCTCCACAAGAAAGTTTTAGTAGGAGATAGACCTTTAGCGAAGGAATTTTTTGACTCACATGTTCAACCCTTTGCCCCTAAACATAAGTGTGATATAGGATTTAATAGGAAAAATAACAAATATAATAGCTATAATTAAGTTGGATACCCCTCTCAACTCTTTATATGGTTAGATAGGTCCTTTTAAGGGGTAGATCCTTACAGTCTTAGGGATGTATCTTAATTAGATGAATAGTTGAAACTAATAGTTTTTGTATTAAGTAACTCTTGGGTAAGTCATGATAATAATATCAAATGAATGTAGCTACCACCTCACTAGGATAAATGAATAAACCATACTATTTTGACCACCATGATTGTTAGTTAAAAGAAAGAAAAAATGTTAGTAAAACCTTGAGACTTAATGCATGTAACATCATGACATAATAAGTGAGTAGTCAAATTACCATAACAGTGCATGTAACCATGACTAATACGATCAGGTTATCTTAATTCTAGGATTGGTGTTACTTTCTTAGTAAAACCTTTAATAATGAAGGCATGACGTATGGAGAAACATAGTGTCACTTTAGAAACATAATATAAGACTAACATAAAATTTATGATATGATCGATACTTAAGAGAACCCAAAAAAAAATCCAAGATTTAATTAGGAGATATAACTTAGTAAGTTAGACTATAGTTGAGTATATTTCAGGGAAAAAATCCTCTTTAAGGGGTGGGGTATTGTAACATACACAAATCTAGATGCTTCACTCAACATTTCATCCCAATTGTAATTTAGTTAACATCAAATTGTTTTTTCCATATATAAGTTTAAATTAAGAGTTATTGGAGCCAAGAACATATAATATTGAAATATATCACCTTTTATATAAGATTAAATGTAAAACAATGGATCCAATTAATCTAGAATTACATTAAATTTATTACTTGAGTACTTAACCTCCAAGAAATAAAATAAAATACTATATATTTTAAAATAAATATTTAACATCAAAATTGAACCCCTCACTACTTGCTTGAGATTTTGGGGGAGAAATCTTTTTAAAGGATGGTGTGCTGTAACGACCCCAAATCTAGGTACCACCCTCTATTTTCTTTTCCTATACAACTAAACTTCTAATTCTTTTAATTTGTTGGGAGTAGTATTGTAGACCCTGAAATAATCTAGAATGGTTGAACCTTATGTCATCAACTAGTTATATAACTATTATTGAGTGTGACTTTGAAGGAAATAAATTTTGTTTTTGTTTTACATTAGTGGTAGTATCAAATCTAAACTTGAGTGTGGGGTTGAGTTTGAGTCTATATACCCTCTTGACTAGGAAGAGATTTGTCGAGGAGAAAATACCAAGAGTCCATGTTAATCATAAGGAGAAAGGTATTATCCAATTAGTGGACTACTTAACAATCATTTGTTAGTATTAGTGGCTAGAAAATTAAAATATTGCTGGTGAGATCTAAAATCATGTTCAATGATGGGTTAATCATCAATATACTATATGGGAATTGTATAAAACTTGTGTCTTATTTTCCCTATAATGGGTCACGCTGGTTGACCATTAATTATTGGATGTTAAAACGTTATGGTGGGTTGGATGAGACGTTACATTACCTTCGTCCCGACAGACAGTCGCACACAGGCGTTACGGGAAGACGGGTAGGCCTCTGCTGATTTTTCACACAGGTTACCATGATTTACCGATGGTTACACAGGTTTCGAACTCAGGAGAGCATAGTGACCACAGAAAACCCTATTTTAAGGCTTACAGTTCTCTAAATACCAGACGCCCAAAAGTTACCTGGTTGCCTTTCTCCGTTCTCACTGAAGTCACTTCGCATCCCCTCTTCTTAACTCCATACATTGTGAGATCATCCCATAAGCGAGTAGCGACCCTCTCCCCAGTGATTCATATGATCAATTCCCTTCGAATGAAGCAACATCTCACGTCAGAGTTATTGTCGTCTCTGGCGAGGAAGCAAGAAGGAGCACCATTGTGTTCACCTTCGGAACAATTAAAGGTAATGATACCATCTCCAACTCCTAACTAGTTGTTCCTCGCCGTCTGTTTGTCCTATCTTTGCCCCAATAGATGGGTTGACGAGATCTCCTATTTTCACTGTAGTGGAACCCCTCTCTGTCTTCAGGTCATCGTGTCAATAGCTGCACTTTCAAAGCTTCCACCTTGTTAGCGATGAAACATTAACGTTGGTTGTCAATGGTTCCACGCACGCCTACTCTCTTTCCACATATGATACTGTCACTGAAATCCCACCGCCTGCCTAGGTCGTTATCGCTGGCAGTGGTAATGGCTCTGTGAACGCTGACCCTTCCGGTTGAAGCACTTGAACTGTGTGGTAATTAGATCAGCTGTCGTGGTTTTCATAGTTTACCAATCAAACCGAGAAGCTTCGAACCATGGTTGTGGTCCTGCTCGTGCGTCGTGATCTAGTTAGGCCTAGATGGCCAGTCTTTCCGGCACCGATGCACTTGCCAACTTCCGTGGGACTGGAATATGATTCTGGAACCAGAGGTGAATACCCTCTTCCCCTTGTAGGTTTGTGAGGATGGATAAACGAATGAGTGATTCTATTTTGTTTGATGATCAAACGCTTTGCAGAAATTGATGATGGAAGTACTCTAAACACAGACCCTGGTCTACTTGGTGTTGAGTTCAGGCCAATAGGGTATTGGTAACCCAACCGTGGATGCAGTTGAGGTTTAAAGTTAGTGAAGGATAATTCTGAATTTGCATTCTAAAATAGCCGGTAGCCATCCGAATTGCACCTTAGTTTTCTCATTTTGAATCACAGTGTGCGACTAAGTGTGAATCTAATTGAGAAATCAAAGACAAGAAATGCTTCTAGAAATTGTTTATTAAGTAAGTTTAATCTAGTATTATCATGCAAGAAAACTGAGAGTTAGAGTAGTTCTTATGGGTGTGTTTTCAGAAACTAGAAAGTATAATCATTGTTTTGGAATTTTCGTGACAGTCTGATTTAGTAAAACGGTATCTATGCGTTTGAACTTTAGAATAATTAGAATTAATACCTCGATATCAGTAGGCCTTTCGGAGATATAGTGTAACTACAAGACCTAATTTTTAGTTTACATAATGAGTATTTCAATGGGATTAAGCTATTGCACAAGATTTAATATTAACTCCAAGTACCATTTTATGCCTAGGTGGCGATATTAATCTTGGTTCAGACTTAGGTGATTATTTATTTGACTTATACATGACTGAAGGTATGTACTCCTCCCTATTTATAACTTGGCATTTATATGACTAAACTTTCCCATAATGAGGCACCTTTTGAAATACTTTCTCTTATCCCATTTTGTTGGACAATTCATATACTTTCAGTTGGATTTATTACTATGCTTTCGAAATTACTATCATGTTGAATTGGGTTAATGACCCCATTTGCTTTTATGCTTAAATCAAGACACATGTTTGTGAAAGATGTAACTTGCCACTCTATTTGTGCATGTTATATAATTCGACTAGTTTAACTATTGTTGATGCTTATGCGTAACCATTAGGGTATGCTTTTCTACACTTATATATACAGAGGCATGCTTTTCCACCTAGGGTGTGTTTTTCCACCCATTTTACTTAGGCCAATGACTCAGTGGTGTCATGGCCCTACTATCATTACTTTAGTCCAATATATCTGAATTATTATGATTGTTGTGGTATTGTGAATGGTTAATGGCAAGATGTGTTATTTCACTTGTTTATTATATGCCTCATTCTTTTGAAAATTTCTTCTCTTTTTACTTCTCATTGAAACTTACCTAACTTTATTGGCCCCTTTTTTTATGGGAACATCTTACTTTACTTATGAAATAATTAATGCCCAGTTAATTTTGTATTGTGCATACTCATCTTTTATTGACTTATACTCTTTTGTTTCCTATTTTTTTGGGTGTTCCCTCCACCCAGATTTAGGTGCTTTGTAGGGTAGAGTTGCAGGATAATTATGAGTTCATTGGTGAACATAAGGATAGCTTGAGACAGCCTTGTTACCCTCTACATAAGGGCTTATGTGTAAATAGATGTAGCATTTTCAATTTATGTACCACCTTAGAGTGAGAAAGTTGTGTACATGGGCATTTTTTTTAACTTTGTAAATAGTTATTTTTTCCGCTGCTAAAATATTTTTTTGGCTTATGTCTTTACCATTGAATGGGCCCTCTACCGGGTCCCACTCTTTACAAATCTTCTGCATCGTGCTCATGGCGGAATCTTCCCTCTCTCTTGTTCTTTTTGTTCCTTACATCATGAGCGAGTAGTTTCATTTCGTTGGGGTGCGGGGACTAGCCCCGTTGCACATGCTTATCTGTCCTTTTGTTAAACATTCCATGGCGTGTATATGACTTTTCATTTTGTTGTTAATCGTCGATGTATGTTTGCGGATTGATCACATGCTTGCATTTATCTTGTTCTTTCCTATATTGTGAGAAATTCCATATGTAGGATTTGAATGTCGATTAAGGTGGTTGACTCCCTGATGATAAATCAGATGGGATTCCCTGAGGTCGTAAGTGCATGATCCATGAGGGGATGAACCATCTAGCCCACAATGATGGTTATGTGTGCCTAAAAATTCTAATAGAGGGCCACTACTTCAGTTGCATATATGTATCTTCAGAACCATAAGTGTATGATCTAGATAGCGACAAGAAATATGATGCCTAAAGTGATGCTTACGCGAACCTAAAAATCCCTCCGGGAAGGTTTGTAGTAGTTCTATTTGGATAGTTAGATCTTGCCTAGATGTTTGCATGTGTAGTGGTGGTGAAACCTAGGACTACCCCAACGATCTTCATCATTAATCTAGATTCAACTTTAATAAAAAAACTGGAAGAGTCGTCTGCCTAGGGCTTCTGCTCTACGGTTGGTGATCCAGAGGTGATGCTGCCTGGGGGAGGGATGGCGTTCGGGCCATCTAGGGGATAAGGTCTCCCTCCCCCTGGTACCTATGACAGCCAACTTTCTTCCCTCTCTCCTCCCTTCCCTTATTGATCTCACTGTCTCACCGCAAGGCTTTCCCAATGGGATCTTCGAGTAGAGAGCAGACCGTGGTGAAGGTAGCTATGTTGTGTGTAGTGCCAAAAGAGAGGCAGTAGAGGTTTGGGGCTCCGTCTCTTCCCGTCCTCCCATACCTCTCTTTAGATGTGTGGGTGGTCCATCTCCTACGTGAAAAGGGGCATAGATGAAGGTAGGGCAGGGACAGCTGTCAGGTGTTCGACGAGGGGTCTCTGTGCATACAGGGGCCTTAGGTGGGGTTGGGTTCATAGGGAGGCATGTTGCTCTCCTTCTCCTCCTAATCCTTGCTGCTATTGCGGGAAGTCGAGCTTTGTAGGTTTCTGGTTTTCAGTTGATTGTCGACTGATGAAGAGGGGATGGATTCCTACTTGGATCCCACACATTCAGGGAATGTTTCAAATGTCGGGAATGGTGGTTGTCTAGCTCAAGGACATAAATCGGTTGTCAGCTAAAGGATGGACCCTATATTGCTTCTTGTCTCCTCTACTACAGCTGGATTAGAACACCTTCAAGGTGTTGGATGATATGCGGTCAAGTGCATCAAGAGGGTTGGGCTTAAGAGGGGGGTTGATCCCCTTTTTCTTCCTTAGTCCATGCTGCTATTGTGTGCAGGATATACCTTCAGGTGATTGCTGATATGGTAGAGGTCCTTTTGGTTTTTTGCCAGTGAGAGACCTAGTCTTGAGTAGCTAAGAAGACCAGAGACTTCATCGCTAGTTACAGGCAGGATTGCTAGTTTTTGTTCTATGTCAGTTTGCTGTTACTAATTGTGGGTACACTGAATGCATGTAATAGTGGCTTGTAATAGACTTCTTCTAGTATGATTGTCTGGTCCTATCTTTCTTAGTTGATTAGTCTTCTTAGTCTTGTTTTGGATTAGTTTCTGGTGTGTCCCCCTGCGTGGGGATTTTGACCATTATTGAGCTTCTTAGCTCATGTCTATGTAATGGGGTACCCAGTGCCCAAAGTTTTTGGCATTAATAGTAACACACTTTTTGACCGACCAAAAAAAAACTTTAATCATGTATTTTACTTTTCTTGGACTTAGTTTAGTTAAACTCAAATCAACCTTTGTTCTAAATACTAGTCTTACTTGAGCTAGACTAGACTAGCAACGATTCTTAAAAATGTTGTCCCTCGTGATTTTATCCTTAATTATATTGTGATAAGATTTGTCCGCTTATTGGTGGTATTATTGCACAAGTTTTGGTTAAAAACTAAGGGATTTCAACCCTGAGTGAATTTGTTAGTGCGATAATAGACCACGTCAAAAATTCATGTGATTATTATTCATGAGATAAGAATCACATGAGGAGACAAGGAATCTAACAAATCATCATCTACTTAGGTGGCTTAGGTGGTCCTTAAAGAAGAGATGAGATGCTATAAAACTATGTAAACTTTGAGGGATGGATTTTAGTTCTAAAGGATAGATCTTGGTGAGAGGATAAAAATTCATAAATAGCACGCCATATTTGGCCAAAGGATGCAAGAGATATCATTTTTAATAGATTTGCATGAAAATTTTATTAAATTGATATATTGAACTATAGGGAACAAGGGGGTGTTACTTAATCATGCGGACGATCTGGGTCATCCACTCTCAATCTCATGATTGCTCGCCCTCATGATCCACGATCACCATGTACCAGTACAATTTGTCCATCACATTAGCTGGAGGTTCGTGCTCACCTCCCACCACTCCTATTGCAGCCCGTCACTGTGAGACGCTCAGGTGGCGTCTGGTGCATTTCTTCCAATGGTGTTACAATATAACCAATTAGAGTTTGAATAGATGCAAACCCACAAATAGAAACACGTGGTGGGTTAGACTTTCAAATTGGACCTAAACTCAACACACTCACACAAACTAAAACACTACACCCGCAAGAGAATGGGTTCATGTCGTAGTATTAGAGGGTGACAAGTATAAGGTCGATCTACAGGGAGAAAAGGGGGCACTGCAACTAGATTAGTTTTTGGGCTAGGTCCCTACTACAGAGACTATGGTTAAGGGTTTGAAGGTTGTTTCGATTGTTAAACTAAGGATGATCAAGTGAGAAATTAAAGAAAGAAATGCAAGATTAAAACCTAAGTTAACCCTAGACAGTTAATTCTACTAAGAAAGAAAAGACAAGGCAAGGTAAGAAAATCCAGAAGAGAGCAATCTACACTACGGCAACCAAGACAAGGCAAAAAGACAATTAAAGACCTAAACTAGAAAGAACAGTGCAAAAACAAAGCAAGAAGCTAACTAAGAAAGAAAAGATCTAACTAAGCTAACACTAGCTAAGCAAGAAGACATTTAGGGTTTTAAAGCAATAAAGAGAGGTGTGGACTATTTATGGCATGCACTTATCAAATAGGTTGGGGGTGACATGTAAAGATAATGATTTCATTTTAACTATCAAATCGAACAACAAGCTAGAGTCTAATGAATTATCCTAAGCTACTAAGTGGACATGGATATGCAAGATTCTGTATAGGGGAACTAGTCCCTAACACTCCCTACTACCCTTACGAGTCTCAATTGGGTTAGGTTTTAGGTATAATTGAATTAGAGTCTAAATAAGTCTAGGTTTCTAGGTTAGATGATCTTCGGATGATTAGGGGCTCAGATTAGTAATGGGAGTGGAAGTGAGGTTTTAGGGCTCCCATCACCCACATTCTATCCTTGAGAAAGCTGCATGCCAAACGAACCAAATTCATATAAAATAGCTACTTAGATCTCTCAACTAGAGTTAAGAGAATTTATTAGTATGTAGGAGGATGGGTAGCTAGCTGGGGATCCAAGAATTGGACCAAGGAGCAAATCCCAAAATTCACACATATAAGCAATTTCCCTAAATTCCCAGGTGATTTAAAGCGCAAACAAATAAGAAATTCATGGATAATAAGATAGAAATAGAACATAATCATTAGCAAATGAAATTACAATGTTTACATATAAATTTCCCCCAACATGGTATCAACATAACATTTTTCACCCCAAACAGCCCACCCAAGGGGCCTAGCTACTCATAGCAATGCAAAATGCAAGAAGAAGAAAGAAATAGGTAGAAGAAGCAATGGAGCTTGGTGTAGATGAAGAATTCATCCACTTCAGTTGTTGCGGCATTTCCTCCCTCTCCTCCAAGGTGCAATGGCATGGGATGATGATGGAATAGGGGCAAAACACTAGGAAACTAGGGTTTTGGTGATGGAAATGGTGAAGTGGAGTGAAATGGAGGTGTAAATGGAGTGGAATGGCTAAGAGGAAAAAATGGGGAGCTAAGAGGTGGTAGAAGGTAGCTAACCTTGTGTTGTAGCTGCCACCTAGGTACATATAGGTGTGGGGGAAGCACTAGATCAAGGAAGGGTAGTATGTGAAAATAGCTAGGTTTTTGTGACTAGCACGACCGTGGTGGTCACCACAACTATGGTGGGGAGGGGTGAGCATGGTCGTGGTGGATTGGAACAACCACGGTGAAAAATGGGGAAAAATCATAGGGACTCAATGATTTTGTACTAGAGGTGGCACGACCATGGTGGGGCTAGGGTAGCACGGTTGTGGTGGTCACCATGGTTGTGGTGGCTCGTATCACACAACTTGTTCTTGGCTCCACAGCCATTCTACCTCTACTATCACACAACCATGCAAGATGGAATGACCGTTCTAGGTCAGTTCACCACGGCCATTATGTGTGTCACGACCGTAGTGATTATAGCTTTGCTTGGATATGGCTCTATTGATTTGAAAGTGTGCTAGCACGTCCATTCTATGGTACCACAACTATGTTGGCCTCTGGTTCATCACTTGGACTTGCTTCTTTATATTTTCTTGGAAATTTTTGCTTCAATGGATATTTGGCCACTAGGAGTAGGTTGAGGGACCATCAAACTTCACTTTAGGTCTCTCAAAGGGTAGAGAAAGCCCATGATCAATCCTTCTTTGTCTCTTCCATCAAGCATGGTCCAAATTCTTGAAAAACATGCAAATATTGTCCATAAGTGTATTTTATACAAATATGCATTTTAAGGGGAATAACATGTAATATAATAGGTATAGATGTGATTGAAGTGAAATAAGACACAAAATGAATCCCTAAAATAGGGTTGAATCAGTGTCTGCTTGTGTCCCGCAGCCACCGACTACCTCCCCAAATCCTCATCAACCCAGGCACCTAGCGGGGTGATCAGTACCCTTGTCTCTCCATCTGAGGTCTCCCCATTCATCTCCCTTCTAGCAGTGTGGAGTAGGGGATTGACCATCCCCAACATTGCTAGAACAGGGGCAAGGGTACCCCCCCACACACAATCACACCCAAAGGGCGTATGAGCTCAGGAGAACCCAATGGAGTCATTTGTAGCTCCAAGTTCAAGAAAAGGGGAGCACAAATGAGGTGGGAGGTGTGGTTGGACATGTGAAGTGTCTGACCTTCTTTGTCATCATTCTCTTTGTGCAGGTGCAATCCTTCTCCTTACAACGAATTGAACATAGTTGTTGAGGTCGCAGAAGACTCTTCAATCTCGAAGGAGGAGATGGAGAGAAGAAAGAGCGGGCAAGATAGTAGAAACATGTCCATGTTGCCCATGAATACCTTAGGGTTTCAAAACTCGACAAGGAAAGGAAGCATTGAGATGATTAGTTGAGAGGTAGGAGGGTAAGGAAATGGAGAGGTGGTGCTTTCTATAAAGGATGGAGGTGTCAAGGACAACCATTGAAGGGTTGAAGGGGTTTAAAAAGGAGGGGAATCAATGAGGTGGGTTTTAGGGTTTTGGGTGAAGCAAGCCATAGTGGTGACGGCCATCCTTGGTTCATCTCTCCCACTATTGCCCCACCACTCAGTGCAGCTAGTCAATTGGCCTAAAGGGGGAGTAGGTGATGAGAGAGGGATAAAAGAGGAGGAGGAGAAGTAGCATGGGAAGCGCAAGGTCTTGTACGACCTTGTGCGAGAGAGAGTGATGAAGGCAAGGGGTGGCGAAAAGAAAAGAAAAAGGGTCTGACTGGGCCTGGGCCTGGTCCCTGGTCGGCCCAATCTCCCCTAAAAGAAGAAAAAGTCCTCAAAATGAGAGAAATTATATTTCTTATTCAAGTAGGCTCATCTCCCTCCTCTGAAATCCAAAAATGTCAAGGAAAGATGTGTTGGAACCATGGAATTAATCCACACATCATGGAAATAGGAATAGGATGGAACAAGACTCATAGGGATGATGAAAAGTAGGATTACATATCCATGATATAACTAAAGCCTCAACATCAGTAAAAAGGCACATTGTGACATATAACTAATTCTAAAGCATGCATTGATTATAAAGTGACCCACAAACATAAAATTGAAGGAAAGGAAGGTTTCTGAGAACAATTGGTATCAAAAGTGTCGAGGTGTAAACTAAATTGAGGATAGTAAAAACTAGGTTTTCACACCATTGCCCCCTTTATTTATGTGTTAATCAATATTCTTTTTCTCTTAAATCAGTTTGACACCAACTAAATTGTGGGGAAATTCAAGGAATAAATATAGGAAATAATTAATTATATTCCTCTTATCTTTCTTTAATGAAAAACTCTTAAATTATTTATTTCATAATTCCCCATGTTACTAGAAGGAACTCTCCACTTACCCATGAAACATGGATTTGGAAACATTGTGTATAAAAATGGAAAACAATTAATATCATTTCAACTTATATCTAATCTATGAAATCTAACTAAAAACAAAACTTGCTATTTAAACATCCCATCACAAAAATTATCATTATCTCATGGAACATCCTTTTCCTCCCACTTTCTCAAATCCCTTTATTATGTTCGAGTATAACAAAAGTTAGATCAAACTAATACTAATTGTTGTCATGGAACATGTGTTGTCAAATTGGGTAGATAAAAACCCTTTTAATTATCCAAAATATCAGACATCTTATTTTCTATTGGAAACTTTTCTAATATTTCATTTTCTATTTCTCCACAATTAATAACGTCATTTCTAGTTATTTATATACCAAAAGTCTTATTTCTCTTTCTTGTGCTCCAAGGACATATTTGCAATAAAAATATTCTCATGGGACTCATGGGTTGCACCCATGACACAAGGTGGTTTAATATTATTATTCGTATCAATAATATCATTAGGGAAACAATTCATGCCTTATATTTAATAAATTTAGTTTCACAAAATTGATGATATTACACCATGCTACCAAATGGGGGTCACGAAATGAAGGAGATGATGGAACGTTGTCAGAGAGCTACCTTGCCAGCAATATGGGCCATCCACCATCAATTCATAGTTTCCAAGGATGAGAATCAAGGATACAATGCACCTCCACCTTCTCCAAGAATCTCGAGACATCTTCTTTGAGAGAAGATGGAGAAGGAGTATCCATATTCAACACCAACACCATATTTAGATTGTAGAAGCCTTCCATCAACCTTGGCCATCTATGGTCACTACTGGTGTATCCCCCTTCTTCTTCTCTAAATCTTGACATCTTCATTCACCCCTTCCATTTCATTTTGTTTTCCATCTTCATGTCTCATTATGCTTTAAATCTATAATGCTACTCACAACCATGAGTGATTAAAAATATAACTTGGGTTGGGAGTAGCCACTAAGGCTCTCCCAACATTTATATACTTATGTCCATTGAATATATGCTCTTAGCAATGTTTATCTCCATACACTTGATCTTAATGCTTCACTTTCATGATTAGCTACCATCTTGTGTTGTTTGATTGTTAATACCTTGAAAGAGTAGCATTAACCTATGTCTAAGTGATATGGAGTTGCAATAATGCATGAGAATGTCAGAATGCTTTAGATAATGATCATACAGTCATTTTTTTATTGTTTATTTGTAATATTGAGAGAGAGACAACCTTATAATCTGGATCTATGCTAAGCTCAAGGGAGGAGGAAATTGACACAAATGATGATTGCTTATGAACTTGTTAAAGGTATACAATGGGTTTGGGTATTGAATGTTGGTGAGAAGTTTTAGACAGTGAAACCCAATCCATGTTCCATCATCCATTCTTGATACCTTATATTTTGACTTTCTTATTCTTATACTTTACTTATTGGTTTGTTCTACTTGTTTACTTTCTAATTTGTTGAAGTACCACCATTCCATAAAGTACACAAACTTTATCTCACTATTTGGTTTGTTTAACTAAGCTAAGGCTCTAAATTGTTAACACATACACCCTTGTCCTTGTGGATCAACCCTGATTTACTACATCAGACCATGTGTTACTATTGAGGGGGCTTGAGTGTTGGGTTATAAATTTAAAAGTTTGATTACTCTAGATCAACTCCTTTTTAGACACATGATTTAGACTACTCAACTTTTTGGCACTGTTGTCAGGGATAAGACAATCGGTACTGTTAAGAACCCAAGTATACTAAGCATACACCCATGCCTCAAGTCTAGTAATAGACCTGATTGCACATTTTTAAATCTGATAACTTTAACTATCTTAACTACCTCATTTCACACATCTAATTTCTAACTTGATTGTGCAAACTATTTTAGGTAGTTTGAGTCAACTGGATTGTTACCACTACCAATTGAAAACATCATGCCTCCTCGTAGAGAAGTCAATTACAATGTGAGGAATGTGAGGAAGATCATGAGGAAGAACATCATGGAGGAGAAGACCATGAAGAAGAACATGATGAGGAAGAGCACCATGATAGGGAATGCAAGGAAGAATGTGAAGAAGAGTGACACGATGAAGAATGTCATGATAGAAATACAATAAATATGGGAAATGACAACAATAAAGATGATGAGGATGATGGAGGGCCCTCTCTTCTCGAGTTGGACGCTACTAGAGCCAATGATTCCAGAAGCGCAATCATCATTCCTTGGTTTTATACTCCAAACTTTGAACTTAAACCAACAATTATCGCCATGATCTAGAATAAGACCTTTTTGGGATACTCATGAGATGAAAGCCCATACCATCACGTTGATGCCTTTAATAATATTTTTGACACAACAAAGATGAATGGCGTACCACAAGAGGTAATATACTGCAAGGTATTGAACTTTTCTCTAAGAAATAAATCTCTGTCATGGTACCTTTGCTCTACCTGATAAAACCTTTAGTGGATGGGGTCCTTTGGCTGATGCTTTTGTCACAAAGTTCTATCCAATAGAGAAAACTCTTAGAAATAGGCACAAGATCACTGGATTCATCCAAAATCCTAGTGAAAACCTATATGAAGCATGAGAAAAATTCCAACAATAACAAAGGGAATTCCCTCACCACAATTATGATAAGGTTTTTCTAGTCACCACCTTCAGCAATGGGCTTACCTCTACTAAAAGGACTTCACTAAATGTGGTTGTAGGAAGTGACTTCCTAGGTAAGCACCTAAAGAAAATATGAAGATAATTGACAATATGACTGCCTTGCAAGTTAGTCTAGACTATGACCAGAGAACAAGTAAAAATGTATCGTTTGAAGGTACCACTGTCGAGCCCAAGGCTTTAGAAGAAATAACTATCTAGATTCATAAGATTGCCTTAGATTTGAAACAATTGAAGGATTCCAAAAGTAAAGGTAAGAACTAAGATGAAAAAGTCAGGAAATGTGTTATCTTTGGAGAAGAGGTATGTGGAATAGAAAACTACATCTATACCAACCCCAAAGAGGATAGTGAATAAGAAAAAACTAAAAAGTCTCTTATAACAACTCCAAGAGGCCAGATCATCTTGGTTTCTCATACGATAACAAGGACACTACAAAAATCTCACCAGCTAAAAAACCCACCAAAAAGACCGCCATGCTTTGGAGAGGTCAAGGGCCATCTGTATTCGCTCGTAACATGAACAAAATAGAAACAACTACCAAGGACAAGGTCAAAACCAAAGTAGAAATTCAAGTGGGCCGACTCAGGATTAAGGTTAGAACAAAAACACCAACAACAAGACCTAGTTTTTTGAACTTTTAGAATTTGCAAAAAGACAAGCATCTGTGAAAGAGAAACTAACTCAAAGCATCATAACCAACATAGACATATTGAATATGATGTAGTCCTAACTAGGGGATGTGACATCTCAAATGGATGACATGCAAACCTGCAAGGAAATTGATCAGCAGCTAGCACAAGTGTCAAAGTTGATAAAGAACCCACATGGAAGGATACCCTCAAATATTGAAAGTGTAAAAATGGTAACTATCACTCAAGAAAAGTAATAGGAGAAACAACAGGTAAGACCACATAGAAAAACACTCCTATTACTGAATCTCAACCAAAAAATGTCATAATAGAAGAAAAATCTGAAGTGAAAGTTTCTACCAAAAAGGTTAAGGCAAAGGAAAAGGGAAAGGGGAAGAAGAATTAAAGGAGAAGAAACAAGAAACAACTGAAGAATATCTATCATGTAGGGACCCTTATTCATCGAGGATCCCTTTCCCTAATACGTTGATCAAAGCTCAATTAAAGAAAAGGTACAAAAAAATCCTAGAGGCGTTTAAGAAACTACACCAAGATGTTCCTTTCCTTAATGCTATTGAAGAAATACCAACATACACAAAGTTATTCAAGGACCTGATTTCGAAAAGAAGACAATGTGACCATGTTCAAACCAATATGCTAGCAAAAATGTCCAGCGCCTTCGTCTAGGAAAAGATGCCTTCCAAGAAAAAAGAACTTGGGGCCTTAACAATCTCATTCATTGTGGGAGATAATGAAGCAAGACAAGGTCTGGATGATCTTGGAGAAAGTATTGGCTTTATAATTGTCACTCTAGCTCAAAGTCTTGGACTATCTAACATGGTCAAGACTAGAATGTCAATACAAATAGCAGAATATTCTTTCATTAAGCTGATAGGGGTTTTGTAAGATGTTCCTATCCAAGTCGGATGATTTTTCATACCATGTGATATCGTCGTGATTGAAAAAGTGGAAGACCCAACATGTTCAATGATATTCATAAGACCATTCCTATCAACTGGAGAGCTTTGATAGATGTTGAAGATGGAATCATCACTATCACAGTAGGGAATGATCACATTGATTTTCATGTTCAAGAATCCATGAGATGACTATCTCTCTTTGAGTCAGTCTATTTCATGGATAGCTACAACTAGTTATATGAGGAAGTCCTAGAGAAAAATGTAATTGTAGATCCAATCATGCAGGATTTGAACAATCCTAACCAAGATATTGATGATCCTGAGGTAGTCAAGATTTTGGATTATCCAAATTAACCTGAAGAGGACTATAGTGATGAAAAAGATGCTCTTTTTGAGACAGAAAAACATACCTCTCTAAAACAAAATCCAAAAGATAAGGAATCACTAAGCCTAAATAAGAGCTGAAGCAACTCCATAAAGGATTAAAGTATGAAGTTTTACACATTGAAGAAAGGAACCCAATTGTTATCAGTTCTGCCTTGATAGATGACTAGCAAGAGAAGTTGTTGCATGATTTAAAACTAAGATGGATAGAAATAGAATACTCTATTGAAGATATAAAAGGGGTAATCCTAGTTGTTTGCATGCATAGAATACATTTGGAAGAGAATACCAAACCTTCAGTCCAACCTCAAAGAAAGTTGAATCATAACCAGAGAGAGGTAGTAAAGAAAGAGGTCATAAAACTCCGAGATGGGGGTATAATATACCCAATAAGTGACAACAATTGGGTGAAATCACTACACATATTCCTATGAAGGTAGGCATGATAGTAGTGATAGGAGAAAAGGGCGATGAGTTGGAAACACAAAAAGTAACTGGGTGGCACATGTGTGCCAACTATAGAAAGATCAATGTCACCACTAAGAAACATCACTTTCCATTGCCATTCATAGATCAAGTCCTGAAACGATTAGCACATTATTCATACTATTCCTTCTTGGATTGATACTCAATATTTTACCAGGTTCCATACACCCAAATGACCAAGAGAAGACCACCTTCACTTGTATATATGGAGCGTATGCCTTTTGAAGAATGACATTTAGCTTCTGCAACACACCAAGAACCTCTCAAAAGTGTATGATTGCAGTGTTTGCAAAATTTTTGGAAGACATCATGGAGGTGTTCATGGATTATTTCTATGTGTATGGTGCTAACTTCGACAACTATTTATAGAAACTATCTCAAGTTTTTAAAAGATGTGAAGACAAACATGTAGTTCTAAATTGGGAGAAATGCCAATTTATGGTCCAAGAAGGTATAGTGCTTGGGCACAGAATCTCTAAGAATGTAATTGAGGTAGATTCAAGCAATGTGGAAAACATTTCTAAGTTTCCACCCCTACATCTGTGATGGGGGAGAGAAGTTATTGAGGGCATGTAGGCTATTAGAAAATCTTCATCAAAAAAAATTCCACAGACGAATGCCTAAAAGCTTTTGAAACCCTAAAAAGTGATTTAACGACCACACTAATTCTCTAGACTATATATTGGGAGCTTCTTTCTAAGATAATTTGTGACCCAAGTGACTATTCCATAGGAGTTGTTCTTGGGTAAAAGAAAAACAAGAAGCACCATGCAACTTATTAAGCAAGTCAAAGATACTTTCTAAGATAATTTGTGACCCAAGTGACTATTCCATAGGAGTTGTTCTTGGGTAAAATAAAGACAAGAAGCACCATGTGACTTATTATACAAGTCAAAGATAGACTAAGCTCAAGTTAATTACACCACCATAGGAAATGAAATGCTCGCGATAACATTTGCCTTTGAGATGTTCAGGTTCTACCTAATTGGATCACAAGTGAAAGTTTACATAGATCATGGAGCCACCAAGTATCTAATCTAGAAGAAAGACACCAAGCCCAGACTCCTGCGATGGGCACTTTTGCTACAAGAATTTCATCATGAGATTATATACAAGAAGGGGATAGAGAATGTAGTGGCTGAGAAATTGCCATGAATTGTTGTAGTCGATGATGACCCACTACCTATAAATGACAGCTATTTAGATAAAGATCTATTGATGGAAAAATCCATCAAATCCAAGATGCCATGGTTTGACGACATATGTCATTACCTTTTTTTTTGAAAGTGGTACCGAAGTCATTTTATTAATTCAAATCTTGTTGTGCTAATACAACGACTTCATTATCAAAGCTATCTAAACGGGAAAGAGAAATGTCTAACAGACGGGCCTTAGTGGCTAGTAGGTGACTAACCTTATTTGCCTCATGGTAAACATGATTCAGGTTCATGGCATTCAGTTCTAAAGTACCTTCCACAATCTGCTTGATTATGTGGTCCTCGTATCCTCTTCCGTAGTTGCCCACCTTAATTTCTCTTACCAGATTCATGCTATCTGTTTCCACCAACAAACTTGTAAATCCCAGCCATCGTGCTTCCTTCAGCGCACCTCTCATTGCCATTGCTTCCGCCATGAAAGTTGATGTAGCGTGGCCTAGCTACTGTGGAATTGTGGCCTTGATCACTCCTTGTTCATTACGTATGATTGCTCCTCCATATGTTGTTGTTCCATATTGCCAGCTTGCATCCACGTTAAGTTTAAGTGCTCCTTCCCCCGGCAGCTTCCATGGGGTGTTCCTTAGCCTCGTGGCCCTTGTCCCCGATGTGTTTATCTACTTTGTCTGGTGTTTCTGGTAATCATGGACCAGGTTGATGAAGCTGGCCACCAGCGCCGGCTCATAGATCGGCTTCTCTTCAAATAGAAACATGTTCCTCACCGTCCATGCAATCCACAGCATCGTCGCAAGTCCCTCGACCACCTCCTCCTTGCCATAACTAGTCAGAACATGCAGCAGGTCCGCAGTGTTTGCCACCAACTCGGTGACCCCGTTCAGCTCCTCTCCATCGCATGCCCATACTCGCTTCGCATAGCTGCATAGGAGGACCGCGTGAAGGTCGTCTTCCTCTGCTTGTTTACATCATTGACAGGTGTTCGTTTCCGTGACCTGCCTTCTGTATAGCCTGTTCATCGTTGGGAGGGCTTTCTTGCATAACCTCCACACAAAGTGTATAAGTTTGGGTGGCCATCTCTTTTTCCAAAGCTTGTCCCACTCGTGTCCTGCTGTCACCGGTGCGCCTATATTGCCCTTTGTGATGAACTGGTAAGTTGATCGGGTGGTGAGTTCTCCTCTTGGGTCGGGTTCCCATGCAATTTGGTCTTCCCCCGCGGATGCAATGATCGAAATACTGAGTATCCTCTCGTGTGGTGTGGATGGTAGTGACGTTTGTACCCGCTCTTCATCCCATATGCCTTCTGGTTGCTTGATAAAAAATTGGACGTAGTGCCCCTGGTCATTCTGGTCCTCCCCTCCCTCAGTTTTCCATTCTTGCAGTCTACCATAGTGTCCGGGTACCCATCTATCTCTAAATGTGTGTATATCCGTCCCCCTGCCAATGCGCCATATGAAGCCTTCCCTAATATTTTGCATGGACCCTTGGATGCTCCACCATGTGTAACTCGGACCATGACCCATGCCTGCCTCAAGGATATCTTTTCTCGGGAAATATTTGGACTTAAGGACACGTCCAACTAGTGAATCTGGGTTTGTGGCTAATCTCCACCCTTGTTTTGCCAATAAAGCTAGATTGAAAGCCTTCAGATTACGAAAGCCCAAACCCCCATTACCTTTCGGTTCACATAGCGCCTCCCAGCTGATCCAGTGTATCTTTCACTCCCCCTCTTTAGCCCCCCACCAGATCCTTGCAATCATGCTGCAAATCTCATCTAGTAAGCCATCTGGAATTCTAAACACACTCACAAAGTAGGTCAGTATGGCTTGGATCACCGCTTTTATGAGGACTTCCTTTCCTAGTTTAGATAATAGCTTTTCTTTCTAGCATTGTAATTTCTTCCATATCCTGTCCTTAATTGAATTTAAGACATGTTTCTTGGATCTCCCCATCGCCGTAGGTAGACCCAAATACTTGGCATGGCGGTCCACTTCTTTCACCTTCAGACTCATTTTGATACAATCTCTTCTGTCTTGTTTTACATTAGCACTAAAGGCGACTTCAGATTTCTCGTAGTTAATATTTTGTCCCGACACTCTCTCATATTGGCTGGTAATCTCAGCTAGATAAGGGCACTCCTCTTGGGTCGCCCTTGTAAATAGGATGTTGTCATCTGCAAAGAAAATGTGTGACACTCTTGGCCGATTTCTACTGGCCCGTGCTCCATGTAACCGTCCATCCCTGTTTGCTTTGAGAAGGGAAAAAGAGAAGATTTCAGTGCAAAAGAGAAAAAGATATGGGGATATAGGATCACCTTGGCGTAGACCTCTTGTCAGTTTTACGGTTCCCGTCCTCTTTCTGTTGATGACGATTGAGTGTGAGACACTTGAGACACATTCTTGTACTTTTGACCTCCATAGATCCGGGATACCCATCTTCTCCATAGCTTTGTCCATGAACTCCCATTCAATTCTGTCATATGCCTTGCTCATTACCTTGTACACCAACAACTGCCACCTGAAATCACTTATGATAAGAAGATGTTGTTCTCTGACCAAAAGAAATATTACCACGATGACCTACTTTTGTTTAGAAGGTGCGTTGACATCTATATTTCCAATACATTCTTGATGAAGAACTACCACAAATCCTTTATGAATGCTACTCTAGCATTTAGCCAGTGAAAGGATGTCTTCCAAGATTTTGCGATCTATCTTTTATTGGCCCACTCTATTTAAGGATGCACATTCCTATGTATAAACAAGCAAAGAGTGCCAACATAGTTGAAATATTTCTAGAAGGAATCAGATGCAAACGCCTGACTAGACCGAAGTTGAAATTTTTTATGTTTAGGGGATCACTATATGGCGCCTTTCCATCTTCAATAAGGAATCCATATATCTTGGTCACTGTAGATTACATCTCCAAATGGGTAGAAGCAATTCCCACCCTTCTTGTGATTAATTTAAAACCTCTTATTAGGTTGTTTGAAAAGATCATCTTACCCAGATATGGAGTCCCACTCACCGTCATTAGTGATGGGGGGTCCCACTTTACTGGAAGATAATTTTCTGCTCTATTGCAGAAATATGGGGTGAGACACAACTTTGTGACACCTTATCACCTGCAAACCTCAGGACAAGTAGAGGTTTCTAATTGCTAGATTAAGAAAATTTGGAAAAGACTTTTTGGAGGACCAGAAAAGACTGGTTGAATAAGCTCAATGATGCCATGCGGGCATATCAAATTGCTTAAATATTATAGGGACAAGTCCCTAGAGATTCATATAGGAAAGGTATGCCATTTACCAGTCGAATTAGAACACAAAGCTTTATGGGTAATAATTTATTTTAATATGGATCCTGAATTAGTAGGAAAGAAAAGGTTTTTATAGTTGTGGGAACTAGAGGATCTTAGGCTCAATGCATATGAAAACACTAGTATCGATAAAAAAAGAACCAAAGTGTGGCATGATGCCCACATAAAAAGAAAAGATGTGTTTGAGGGGGACAAGATTCTTATATTCAATTCAACAATTCGATTTTCCCTAGAAAACTAAAGTTAAGATGGTCAAGCCCCTTTACTGTGACAAAGATATATCCATCTGGAATGATTGAGATATCCAATGAAAAGATAGGGACATTCCCTATGAATGGACTAGAGTGAAGACATATTATGAAAATGAAGCTTTTTCCAAAAGGACTGAGGTACAATGGGTAGAACCACCACCAACACCACCAGAGGAATAGTGAGGAAGCTAACAAAATAGAGTCAAGATAAAGACTATAAATAAGTGCTTATTGGGAGTAAACCCTAGGATTTCTTAGATTCCAATTCGTTTCAGTTAATTTTATTTTGTAGTGGTTTGACTTGGCCAGTATCTATCCTAAATTTTATCTAGTTGTGATTTGGTCGACTTTGTTTTCTAGTTTTTAGTATACATAGAATAAAGTTAGTGAATGTTTAGGATTGTTGTTCCTGATGTAGGTGCATCGGTCCATGGAAACATCATGGGATCCAACCTTGGGAATATCACTGGTTTATCATAGGATAGCCATCTAGTTTGGCTCTGACCTACCCAAGCATCAGATTATTAAGTCAGAGAGTTCATCATATCACAATCTCTACTAAACCATGGAGAGATGCCAAATAAACCCTAGAAAATTAAGGTGCAAAAGAAACAATCAAATCTGCTCAAACATCAGTTCTTGAAGTCTAGTAAACTCCATCAGATAAGTGATGCCCAAGAAGTCCATTAGAAGATGTAAACAAGTTGATAATTGAAAGACATGAGTAGTCTGCCAAACCATCAGACCAGATGGTCTGCTCAAACACTTGAAACCATCAGGTTTCATAACCCATTCAAATCATCAGATTGAGGTCTTAGATCACATCTCATGCTAAACCATCAGATTTTTGAGTTAGCTTAGCCATTAGATCTTCAGATCACCAAACCATCAGAAAGCGAGAAGTCAAGCATGATGGTCGCCCAGGTCCTACCTCCCATAGTCTCTTTCTATAAAGAAAGGGAGGGCCTAACATCACACTTATACCAACTGAATAAGTAGTAAAAGTGTGACTAGATAAATTAACCATAGTTGCCTAATATGTTAGAGAAAGAACCATCAAAAGATGAGCATTGTCTTCCAACTCTGACCATTAGAAAATGAAGAGCCAAAGTTTGACCATCTCCTACTCATGCTAATGTACGCGAACCAAATCCAAACACACTTTATTGTTGCACTAATCACAAGGTTAACACTCCAATGACACGAGGAGTAGTGACGATTCAGAGGAGGACCTAAGACAAGCGTACATCACTTACGACATCAACAATAGGTAAAACTTCTTCCTAACCTAATTCATTTTGTTTTTCCTATTTTCCCCACATTTTCTTGGCCAGTTACCGACCTTCATCAGTAGGCAGAAGCCACTGAAACACCAACTCGTCTCTTCACCTTCTTTTGTAACCATCATTTTTGATTTTTTTCCTCCATGAGTGACAACCATTGGTTGCCTACTCACTTGTAAAAACCATAAGAAGGTAGTTCCCTAATGGAAACCATAAGTTTTTGTCATTCCTCCTGACATAGTAGGATTCTCAGGGGTGTCCTAAACCCATTGCTCCCTTTTTTACCCTCTAGGGAGACCATCATTTTCCACAATGAAAACCATCATTTATCGCTCTTTCTCCACAAACATCCCCTGCTTACTCGATTGAACCATTGGATCAGTGAGTACCTAGGGGAAACCATCGATTTGGTGCCACTCTTGGAAACCATCAGATCGTCAACTTAGCACTTAAACCATCAGATTACTTTGTTTTCAAACCAACTTTGGTAAGACCATCAGTTTGATGTACTCATATATTAAACCATCGGTTGTTGACTTCCCTTCTTAAACCATTGAGTTTAGGCCTGTCTAAGCAAACCATACACTTACAATTTCTTACTTTCACAAATCTTCAAACTTGCATTGTAAATAAATTGTTGGCCTAATCCTCTAAGAAATACACCAATATCTACCAAACAACAAATTTTTAAAATTTTAGGTAATACAAAGAATGGTCTGGTCGATCAAGAAAACAAGATAAATAGAATTACAGCCAGCATGAGTTAGGAAGAAATTGAAAAAAATGAGAGACTGTAAGATGAACCCATGGCTTATATCAGACTACATGAAGCCTATCACAAAGAGAATAAGAGATAGCTTAGATGTTGATAGGCTCAAGAGGATAGATGAGGCAGTTCCTGAAGAAGCATCTGGTTTTGAAGAGTTCACTTGAACTAAGACTTCAAAATATACACCATCTAATGAAGTCCATATTCCCAAGAAAAGTAGGGAACCAAGTATGTCTCCCCAAGAAAGACCTAGAAAGATGACCAAGACATCAAACGTGGACAATGCCACAGGACAAGAAATACCACATCAAGTGGTGGCCACTACTACATATATTTGTTCTTGTGTTGTTCCACCAACAACAAATGTTGTCTACAAGGAACAACCCTACAATTACAACCTGCCCATAGATTATGAACACATGGTTGTCTAGGACCAGATGTTCACGCAAAAAAACTTCACAGCCACAAGATTTGATGATGTGGACACTCTAGAAAGACTAGGGATTTTTAAAAGATTAAGGAGAGTCTTGACAAGATAGGAATCTATAGGATATGCTTCAACAAGCAACTCTCCAATGATAAGATTACCCTAGAATTTTTGTCATCCCTATAGAAACTACCAGTGACAAATAAAGAAGGTAAAAAAGTGTGGGGAGACTACAAACTAGCAGTGAACTTTATCAAAGAAGAATACCTACTCACTAAGAAATGGCTCAATTCCATATTCATGACTCTGATGAGAAATCAGAGAAAGCTAATAGAGTCAAGGTTCATAGATAAATATTAGGCTTTCTCACTGACAAGATGTGGGAGAAATTGTTCAGAGAAAGTAGGCACAGCTTGGGGTAGATGAAGGATGCCATGATGCATTCTCGATTCATGTAGGTGGTACACAAACTCTTTGCCAACACCATGTTCTTCAAGATAGATAGAGGGAACATGACCAAAATGGACCTCCATGTTTTGTGGAGCATCATGAAAGGCAAGCCTGTCAAGATTGGACGAACACTAATTGATAGGCTAATAGTAGTGATTTGTCTAAAAGGCTCATGTTACTTCTGCATGGGCATCCTAATCACATAAATTTCCCATCAAATAGGATACGCCATCAAGAGAAAATTCTTCCTCAGATATGATAGACACGCTGTAATCGAATCCAAGAACTTAACCGCCACCAACGTCCTGAGAAGGCAGAAGCCGAAATACTTCTACATGTTTTGTAGATCTAATGACTTTCTGCCCCTCCTTAAGATGTGTAACTACAACTACAATAAGCTCATATTCAGGGAGGATGACATCCTAAAGATGAAGGATGGATCCAAAACCCTTCCATCCATCAGAGTTTAGGTAGCGGTCGAGTAATAGAGAAAGCAAATTTAAGATACTCCTAAAAAGAAACCGGTGAGAAAGAAATTGATGGTACACCTTTCAAAGCAGATGGAAGAAAAATCCAAGAATAAAAGATCCTCTGAACTCTAGGAAATAAATCTTAAAGTGACTAAATAGAGAATCTGGAGATCACCTTTATCATCACTACAAAAGGGACGTCTGGAGGAGTAGAGATTGAACCCCCAATAGAAACCACTACTACTAATGTCCCAAAACAAGTTGATGAAGCTCTAAACAATACTGCTCCTAAAACAAACATACTAGATGAAGTATTGGAAATATGTATTGAACTAGAATAGGAGAAGGCCGCAGAACCCTTAATAAACACAAGTGTGGTGTCTCACCATGTTGTCTTAAACAACAATGTTGCATATGACATCTAGCTGACCTGGAAGTCAGCAGAGAAGTTGAGGAAAAAAGATGAAATAAACCTAGCTATGAATCTGCACATACATCAAATTATGAGGTTGAACACAACCTAAACATGAGCATGGAACATAATGTGTTTGTTCAAGCTAAAAGAACAAAGTAGGAGGCGAGCTCAAAAAGGCATAAGTAGAATCTGGGATGAGCCTGAGACAAGATTTATTAAGATCGAGAAAGAGATAGATGACCTCCTGAGATCATCTCATCTTCTACTCTAAATATTTAAAAATGAACTATAAATATGTCTGCATTAACCACATATGTAGAGAGAATGACTACCGAGATGCATCCTCCACTATGACTGCCATAACATACATAGTTTCTAGCTACAAATCAGTTGCAAGTCATGTAGGAGTTGGTAGAAATTACAAGGGAGGTTTCTCTTCTTTGTCAAGAGCAGGACAACCTATTTCAATAGGACTATCAACTATGTGTCGAGGAAATGAAGCAGAAGGAAGCATTGGAGAAATCTTCCTCCCACGAGGAAGCAACTTTGAAGTGACAATGCCTCACCGACCAAGAAGCGTCATCACCAGCAACAGATGCCAATGTGCAGCTGAAAGAGGACATAGTGTTTGCCAAGATGGACGCCAATAGAGTCATACCACCCTCAAAATGAGAAGCAACAATATATCTATATATTGTACAAGGGTGAGTGCATGTTGGGGAAAATAGTGACACCAATTTCCCATCCTCATCAGGGCACTCCACCAATACACTTCAGGAGGAGGAAGCAATTGAGAAGGGAAATCAAGATTTTCTAGATATCCCTGAGCAAGTCATGCCCATTGAAGCTATTAAAGAAACCAACAAGAATGACATTATTATAAAGTTAATGTAGGCAAGGGAGGAAGCCCCAGAAAAAACTAAGTTAATGTAGGCAAGGAAGGAAACACCAGAAAAAACTAAGGATATAATGGACAAGCTATATCCTCTATTCAATTACAATGCTCCACCCCCACCCACCTACTATGAAACCTTCATCAATGAATTGCTATTGGATGAACCAATTGAAAGTGGGGTCCACCCAAATCCTTTTGTGGTGGAAATAAAGGAGCAAGCAACTGAAGGAGAGGAGGGAAGAATGAATAGGATGTTCAACGATGCACCAAAAATACTAGACAATTTAGTGTTTCTCAAACCACTAGTGGTAGCCAGTTTAAGACTGATAGCACCGCCACCGCTTCAATTCAAGATGAAGGACACAAACATGACATCAATGTCTAGAATGTTTCTATGTGACATTCATGTCCTGGATGACATTTTAGATGATGATAAGCCTAGACACGACATCATCCTCACAAACAATAAACACAATCAAACAAGGGATGATCTGCATTCAACCTTTTGACACAAGGAAACTATAATTAGAGTCTTCTTCAAAATCTTGTGAATAACTATTATTGAAGAATACTTGTATAGAGACAAGATAGGCACTGTATTCCATGCTACATAGACCTTAGCAATCTAACTGTACATGAAAAAAACAACTCTCCCTCATTTGAAGATCTACAAGTTACACTACAAAAGACAAAGAAACTATAGTTGATCACTTTACCATTCAAGGCCTTCAACCATTTAAGGTTGGTCATTACATTATACCTTCAGTGAAAAAGACCTACCAATTGGAAGGATATTTTTTGAGAAGCCAAAGTAAAGGATCATATAGGAAATCCCAACACATGCAAAACATATGATACAAGGAGTAAGTGGGTGGTATATTACAAAATGAAGGAGATTTACATCGATTGCAATGTACCACAGGAAATGCAAAATTTGGGGGATTGTGCTTTCTTGGTGTTGCAAATCATAGAAGCTACAAACATGGGTGTTCCTCTATAACAAATTGTAAACATAGATTTTCATGCTCTATGAGGAAAATATGTCATTAAAGTCATCCATGATAGAAAAATTTTCTTCAAATTTTGCATGGAAGACTTCCTAAGAAGGATGTACAACCTCATTCCCCTCTATCCAATGATACAATGGAGAGAGAAACTACAAAACATGGAAAAAGAAGCAAAAGGCCCCCTTAAGAAATATATGTAGCTAGCCTAGTGATCCCTCTCATCAACCAAAAACATGACCTCCTCCTCTACCAAAAACATCTATCCCTCCCAACCCACCCTTAAGGGAAATAAAAGACAAAGCACTGACTTTGATTGTATATGTTGAACATTCCATAGTGAGTAGCTCAAAAACACATGGTCCTAAAAGATTTACCCTCTTACCTCATAATGAAATCAATGAACAAGAGGCTGACGAAGAAGAACCCTCAAATGGATAAACTGACACCTCAGTAACCTCCAACCAAGAAGATGAGAAAGATGAAGAAAACAACAATGATGCAACCAATAGTATTGATGAAGTGGTCCCAACCGATCTAGTACAAACCCACTTTTGAGAACATTTGCTGGAACACTTGATACCAGTTATCAGTTGAGGACTTGACATTCATCATGGAATATCTAGGTGACCAAACTAAATTACACATCCAAAAAGGATCCGATCTAGAGTAGTGAGACTCTAAAATTCATAACCTGACATTCAGGCCCCCACAACTATTATATGGGGTCGGATGTAGAAAATTGGGGTCGGTCCACAGGGAAAAGGAGTTTTAATGATAAGAATGTAGAATGTTTGCTCAGTTACACCAATCAAAGATAGTAGATTGAGTTTGGTGTTCCTTAAGGAAAAATGTTACTCCTACCAACAAACAAAGTAAAACAAGTCAAATAAAAAAAAAGTAGAATAAGAAAACAAGTACAAACAAAGAGTGAAATAAAAAATAAGGTATCTCGCCAACAGGTGCAATACTCACACCCATTATATACCCTTACCTAGATTACCAAAAATCATCATATATGTCTTCTTGCGCCTCTCTAAAGCCTAGGATAGATCTAGATTATAAGTTTCTCTCTCTCTCAAGATGGAAAATAAAAAATCACAATATATAACCATATGACCACTAGCTCAATCATTCTAACATTAACATGCATTCATGCAACTCCATAACACTTAGATAAGTCTAGTACTACTCTTTTGTGGAACTAACAATCAATCATCACAAGATGGTAGCTAATCATACAAGTGAAGCATTTATGACCAAGATTATGAAGATAATCATCTCTAAGAGCATATATTCAATGGATATAAGTATTTACATGTTGGGAGATCCTTAGTGGCTATTCCCAACCCAAGATATGTGTTTAGCCACTCATGGTGGTGAGTAGCATTACCAATTTACAAATGTAATGAGACATGAGAGAGAAAGACAAAATCATAAAGAAGATGGAGGTGGATGAATAGAACTATAGGGGAGGAAGGGAGATATGCCAACTAAGACAATGAATAATAAAGGTTGTTGTACATCTTCTTCATATCTGTATCTAAATTGGGAGTGAGAGACGGCTAGTCCTTCTTTTGAAGAATAGGTTGATATTGATGGTGATGGTGTGGATCGTCTCTCTCCTATGTATTTTCATCTTTGGAGATCTAAGACTGATGAAATGACTAATGGAGGCTCTATAATGCGGAAACACTTTGTCATCTCTCCAACCTTTCCCCCTACATGTATGTGTAGTCAACTATTTACAGGCACAACCTTGAGGAAACCAAATCGAGCTCAATGCTCACTAAGACTCAACCACCGAGATGCATTGGTCATTGAAGTTATGAAGTCAGTGGTTGACAAGCTTCATCAGTTGTTGATCTTGTCTCTACCCTAGTGAAAACTGATCATTGAGGTGAGTGACCACTTATGTAGCATCCTGGTCGCTCGTTGATGTATTGAGGATTGTTGGGATTCTCGGCCCATCGATTGCTGATGTAATGTGGAGTCAGTGGTTGCCAAGGAATAGGAGTGTCATCCACTACTAAGAGTTGTGTCTTTAGTGACCACTAAGGTAGTTCTCTGGAAATTGTTGAGGTTGTAGGCTTAGTAACTACTTAAGTATGGTATTGTTAGCATTTGCCTTGATTCAAGTTTACCTTTGGTGGTATTCTATGCAAATGAAAGACAAAGAGATGGAATTAGGCAGTACTATCAAAACTTTCCAAAAACAATTAGAATAATCTAAGTAAAGAAATGTCAAAATGATACCATTAGGTAAACTGGGCACTTGTATATCCATAAAATTGGAGGTTATCACTAAGGCCTCGGGAAGATGAAATTGTCAACGTCTTTGAATGGGATAATGTTTAAGTTCTCTGGTCAGACCGCCTTGAGATACTCACATTTGGTGGTTGCATGACCATTAATGTCATGTCATCTTAGTAGTTACTCCTAGATGATGAGTGGGATGATGTTTACACCACCTTCTACAACATAGTTGTTCTAGAAAACTTCATCGATTAAGAGATCATCTGAATTATAATGTGCCACACTTTATATTCATCCCTATACTACACGGTGGGAACTAAACACTTCTAGTTGTAAATACAAGGGCTTAGATGACTAGCTTATACAACGACTCAGAAGCTATTTTTAGCATGAAATGAACCACCTATCATGAAAAAGCTAACAACATCACTAAATAAAAAGCAAACCAAGTGGCTAAAAAAATTGTTGTGCCGATAAGGATGCTTGACAGGGGGCTTCCAGATGAAGGTTTAAAGTTTAAGAAAACACAATTCTAACACAAGATCCTACAACAAGAACTAGTCTCTAAGTGTGGTTTCTACATTCTATTCTGAATACATATGTTGGCTACATATGACCAGAAGGTGGAGTACTATCAAGAAGTTTCTTATCACCACCTTCGTAGGACATATCTGATGAATATTCTCACCACACAATGGAGTTGTGATACCCATATTTCCCACCACAACCTTCTTCTTAGGAATGATTTCTTCTTTGTCATACATCGATGATTCTTTTCTTAGGTCATACTTGCACAAGGTTCTGGTTGAGGTAGATTTCACACCCAAGTTTTTTTTTTTTGGTATCTACGTTCTTGAGTGTAGAAATACATTGGCCTAGTGAAGACTTTCGAAATGTACCTCGACACAACTCTCTTGATTTTATTCTTTCTCACATACTTGGGGTCTTAGGATTTTTGTTTCAATGATGGTTTTGGGCCTTCAAGCCTATTTTGATCCCAAAGTGGTAGTTTTTTCACTACAAGGGGTATCTATTTCCTCCTTACCAGGATTGGGTGCTTTTCTACCTATACTTGAGAATTGGGTGATCAATTAAGAATGCATTAAAAAGAGTCATCCTTACATCATTGATTCATCTTAAAAGAACAAGCATCTTTGTGCATTTTACATTTTTTTGAGGTAAGACTGACGTTAAAATCTATCACACTCAATTTTTAGGTAAATTGAATAGCCCAAATCCATCATTTTTGAAGTCATTAAGCTAAGAGTTAGTGTAAAGACAAGCAATTCTAAGAGGAGTTATGACTAAATCTAGGAAAATTGGATCAAAAATTAGCCTGATGCATTTCAGCTCAAAATTTCCCACAAAAGGGGCATATGTGTAGGCTCAGAATTTGAAGAATAGGAAGATTAAATTTAGGCACACGTATTTAGATGGGAATAGGGTAAGAGAGTAGTACCTCCCATGCCCATTTATAACCACCCTAAACTTATCATACACATACACTCCGCCTTGGAGTGTCAAAGATGGAGTGTGATGACCCTGAATTCCAAGTTTCTAAAACCTAAGGTAGTATTTGAGGACCATGAAATCTATGTTGATGGTTGATACCAAATTTATGAATTGGCTATCCAATGATGGACTCTTAACACAACTAGGGGTTGATTGGAGATACGATGTATAATTTTGACATCTAATTGAGTTCAATTGGGATGGCCGACTTTTGCTAACTAATTAAGTGTTTATGAGATTAAATATCCATCTAGTGATGTGTTTGGATTTGAATGATTATATAGTGGAGTTTTGGATATATATAACGACCATACTAATTGGATTGAAATTGTTTGATGAAGACTTGGCGATTGATTGACTCATATTCAAGGTTTATACACCTATTTCTAAGGTTGTTTGGGGAATTTATTTGCATGACCAATAACGAATTTTGAATCTCAAACTTTGATATTAGATACTTTAGTAAGTCAAAAATTTCAGGATTTTTAGATATTGCTACTAAGAAATATGATTGTTTGAAGTTGAGGACATTAATGAAATATATGTGGTGTAACCTTAGTCTTTTAGTTATTTGTTTTATTATTTGTGACAATTTGAGTCATGCTGGCCTACCCCTTTGCTTAGGCATGCCCACAGCCTATCGAGGTGGTAGGATCCCAGCCACCACCACAGAGGATTAGATGGCTATTTACTCATCTTCAACCCCTGATAGATACGAGATGAAGGAGGACCAGGAAACCAGGCGCTCCCAAGCGCCTACCACAAAAACCTTCGATAAATGCGAGTTTCTAGTGGGCGAGTTAGATTCAGTTCACCTAGATCACATAACCATGCACCATTTTAGATGCATCGTTAGACTTAGCTTGGGGCAAGATGTAGATAGACTTATCATAGCCCCTTAATAGTGGCCAAATCTGAGAAATCTACCCCCACTCTCCCCACTCCTTGTCCATCTCTACTCGCATAAGCATAAGAAATGAAACAGAGGGCCGAAGCAGAGAGGAAAACTTTGGGGGAAACAAGTCCAATATCATGGGGATGATAATGACAAATTGTCTTTGTTGTGAGAAGCCCGAGATGGTACTCCTGATCTCATCCTAGTTGGAGTTGATGGAGGTTCCTGGAGGGGATGGTTTGTGCCTCCTTGTTGTGTCCTTGTGGTGATCTCGAGTTCCTAAAGATTAAGAGCAAGTGTCAATAACTTTGAGTGAAGGAGAAAGGGGATCTTTTGTGGATTCCCAACCTGGCCTAGTGAGCACCACCATTACCTGCAACTGCTAGACTGATCCAGGGCTTCTAGGCTAGTAAACCAACGTGACCTAGCTGCCTTAAATCCCCAATGAAACTTGGAGTTTTGGTAGCCAAAACTTTTAAGAATGAAGGTCCTGACCTCAAATCTTTGCTCACTGGAGAGAAGGCTCTCGACGACAATGTCTTCTCACCCAAATTGAGTCTTTGCAGAAGAATTGTGAGAGAGGGAGAGGTTGGTCATCCTACTGGGTCCAAAAGCCAGATGAACCAGACCAGTTCACTAACCCTCGTGTGGACTTACTATGTTCCAAAGAAAAGAGCCATGTTGTTTTGATGGGTATGTGATGTGCATTCGAAGGTAGAGACATGCAGATCCAATGACTCAAATATAACCCTAAAGGTAAACTTAGAAAATACATAATAAATAGATCTGATATCTGATAAAGTCCCACAAAATTTTAGTACACTCATAAAAATGCTTACTTTCTTATTAAACACCTAATCAGACCCTAGAAGTTGTAATGTTCATAGTTTTTAAATTACTAAATGATACTCCTATTTAGGGTTCATTAAATAAAATAAATTGTATCCAGTTGATATTAATTCTCAGAAATTTCTTATAGAAGCCTAATGATTATTGAAACCAATTTATGGACTCTGATTGGAATATTATTGTTAAATATTAGGTATTTGCGCATTAATGCATAATAAGATGCTTTTAGCCTCATATTAATTCTAGAAAATAGATAAAGCATAAAAAAATCACGATTACATTTTTGTCCAGTAACATCGCTTCCCATAGCTTCATTTTTACTAGAATAACCGACCTAATAGACTATTGGATCAACTTTATCATAAAACCCAACCTTACAGGTTTCCCACGGCAAAAATTCACACAATTTTGGCTCTGCGCCTTGATCTATAGGGTCGGTTTTTCCAAATAACCAATGCTATAGGGTCAACAAAAAATGCGAGCACCGTTTTGGAACTCTAGGGTCAATTTTTTCAAATAACCGACCATATAGACCCTGACCTCTAGGGTTGATTTTTTCAAATACCTGACCTTATAGATGGTCTCAAAAATTTCGGGCACCACTTAGTCTCTATGGTCGGTTTTTTCAAATAACTGACTCTATAGACCCTGACCTCTAGGGTCGGTTTTTTCAAATACCCGACCATATAGATGGTCTCAAAAATTTTGGGCACCACTTAGTCTCTAGGGTCAGTTTTTTTAAATAATTGGCCCTACAGACCCGACCTATAGCGTCAGTTTTTTGAGATAACCGACCCTAGATGTCGGGATGATATTAGACCAAAGCCGAGCCATGTTTCAGTGTGTTTTAGTTCATTTTGTTTGTCTCCCCATTCCTGCTCCCATGCCCAAAGAGAAGCAAATCGCCGCGACTTCCAAGTTCACCTTCCCAACCATCTCCGCACCCGAAGAGAGGCAAATCGGAACCCCTTCTTGGATAACGACGTCCAACTGCCATTTTCTTCTTTGTATGACACCAACACCTCCAGATCGACCACCATCTCCGGAGCTGTGCACTTTGGACAACAAAGCCCAGCCGTTTTCTTCCTTGAACGGTGACGACACCTACAGTATTGTAAGGGTCACACACCTTCTCTCTCCAGTTCTTCTCCCGCATAAGCTCCCCCACCATCTGATTCTTCTCAAGGTAGAACGGTTGTCTCTGCCACCTCACTCCTCTATTTTCTTCTTACTATCATGCAATTGACCAGGTAGCACGGTCGTGCTAGGCAGTACAGACGTGGTGATGGCATGACCGTGCTGGGTAGCACGGCCGTGCTGGCTGAGTTGCAGAAACTTCAAAATTTGATAATTTTGCATTTGTTAATTCTTATTGCTCGTCTAAAATTGATATATATTGACCCCTAATTAATACATTATAACAGAATTGAATCATGCATTTGTGTTGTTGCAGGTGCTATTGACTTGTTGTTGACTTGCATATATTTCTTCTTCAGTCTACAACTGAGGTATAATATTCTCACTCTCTCAATGTGCCATTTTATTTGACTAGTAAATCAACCAATAATAAAAATATGTATTCTTTCATATCTACATTTTGTTATCAATCACATATGCAATCATTATATACATTCTAGAAATATGAGGGTAGACATTGTGTAGTCTCATATTGACACTTTAGGGTTTATAGATGAGATCATCGATTAATGATGTTTAACTTAATATATAAATATGACAATAATACATTTATGTATCAACTTAGAAACCCGTTCAAAATTTACTCATTAGGACTAAATTTTGGATAGTCCCCGATTTTGGACTGTTTCTAGATATTAAATCTCACTTAGTATGTAACTGTATAATGTATGTTTATATTTGAAGAAAATTTTAGTTGTATTTCCTCATTTGTTCTCTGGGAACATATGTGAGTGGTTATTTGCCATTTACATCGGTGTACTTGGAGAACTTAGGGGAAACGTTGTTGAAATTTTCATCAAAACTAAACATGTATTATAAAGTTACTAGTGAGATTAAATATTCAAAAATGGGATAGGTGGTACACTTTAGTATAAAAGTAATTAACTTCCTATCAATTAAAACTTACAGCTTATAGTATCAATATTAAATTCTCAGTTTTATAATTAATTTTAATGTGATATAGAAAATGGATCGAAGTTGGATGTCTATCAAGAACCATTGCAGTCCAAAGTTTGCCAAAGGTCTTGATGAATTTATTAGATTTGCTAAGGAACATAGGAAACTACCTACAAATAGGTTATATTGTCCATGTAGAAATTGTGGTAGCAATTTGAAAGTTGATACTACTGAGGAAAGTAAGAATCATGTCATATGCAATGGGATCATACAAGGTTATAATGAATGGTATTGGCATGGAGAGAAATTTAATTATGGATCAGAAAATGTTGATACTAATAGTTGTGGCATAGAAGATATAGATAATGATGATAATTTCAATGATGAACTGATTCAGGATGACCCGATTCAGGATGATATGATTGATGAGATGCTACATAGTTGTCGCAATAATGTCATTGATCCACCTTGTTTATTTGCAAATATTGTCCATGATGCTGAAAAACCATTATATAAGGGTTGTACTAAGCTCACGAGGTTGAGTGTTGTGATGCGATTATATACTCTTAAAGCTCAAAACCGGTGGAGTGATAAGAGTTTCTCTTCACTGTTGTCTTTGTTAAAGAAAATTCTTCCTGAAGGCAATGAGCTTCCAATTTCAACATATCAAGCAAAGAAAATAATATGCAACAAAGTGATACATCCTGATACTCTCGATAAATTACAGAAAGATGTAATTTTTACCATCTGTCAGCTTGAAATGTACTTTCCTCCTTCATTTTTTGATATCGTGGTTCATCTTGTAGTACATATTACAAGGGAGGTGAAGATGTTGGGTCCAATTTTCTTACATTGGATGTATCCATTTGAACGCTACATGAGTGTTTTTAAAGGTGATGTTCGGAATCATTATCGTCCTGAAGGGAGTATTATTGAGGGTTATGTGGCTAGGGAGGTGATGGACTTTTGCAATTATTTTTTGAATTGCAATGAAACTTCTAGCGATCTAAAAAATTCCCATGACACTGAATCTTATTGTAGAAAAGGAACTCTGGTAGGACGAGTGAAAGGAATCAGTCATGAGTTGTGGGAACAAGCACATTTATATATTTTACACAACATCGATGAAGTTAGTAGCTACATCAAAGAACACAATGATCTTATCAAGAGAAATCATCCGCGATCCAGTTCAATGTGGCATGCAAGAGAGCATAATCGAACATTTATTAGGTGGTTTGAAGAGAATGTCTTTAATCAACTATCTAAATCACCAAATAATGTTGATGAGAACATAAAATGGCTCACCTCTAAGCTAAAAATGGATGTCCTGTCATATGAAGGTTATGACATAAACGGATTTTCATACTACACAAAGTATCAAGATGAAAGTAGTGTAGATCAAAATAGTGGGGTCATTGTTCAAGCTTGTTCGTTGTATTTTGCCAGTGCTAAAGATAAAAGACCACGTGAAGCTGAGATGTCATATTACGACATCATTGAGGACATATGGGAATTGGACTATACAAATTTCTGAGTTCCTATCTTTAGGTGTAATTGGTCTGACAACAACAAAGGATTTTTAGTGGATGAGTTGGGTTTCAAATCGGTGAATTTTGAAAAGATTGGTGAGAAAGATGAGCCATTGATCATGGTAGACCAAACAAAACAAGTATTCTAAAGTGATGACCCACCAAATACTACGAAAAGTATGATGATTCTATAAATGAAGAAGAATACTACGAAAAGTATGATGATTCCAGCCCATTCTAAGTTGGTTTGCCAAGTGTAAATGTTGAAGATAACATCGATGAATATTATAAACTTGAAGACCGTGCTGAAAGAATTTTACTTGACTAACAACTCAGCAAATACTAGATCCATGCATTCTTTTAATTATTTATTTTATTATCATTCAAACACGTAATCTTTTAAATATACATCATATATCATGTATTATCATGTATACTTTTATCACTTGTGATTTTATTATAACTTATGTTTTTTTATCATGTATACTTGTAGGTCCTAAAATGGCGAGTGAAGATGAACATTCTGAGCATGAGCACCATCAGGATGGTATTGGTGATGCTAAGAAAAGTAGAGGTCCCACACTGATGCGTAGTCTACAGGAGCTCAGGGCCAAAGGGGAGAGATTGGCAGTCTAGTTTGATGTCACATGAGCACCTATTGGGGAACATGTCAGTGATTTCAAGCATTACGTAGGGGCGGCCATGCGCAGTAAGGTGCCAATAGATATAGAAAATTGGCATGATGTTTCTAATGCCTTAAAAGACCTCCTATGGAAAGATATATCTGTGAGTGGAAGTGATATTATTTTAATATGTTTTTGTTTATTGATTCTAATTTAGTTTGCTTGGAAATACATATCCTTTTTAAGACAACATTATTGCTTCTTTTGCATGTATATGGTGTTTTCATCTAAATAAAAAAGATCACAAGAAAAAAGTACTACAACGTTGTGGTGTACAATTGAGGGCTTTTAAGACATATCTCAAAAGAGAATTTATAGATAATCCTAAACAAAAGAAGAAAGAAATATATGTGTATATTTTTATAGATCCTAAGGTGTGGGAAAGATTTGTTGTAGCTAGGAACACAGAAGAGTTTTAGGTAATAAAGATTGTGATGTATAGTATGAATCTTTAATTTTATACAATTAAGGAGGTGAATCTTTATATATATGTTTGCCAAGTCTAAATTGCAATACCTCATTTTAAATGATCAGGCTATTCATGAGGCCCAAAAGGAAAGATGGGCTAAAAATGTTCATGACCATCGCTTGGGGCCTGGTGGTTATGTCTTCTGCCAGCAACTACAAGAGAAGCAACTCTCTTCTGGAGAAGAGTCTAGTACAACTCAAGTTGAGCATCCACCCCGACACTTACAGTGGATTGATGCTAGAAAGAATTGAGCAGGTGAAATTGTCAACCCTACAACTAAGGAGGTGGCACAAAAGATAGTAGGTTTATCCCAACTAAGTAAAGAGTAACTCCCACAAACTTAGATTTATTTATATCTAATTGATATTGTGATTTAATATTTTTATTAACTATGAATAGATTGAACTCCACAAGCAAAGGAAGGAAGGAAAGTTCATCCCAACTGGCCACATGGATGAACTATCAGTTACTCTTAGTATGAAGGAGCATCCTGGCCATGTTAGGGGATTAGGAGCTGGCATAGGATTCAAGTCTTATTTTATCCCTTCACAATCTAAAAGAGGTTGTGCAGGAGGTCTTACACAAGAGGAGGTTGAAGCATTAGTATCACAGAAAATAAAAGAAATGATGTCTTCATTTCAGGCTACTCAACCTTCTCAACCTATTCATACTGTGCATCTCTCAAGTGACGAGGTACAAGCCCATGCTCCAGTTGTAGAAGGTCATAGGAGAACTCCCAATGACCCACCACAACAATTTGTAGTAAGTTTTTGTTCTATATGTTGTGTTATTAGTTTGATATATATATATATAGTTGTAATAGGTATGTGGTTTACCACTTCATATATAACTTATATTATTTCAATTCTAGGTTGGTATGAACTATAAACTTGCAGTGGAGGTTCCAGAATATAATGTTGTGGCAGCGAGCAAGGTATACAACCTTGGTGGTACATTGCATTGCCAACAAATTACTGATGAAATTTGTGGTGTGTCCATCCATCTTGTGTATGACGGAATGGGGGACAAATCACTACCCATACCTAATCCTGAATATAGTATAGTTGAATAAGCTAAGGGTGCTATGGTGGGTTGGCCTAGCCACTTGGTTATCAATGACAAAGTATACCTTAATTCTCCAATATTTTTTATATTTGACTACATATATGAACTCGTGTAATATAAGTATGTAATTTATATAACAGGTTTGCAAACCAAAAAGTAAAAATTCTACTAGTCATCCTCCTATTCCCAAGCCATCTTTTATTCCAGAATCCACATTCGATGAGTTGGGAAGTAAATGTAAATGTTTGTGTCGATACTTAGCCAACCAAAGCTCTGGATTACAAATGTTGATCAATTTAACAGAAGATAGAACTGGGAGGGACTGTGACAGTTATATTTTTCTTGATGATATTATAGAGTTGTTCTGGTATGATTGGCTAAATACTTCGATAATAGAAGTATGGATAAGGTAAGGATCTATCAATATAGAAAATTTGAATACACATTTTTAGCTTATTTATATATATGGAAATAATTATAAATATTTTACAACCATTTATATATCGAGACCACAAACTTTGATATAAGAAATGTTGGATTCTTAATTCCTTCAATCACTAGTCAAGTGGAGACACATATTGAGGATGTGAATGAGTACTTCTCTACTACATTCAAATATTTTTCTAGTGAGGGGAAGGAAATTATCCTAATTCCTTTTAATGTGCAGTAAGTATTATTATTCAATATAATTTTAATAATGAATAAAATTATTTATTTTCATGTTTGTTTTATTCTTACTCAGAGCTAGACATTGGGAATTAGTGGTTATTGTCCCAAAATTGATGACTCATTATTATCTTGACCCAATGGGTAAAACAACAAGGGGTCACAAACTGAAATTGCCACCTTTGGAGTAAGAATAAATTTAGTCAATGCTTCAACATGATATTTCTATTCAGAATTTTTATTTTACCAACTATCATTTAATTAATAGGGGTATAAAGGCTTTTCGTGAAGCTGGAGGACAAATACCCACAAAATTAAAGACATTGACTTTGAAAAATGTCAAGGTAGCTACTTTGACAACTTCTTAGTCTTATATGTATCAATTTTCAACTCTTATATGTGAACTCTTATAGTCTTATCTCAACTCCTGTTTATAGTAGTTTACTAACATGAAGTATAATTCATTATTTGTAGTGTCCTATACAAAATAATGACTGTGCTTGTGGCTACTATGTAATGAAATATATGCAAGCTATTATCAAACAAGCATCACATGACATTCTGACTATAGATCAGGTAAAAAAGAATAACATCATAAATTTACAAGCGACTGTAGTCATTTTATAAAATATTAGCATGTGCATTTTCTATTACAGATCTTTACAACTCAGCCTTAAACACATGAGGAATTCAATGAATTCCGAGAAGAGTGGTCAGATGCTTTTCTAAATGAAGTCAATATAGCATTGGATTAAATATGTTTTCTCCATTTATGTATGTGGTTTTAGTACTCTTTCATATTTACTTTTGTATCTAACATTTAATATCATCTCAGACTTGCAATCTATCATTTTGTAAATTATGTTGTGATTATGTGTAACTCAACTAAATATATGAATCATTTTTGTTATGAATGTGTGGTTTGGAATGGTGACAGTTGAGCATCAATGCTCCCCTCTCCCATATCCTAGTTCTTTTTGTTCTTCTGTTCTATTTTTGCATAATTTTTATAAAAAAAAGTGTACCCTATAGGGTCAGTTATCTTAAAAAATTGACCTTATATGTATCTTGGTCGTGCCACATAGCATGGTCATGTTGCGGCGTAGAACGTTCGTGCCGCATAGCATGGCCATGTTCGGATATGGTAGAATGGTCGTGCTACATGGCATGACCGTTCTACCATATCCCAACACGGTTGTAGACTCTATTTAGTCGGTTTTCTTCATATAATCGTCCTTATAGAGCTTCTTTAGGGTCGGTTATTAAGAAAAACCGACCTTATAGGGTCTAGTTATCAGCAAGCTCAATCTGTCGACTCTATTAAGTCAGTTTTCTTCATATAACCGTCCTTACAAAGCATCTCTAGGGTCAGTTATTAATAAAAACTGACCTTATAGGGTTTAGGTACAGTTTCTTTTCTCGTTTGGGGTTATTTTTTGACAGCCTCTTGCGTCAGTTTTTACTATATAAGGTAGGTTTTCTTTGGTTAAAAATATTGACCCTATAGAGAAATTTCTCTAGCGATGACCACTTAGGCGTCGGCTGAAAAGTGTCTCTATAGGCTTAAAAAAACCGACGCTATAGACCATTATTGTACTAGTGTATTATGAAAATCAGACCAGACCCTTATTATGATCTCCTGATTAGTAGAAAAATATTCAAAACATGTTTTATATTAATTGGACCTAGATTTGGGCTAAACCCTAAACTAGACCTAAATACCATTAATAATGGTGAACCTTGTATTAAGGATGATTAATTGCTATTAATCAGGTGATGACCAGAGATGTAGTTGACCTAGGATATAAATTAAAAGCTCTAAACTCAGGTATATGATTTTTATTAAGTATATGACTACTTTTTGTGGATGCATAATGATATAATGTACTTTGGATGCTTTTATTTACATATAAATTCTTGGATGCATATTAGTATTATATGCTTTGCAAAAACTTAATGAAACATAAAAGGACATTTTGATGAGTTGTAGCTACCAGTGCACATGGCCTAGTATGGGTGTATGTTTCCTAGCATGGATGTATGATGAATTACACATATTAGATGTACGATGAAATTATTTTTCCCATACTGGATGTAAGATAAGTGCTTATAAAATTGTAGTACAACTACATATAATAAAATGTATAAAAGAGGTGTTTACCTGATTATTGCAATGAATAATGTTTTCTTTTACTCTTTCTTTCTCAAGTTATTTCAATTATGCAAACATATTAGTATGTATCTTTCTACCCACGTACACAACACATTGTGTTGATTTGTTGTTTCACGTATGTTTTAGGTTCAGAGATAGCATAGGACAAAAGAAGGGAAGTGAGCAGTTGTCTAGGTTGTACCTATTGTGTAGATCTTGATTAGCATACATGTTCATAGACTTGTAAATCTTCTTTTAATATGTAATTGTAATTCATGTTGTAATAAGTCATCTTGAATTAATATACATGTTAAATGTTGAGAAATGTTATGGTGTATGTCATGGTTGTATGTTCATGTATGTGTATGTCACTTCTGCATCGCTCTATGAAATGATTGTCTAACATTTTCATATTTGTCTTCTCTGGCCTTGTAAGTCTCGAGACGGAAAAATCTGGGGATGTTACAGTTGGTATCAGAGCATGAACAATAACTACACCTAACAATTGCTCATCATGAAACATAAAACTATATTTCACCTTTAACTTAAAACCCTAGAAACTTAGTAAGTTGTTGCATAGGCATTAGGTTTGACTTAGCCTCTAGGTTAGAACTTAGATGTTTGGGGAACTAGGTTTAGACAAGTGTGTGAAACCCTATCCATATAGAGCTTGTATGTATAAGGTTGCTGCACTAGTCTACACCTTGTTCTCACCATTTCACTAGGTGACATGATACTAGACTATCTATTGTGTGTGGGACACTCAATTTTGCTGATTTGGTTTTGTTTCCCAGTCGGCTTGAGCCTCAAAAGTTTCTCTGATGTCTTCTTTCTCGAAGAAAAACTATATAATATTTTATTATATATATGTAAATATAAAAATGTGTCCCTCACACTAGAGAGTAGTTAGTGTTTATGCAACCTAAGTGAAAGGAAGTGACATCAATCTAGAAGAGAGAGTAGATATGGATTAGATGTCTAGAGCCTTATCAAGTATTTGATATATAGAGTAAATTATAGATTGATAGATGGCATGCACAAGGATGATCTAATATAAATTCAATCTTTGAGGTATACATTCTTTATACATATCTATGTTGTAAATGAGGTCTGAATCCAATTTTGGAGAATCTAAGCTAAGTGTTGATGATGAAAGTACATTCTCTTTTCTTATTTAAGATCAGCTAAGTTAAGATAAAGTTGAATATGCATGAGCCTCACACTCTTTTACAAAAGAGGGCCTCTAGTGGTAGGACAAGATATGTGGTGAACTCTAAAGAGAGAGTGAGACCTACAAGGATAAGGTCATAGGACCTAGCCTCCAATATATGGGAAATATGAAATATGTTTAAAATAACGTGTCCTACACTAGATTACTCTTGAGTAGATGAGTTGAGTCTTTTTCCATGATTCAATCCTATATGTGAGGGTTTGGAAAAAAAAGGTAGGCGACTCATAATGAGAGAGTCAATCCTTTTGATTGAGTTAGGCCCAAGCTTGGGTGACATATGTTTGTGAATCTCATCATTAGCTACAAGTGAGGTGATATATGAGGTTATGAGAGTAAAATGCTTTTTGCATAAGATACTCATAAATATTGTTCCTCCCACTTCCCTTTCTTATTATATGATGCTACAAACCTCACTTGAGCTACATATATGATTATACATGAGGAGTCATTCACGGAAGCTTGACCTATTCTATATTCCTTTCCTACATCATAGATGTAATATCAAAGTTTGAAATCATATTAAGTTAAACTTAGTATATTCTCTTTCCCTTCATATCATTAATGAAAAATATAAGTTTGAAATCATGATCTTGGAATAAAGATACCTTTCGATCATATATTACATGATCATAAAACATTGTTCTTAACCTCAATCATCCTCAATCTATGCTTCTAAGTTTGAGGATAACTCTCACAGAATAGGGTGAAACCCTAAAATGCAAATATGAAGATCAATCCCCTCAAATGATGAAATCATAATACTATGGTGATAATAAATGACAATAAGGATGTTAAGTGCTAATGTGGTAATAAATGATGCTTTGATATTACCTTACATGAGTTAGTGGGGTGAAAGATGAAACCTTGAATAATACCACCTTAACTTTATGTGTATGAATAAAATCCTTATTAGAAAGGGATTATGAGGATGTAAATCCAAAAATATAACAACTACATAGGATTGATAAGACACTAAGTGATGCTATGATTTCATAAAAAAATAATGATTTCACCTATATAAGGTGGGGTGGGTACACCCTTGCATGCTTAAATATCCTAAGATAACAACTTAGGGTATATCCAGAACTATGATGGCTTTCAATCACAGTAGTGTTGACTTATATGAAGTTGAACTCCTTGTTTTCACCTTTAATATTAGATTAGTTGAATTTCGAGGACAAAGTTCCATATAAGGTAGGGTGAATGCGATGATCATGAATTCCATGTTTTTGAAACCTAAGGTAGTATTTGAGGACCATGAAATCTATGTTGATGGTTGATACCAAATTGATGAATTGTATATTCAATGACGGACTCTTAACACAACTAGTGGTTGATTGGAGATATGATGTACAATTTTGACATCTAATTGAATTCAATTGGGATGGACGACTTTTGCTAACTAATTAAGTATTTATGAGATTCAACATCCATCTAGTGATATGTTTGGATTTGAATGATTATATAGTGAACTTTTGGATATAGATAACGACCATACTAATTGGATTGAACTTGTTTGATGAAGATTTGGTTATTGATTGACTCGTATTCAAGATTTATAAACCTATTTCTAAGGTTGTTTGAAGAATTTATTTGCATGACCAATAATGAATTTTGAATCTCAAGCTTTGATATAAGATACTTTAATAAGTCAAAATTTTCAGGATGTTTAGATATTGCTACTAAGAAATATGATTGTATGAAGTTGAGGAAATTAATGAAATATATGTGGTGTAACCTTAGTCTTTTAGTTATTTGTTTTATTATCAGTGACAACTTGAGTCACACTGGCCTACCCCTTTGCTTAGGCACTCCCATAGCCTGTTGAGGTGGTAGGATCACAACCACCACCACAGAGGATCAGATGGCTATTTACTCGGGATGAAGGAGGACCAGACAATCAAATGCATACCATAGAAACCTCCGATAAATGTGAGTTTCTAGTGGGGGAGTTAGACTCAGTTCACCTAGATCACGTAACCATGTGCCTTTCTAGTTGCATCGTTGGACATTGCCTGGGGCGAGATGCAGATAGACCCGACATAGCCCCTCAACAGTGGACAAACTAGAGAAATCTACCCCCACGCTCCCCACTACTTCTTCATCTCTACTCGTAGAAGCAGAAGAAATGAAAAAGAGGGCCAAAGTGGAGAGGGAAGTTTTGGGGGAAACAAGTCCAAGATTGTGGGGATGATAATGCTTGATTGTCTTTGTTGTGAGAAGCCCCAGATGGTACTCTTGATCTCATACTGGTTGTAGTCCATGGAGGTTCCTAGTGGGGATGGTTTGTGCCTCCTCATTGTGTCCTCGTGGTGCTCTTGAGTTCCTGAAGATTAGCCACAAGTGTCAATCATTTCGGGTGAAGGATAAAGGGGCTCTTTTGTGGATACCAAACCTAACCTAGCAAGTTCCGCCATTACCTACAACTGCTAGACTGAGACAGGGCTTCGAGGCTAGTAAGCCAACGTGACCTGGTTGCCTTAAATCCCCAAAGCAACCTGGAGCTTTAGTTAGCCAAAACTTTTGAGAATAAAGGTACTGACCTCGAATCATTGCTCGCTAAAGAGAAGGCTCTCGACGACAGTGTCTTCTCACCGAAATCGCATTGGCGTAGAAGAATTGCGAGAGAGGGAGAGGTTGGTTAGCATGTCGGGTCCAATATCCAGATCAACCAAACTGGTTCACTAACCCTCATGTGGACTTACTATGTGCCATAGAAAAGAGCCACGCTATTGTGGTGGGTGTGTGGCATGCATCCGAAGGTAGAGACATGTAGATCCAACGGCTCTAATAAAACCCTAAAGGTAAATCCCTTTTGCATCATCAAAAATACATGTAAACTTAGAAAATACACAATAAATAGATTTGATATCTGATAAATTCCAAAAAAAAAATCATTAGACTCAAAAAAATTCCTACTCTCTTATTAAACACCTAAATCAGACCCTTGAAGTAGTGATGTTCATATTTTTAAATTACTAAATGATACTCCTATTTAGGGTTCATTACATAAAATAAACAATATCCAGTTGATATTAATTCTCAGAAAATTCTTATAGAAGCCTAATGATTATTGAAACCAATTTATGGACTATGATCCAAATATTATTGCTAAATATTAGTCCTTTGCTCATTAATGTATAATTAGATGCTTTTAGCATCATATTAATTCTAAAAATAGATAAAGCATCATAAAATAAGTAAAATTGGACCAGACCCTTATTATGATCTCCTGATTAGTAGAAAAATAATAGAAACATGTTTTAGATTAGTTGGAACTAGATTTAGCCTAAACCCTAAACTGGACCTAAATACCATTAATAATGGTGAACCTTGTATTAATGATGATTAATTGTTATTAATCAGGTGATGACCAGAGATGTAGATGACCCAGGATATAAATAGAAATCTCTAAACTTAGGTACGTGGATGCATAAAGATATAATGTACTTTGTATGCTTTTATTTGCATATAAATTCTTGGATGAGTATTAGTATTATATGCTTCTCCAAAACTTAATGAAACATAAAAGCATATTTTGATGAGCTGTAGCTACTAGTGCACATGGCCCAGTATGGATTTATGTTTCCTAGCATGGATGTATGATGAATTTCCCATGTTAGATGTATGATGAAATAATTTTTCCCTTACTGGATGTATGATAAGTGCTTATAAAATTGCAGTACAACTGCATCTAATGAAATGTATAAAAGAGGTGTTTACCTAACTATCGCATTAAACAATGTTTTCTTTTACGCTTTCTTTCATTCTTTCAATTATGCAAACATATTAGTATGTATCTTTCTTCCCACATACACAACACATTGTGTTGATTACCTATTTCATGTATGTTTTAGGTTTAGAGATAGCATGGGACAAAAAAATGGAAGTGAGTAGTTGCCCAGGTTGTACCTATTGTGTAGATCCTAATTAGCATACATGTTCATAGACTTGTAAATCTTCTTTTAATATGTAATTGTAATTCATGTTGTAATAAGTCATCTTGAATTAATATACATGTTGAATGTTGAGAAATGTTATGGTGTATGTTATGGTTGTATATGCATGTATGCGTATGTCGCTTCTGCATCGCTCTCTAAAACAATTGCCTAATGTTTTCAGATTTGTCCTCTCTGCCCTTGTAAGTCTCAAGATGGAAAAATCTGGGGACGTTACGTGGAGGTTTGAAATAAATGAACATGGTTTATTCTTCATATTGGGGTTTCTTAATAGAATTGAGGGAGTACAACAACATGTTGTTGTAGAATCCTCAGAGTGTGTGGTAGCACCCTTGCTATAGACCTTTGACTTTCATTCCCCAGTGTGCTAAAGTTGACACCTAGTAAAGGAAGTGGAAACCATAGTTGTTGGATTTCTAGATATGTTGAGGGCTTCTATGGATGAATTGTGGTTTTTTGAAGTCTTTAATGCGGTTGTGCTCGTATCCTATATCGTGATCTTGTATTATTGCAATTATTGTTTCTGCACAAGTTTGCACTTTCTCTTCCATGATGCTCTATGGTGTTGTTGTGTTTGTATACATCTTCAAGGAGAAGTCCATGTTGGAACTGTTGTAGAGGAATGTGGCCTTTGCCTTGATGTTTATTTCTAGTAGCATCATATGATTGTCATGCAAGATAGGTGGGAAGATGAATTCTGGTAAAGAACTTTGTAGGCTTTGTCATAGTCACTCCTTTTCACCAGAGTTCTTGTTGTAGATGATATCCACCACTAGCATGAAGTATTCCATGTGTGCATTAGGCATACAATCTCCAAGAAGGGATTTGCAGGTCATCATTACACTCATGATCATGTAACCATTTGGTTGTAGTGTGTCATAGAGATCATCCTTTAGAATGCAAATGCCTTCTCATTCAAAAACAAATTCACCTAGCTCACCATCTACATTCAAACTCTTCATTATTAGCTACAGTGACTCTAAAGATGTGTCTTCACATGACCATCTATCAAAGTTTGGAAAGGTAGCTTTTACTGGCCTAGATGGCCATTCAAGCCGACTTCTTACAGTTCTTCTTCCTCAATCTCACCCTCCTCTATTGGCTCTATCACTGTATGGACATTTGGCTTGGGGAAGGTGGTTGGAGATGATTGTTTTATGTTCTTTGTTGTTTGAGGTGTTTGTATTTCACTTGCTATTTCTTTTGGGGATGATCCTCATTTTGGATGTGTTCTTTATCTTCCCATCCTAGCTTCCATTTTGATGCTCACTCATGCTCAAAGGGATCCTTTCATAGAGGTTGTAGTTTCTCACACCATCACTTCTTCTTAGGAAGTGGCACCCTTGTATGGAGTCTATGAGGCACTCTGTATGGAGGCATCGTTGGGTCATTGAATAAATGATGGTCGTAGATGACGTCCATTACATACATAACTTGAAGTATGTGTAGATCTTCAAGGAAGAGATCCTCTAAGGGGATTCCTTTATTTACTACTTCCATAAGTCAAATTATGATGAATTAATAGTCCCCCGACCCTTGTTCTTTGGGTGGGACTTTGGTATTGATTGTGAAGTTTTTTCACTAGGCGATATGGAGGGGTACTGCATTCTAGATGGCATGTTTGAGATGTATTGTCACCTTTAGAATGTCATGTGTCTCTTTGTTCTTGAACACAAGGGACATGTTGGGAAACTAGACACTACAACTGTTATAAATCATCATTTGTAGTTTGTAAAGATTAGCTACTATTAATGCCTAGTGTTTAACTATTTTGATGGGCATAGTGATCAATCACATTTCTTCTCTTATAACAAAATCTTACATCTCCTTGATGGCATCTGAATCAAAATTGTATTTGTATAGTTTCCTTTCTAGGATAGAGGTCCCATTGAAAATAGATTGAACCGTATTAGCATGAAGGAACTCTTCCAGAATTATCACATAGAGTACCTTGAATAATCCTTTATTCACTCTTTCTTTCTTTAAGAATATTCCTCTAAACCAATATCTATTAAGGACACTCCCATGCTTTTTATATACTATGTCCATTAGTAGGAGACTGTCATCTAATACATCTACAAGAACATGGACATCCCTGCATGATATATGAGATACTAAAGTAATGTCCATTCCTACCAACTTACCAAGAAGTGGGGGAGGCATCAGTCCTCTTGGTGCTTCTTCTGGTATGGCATCTATTGTCTTAGTGGAAAATTAATGAAGAAGGAAGAAGGACTGCCTTCATCTTTGTTATATGTTCCTTACCCTATTGTAGTCATATTTGCCCCCAACATTTGTTCTTATACATTCATCACTGGGATTTCATGTGGTTGTGTCAGTGGAATGTCTTCCATATCGTCTCCTAGTGTTGATTCTCTGGCCATTGTTTCTAGCATTGATGTGCCTAGTGCGGAGAGGGTGGAGGCCATTTTCCCATCATAAATGACGTCGTTTTATTCATTGTGGTCCAAATCTTATAGGTAGACGTTGAAAATGTCCATGCCTTTCTTCATTTCGTCAAGGTATCTGGGGAGCATTGCTTCATTGTAGGTCATGGACTTTTCCGCTTTGATTGCCTCCTCTTTAGATGGATCTTATGCAGGCTGACCCTCTAGAATAGGGTTGTTGTCAGTGGGGGAAGAGTTTAAATCAAACTCGTTTACTACAACATTTCTAATGACCCCGCCTCCCGGTAACCCCCAATTAAGGGAGACCCGAAGGTCAGAGTCGTTATTCAATTAACAGGATCAAAGGTTCGACAAATAATCAATAATAATTATGAAATTCTACTAACTAACTGGAATTTGGTATAGAATTAAAACTTTACTTACCTTTGAAAACTTTGGAAATCTATCTATCCAGAGCTTGAAATATTCCATCTAATCCTCCTTGCAACTTTATTTCTTATTTCCACAATGTGTCACTTTACTGTTTGTTCTTTCAATTGTTGTTCCTAAAACTCCGACAAACAAAACATCGGTCAGTATATCGAAATATACTGGTATGTGGGAACAACCAAAAGTTTGCACATAAGGATAAAAATCTAATAATCACATTCGAATTATTTAACAATCCACTTTACATTTTACAGTATGACATTCTCCACAGCTTTTCCCTAACCATGGCATATCCACCTTAGGGTTTCCTTTGTCAATGACTTAAGGCCACCTTCTCAATCCTGAGCTTGGTGCCTGGGGGTCACCACTCATGGTGCCCACTAGTCATGCAATATCATAGGCCACCTTCTCATTCCCGAGCTTGGTGCCTGGGGTCACCACTCAAGGCATCCATTGGTCTACCCATCTGGGCCTGACCTTTGGCATCATCCATCAGGGTGGCATGTAGGTGCGAGAATACATATTTCTATTATTAATTTGATATTCATAGTGACTTTATAGTTTGCACGTATGAACATCCAAACTGATAATTTGCATTCAATGTGGTTAACCATCTAGAAAATCATCGGGAAACTAAGGCGGTTATTCATAATTAACCACATACCTGATCTGAAGATTTGAATAGAAATATCCATGCAAATAAGAATCCAAGCAAGCAAGCATTTTCAACAAGATCCTGAAATAATCACGTAACTCCCTTTCTATTATTCATGTCATCAAGATCCATTAAACCTAGCTCGCTTCCTAGGGTTTCTAATTCACTTTTAGGGTTTCTATTGCAATTAGGGCTTCCCTTCAACTTTTACTATTTTAATCCCTAACGCAATTGATCACAAAGCCTAATTATTTCCACATCTAATCCTCAGTTTTGGATTTAAGGAATAATCAACCATTATATAAGTCCATTAAACCTATTTTCATTAAAGCTGCCATTTTTATCCTCTTCAACCCATGACAAGGTCATTATGCTTGTTTATCATCAATTTGTAGTTCATTGTGCTCTAATACTCATATGAACATTATTTATCATTAATTCTATCATGATTCATTCAAAACCCTAATTTCTACATTGAGGCTATTTATCCACAAATTAGGAACTTTAATGCTCGAAATAGCTTATAACTATGAAAATTTAGTTCTATTCATGAAATCAAATAATTAAAGCCATTAGTAGTCCTAATTACCAACACTAGGGTTTCAAGGCCCATTAAGCATACTTGTGCACATGAACTCTCAATTAAACTAATTATGTGCAAAATTCATCTTTTCTATTCCTAATGTTCCTTTTATCATTAACAGTTTAATACCAACTCTAATCATCCATTTAACCCTTATAAGTATATCATTCATATCAAAATAGGGTTCTTTCAACAATAATACATTAAAGTTGACATCTTCCATTACTTTTCGAATTTCAAGAGGAATCAAGCTTCAATTATATTTTTAATGGATTCTTCACGTTTTTATGATCAACTTTCATGTATAACATGTCCTTATTCGACCTACCAATTATTTACTATGAATTTATCAAAACTCACTTACTTTGGGCCAATGGCATGCTGACACGTCAGCATACCCATGCAACGCGCTGCTTTGGGAAACATAACTGAATGACCTTTTTGCCCCACACTTGAGGATCAACTCTTTGGCACATGAAAGGGAAGACCGTCCAGAGCGCCCTGGATCATCTTCCACCTTGCTCTGACATCTGCTGCCACCCTAGCTGCCAAGGGCGCGACTCCCCCTTCCCCCTACTGACCTCGACGGCCACCAGGGAGGGTGTCGTTGCCTCCGCCCTACCAGGGAGGGTGTCGTTGATCTTATTTTTTCTTATTGGTATTTTCTCTTTCTTTCCTCTTTATTGGGGCTCCTTTGACCCCAAGGAACTCCAAGAATTCGAAATTATTTTTATTGGATACTCATTATCCTTCTAGATGCATCTAACTGCATTATTCTTTATTATTCCTCATTATCTTGTTTATTTCTTATTAAAATATCTCTTTTTGAGGTTTTCTCTTTATTTCTCTTTTATTTTCCTCATTGGTATCCCTTTTATCATTATAAATCATTGGGATACGAAATTCCACTAAGGATAACTCAATTATACCTCTTTCCACTTATTTTCCACATATTACCATTATTTTCAATTTATTTCTCGATAAGGAAATATTTAATTGATATTTTCTTTTATTATTGTATTCTCTATACCACCTTGGACTCCTTGTAACCCAAGGAACCCAAGAGGCACGAAATCCCTCTTTGGATTTGTCTTCTAGAGGTTTCCACACTTTTCCTTTTTCTCTATTTTCTTATTTACTCGATAATAGTGGAATTTCTTTTATCCTTTCCTAATTATTGGGCCCAATAGCCAATAAAGCCCACAAATAAATCAACTAGGCTATTTTAAATGAAAATCATGCATTCATTCATTATTTGTTCATTTATCTTTAATATGAGAAATTACATTTCTCAGCAAATGAACCCAAAATTGGGGTTGTAACAACATTGGTGATTTCTTCCAATGCCTCTTCATGTCATTGCTATTCTTCTTCTTGGGCTGGCTCTTCTCTGGGCTCCTTCGATACACTTGCAACTTATTCTTCTTTGCATTGTTTTGGGTTGGACATGCTCAACGATACCTACGATGTTGAAGGACAGACTATTCATTTCTATCGTTTTTGTGTTCTCCACTCCTCCATGTACTTGTAACGACCCCGCCTCCCGGTAACCCCCAATTAAGGGAGATCAAAAGGTCAGAGTCGTTATCCCAATTCACAGGATCAAAGGTTCGGCAATTAACCAAGAACAATTATTAAATTTTAACAGATTAAACTGGAAAGTTGTAAGAAAATAAACTTTTGCATACATTTTGAAAACTTGGATCTCTAAATTTCTATCCACATGTGAATGCTACTCTAACTAATCCTCCTTGTATTTTAATTCATGTATTACACAATATGAAGATTTACTATTTGTCCTTTTGTCTTTGTACCTAAAACGTCGACAAACAAAATATTGGTCAGCATAAAGCTTGTATGTGGGGGAACCAATAATCGTGCAATTATTCATAACAGTGTATTGCAGCCAATTACCATTTAAAAAACAATTTTACATTTTAAATATAACTGTGTGATCCATGCATTCCCTATCCTCTGTGTTGTCCCTGTAGTGGACCTGGATACTACTTTCCTTATAGTAGCTCCCCATTAAACCCCTCATGGTCCCACCTATAGATGAACCAGTTTCTAGGGTTGAGTCACATGGCACTACCCGTAAGTAGCCCACTCCTTAACTCATGGCATGCTAAAGGGTCTCATGGCACTACACTTGGTAGCCCAATTTCTAACCCATGATAACCTAGACCTTACTCTAGGTTACGCTTTTTAGCCTTTACAATCCATAGAGGTGGATGCAGATCTAGCCAGTTATATATATATATATATATATATATATATATATATATATATATATATATATATATATATATATATATATATATATATATATTCATAGTGATAATCATAGTCACTTTATAGTTGCATCAAATAAAAGGCATCGAACTGTTATTTTCAAGCAACTGATAAAAACGTTCAGAAATCTCCGTGAAACTAAAGCGATTATTCATAAGTGTAACCACATACCTGTTAGTAGATTTCTCAAGCTAATATCAATTCCAACCAAGAAAGCCATCTGAGAAAGTAGTTCAACCATACAATCAAGAATCTTTGGGCCAATCAGAAGCTGCCACATCGCTTCCTCCATACAACGTTCCTCGGCTCAAAAGGAAACATAACGATTTGACAATTTTACCCCCGCGTAAGCGGCTATTTTCTTCGCACCCCAGAGGGGCAGAACCGTCCAACCTCCTATGGTTGTCTTCAACCTTCAGATGGCGTGAAACAGCCGCCCTAGCCGTCAAGGGTGCGGGTCCAGCTCCATCCTTGGACCCCGACGGTGACTAGAAACTGCATCTTCCTCTTTTCACTTGTTTTCCACATTTTACCATTGTTTCCAATTTCTTTCTTAATAAAGAAATACGTAATTAATCTTTTCTTTTCTTATTGCCTTTTCTTTGCAACTTTGGACTCCTTGGAACCCAAGAGGCACGAAATCCTTCTTTGGATTTGCCTTCTAAAGGTTTCCATCTCATTCTTTTCTCAAAAACTCAATTATTCATTTACTAATTGAATTTTCTTGTTATTTGGGCCCAATAGCCAATAAAGCCCACAACACAATCATCAAGGCTATTGTAAACAAAAATCCATTTATTCAAGACAAATCATATCTTTATTTGTTCAAAAATCGTTAATATGAGAAATTACCTTTCTCGGCAAATGAACCCAAAAATTGGGGTTGTAACATCCTTCCCCTCTTATAGGAATTTTGTCCTCAAAATTCTATCAAGCAAATAAACAATTAAGGATAAGACTTTTCCATGTCCATCATTGGCCCTTATGTGGCTTCACCTTACTCATAGAGCTTCCAAATAACCTTTATCATCACATATTCTTTTCTATGAGTTCTTTCACCCTGGCGTCTATAAACTGCACAGGTGACTCAGGCCATTTCAGCCTCCCTTGGGGATCACTAGGTTCATTGCTCAGCACATGGTCGGGGTACCTCACATAGTGCTCTAAATTGGACACCTGGAACTCATCACTCATTTCTTTATCCTGAGGGGTAAGATCAAACTTAACCTTCTCCACCAAACCATGACAAAAGAACCCATGCATCGGGGACTCAACTCTCTTAGCTATAAATTAGAGGGGTCAGATTTTCATGTCACCTATTCTCCCACAGTGAACTGCATGTCAGTCTACTTTGCATCTTCTCATGACTCCCGTCATCTCTAGTCTCCTTTCAGCCATTGCACGATCAAAGAGACTTCATCTACATGCATTGTGGTCCTTTTCTAACCATCACGTGGTCCTTTCACCAACATCACCTTACTAAAGTGGTGACCGACACAACCTCCCTTACAGAGCTTCTTTAAAACCTGATATTGGCTATGGTGGTTATCATCACGTCTTACAAAGGACAAGAATTGTCTCTATGTATCACCATGAACGAGCACACATGCTCTCATCTGACCCTCTAGTCTGGATCATACTAACCATTAGTTAGTTAGAGGTGATATACTGTACTAACCTAGAGTTATTCATGTTTCTACTTCCACCTCACAGAAGTGAACCTTTAGGTTATACTCAAGAACTTTTGAACTCACCTCCTGGTGTAGTTGAACCATCTCTCTCATATGTAGTTCAACCCAATTTGTCCCTTGATAGTACTCATTCTTTCTCATGTCATCTAGGTAAGGTGATCTACCATAACCCATATTGCATATCAACCTTCCTTGGTCCTAGGAAGACTTACAACATCCATAGTGATGAACTCCCTTTATCTTTTGGGGACTCTTTATCCCTTATATCAATGCACTGGGTTACTGGTGTTCATCCTTCACCCTCAGCTTGCATGGCCATATACCCCATGCAACATTATCTTAGGCATCTAAAGTACTATTGTCACTTATTATCTTGGTAGTACCATGGTGTATGGTGATTTGTATGTCATGATTCCTTAAGATCGATTCCTCAGAAACCCTAAACCACTCTAGTTGGGGTTTCATCACCTTCCTTTCCAAATAAGTGCATTTGAGGTTCTACAACCATCCTTTCATTGCATCAAGGCCTAGGCTGGCCAACCAAACAACCATTAACTTTTTCAACAGATCTCGTTACATCTGAGTATTAGCCAAACATATCTCCTTTCCAAACTTAGGGTTAGCCTAACAACCTCTTCTAGCTTCTAGCCAAACTAGTCAGATATATCTCAACCAGAGCATCCATTACCACTTCACATCCTTAGGTATTAGGTAACATTGAAGACATACACCTCCATGTATTTCACTTATCATCTCAAACTCTAAGTCTATCTTCATTGAAAACACTTTGAGCTCGTCTTTTTGGTGATCCAACTCAACCTTCTATGACTCATATCTCATGATAAAAACATCCTCATAAGGTGACAACCTCATTCCTATTAGTGGATGCAAACCATCCATGTATCATTCACTTTACCAGGGTATGTTATCTTCTCTGTCCCCATATCACGTGGCAATGTTCCAACCCACATCATCTTTATCCTTGGTGTATGGCATGCGTACTGTCCTATCTCTCACTCCCATAACAAGAGGAAATAAGCATTTGGATGCAGTCCAAATACATAGTTCTTCCTGTTCTAAGAGTAGAGATGGTACATCCCACCTTGCCAGTAAACCTTTAAATCTAAGTTAAAACGTGCCATTTATGTCTCTATATTACAATCATCTTGCTATCAAAGTTACCTCCATGGAAAACTGGTTTTGAACCTACTTTGGTCACCACACAATCCTTGGTCATTTCCTCTAGGTCTATAGGGTGCCGACACTTTTAGGGTCATCTCTCTTCCCTTATGAATCCAGAGAGTACCCTACTCATCTGCCCTTTGGGACCCATGAGTTCATGAAGGTGATCAATCTCCTAACCCATGGCCCTCAGACAATGATAGTTGTTACCTCCCGGCCCTATGGTCATGTGCAACTAGGGAATTAGGCAACTCCTACTTCCATCGGTCTTATCCCTACCTGATCCTAGGATATACTTAGGATTCTTTTATAGTACATGTCCAACTTAGTACCTTACCCAAGCCTTCATCATCTCTCTTTCTGCATTCAAGGGCTGACTTTCATCTTTTCATAGGGGTCATGGTGACCTGCCTACCTTGTTCAGGCCCCATAGCAGTTACCTCTATGGTAACACATCCACATGCACTTAGAGATGGTTATATATGGGTCTACAGGTTCATCCTCATACCATGTACTTTTCACTTAGCTTCTCAAGATCCTATGAAACTTCTTTAGGTTACCTTAAAACCACCAAGACTGTTATACACCCTACAAAAGGGTCTCTCCCAGGATGGGAGGAACTACATCTCAACAACAAGGTCACAAATGCCCTTAGGTCTAGGGTTTAAATCCACATGCTTAACCCTAGCATGCTATTAAGGCACAAGCAGACCACCTACTAAACCAGGCTAGGTCATACGGGTTCTCATTCCTCAACATTAGATCAACATCATACCTTTCCACGTTATTAACTTACATGTGAGGGTTTCATCAAACCTACCTTAAACTTAAGGGGTTTCTCTTTCCCCTATATGAAGAGTACCATGCTCGAACTATAGAAACTCAAAACTCATCATGAGCATCGGGTACAACACTTCCCCTCTTAGGCCTAAGAACCCTAGGTTTTCTTTTCTGATGTCCACCTGCCTGCTCAACTTTTTAATGAGCCAAGCATGTATAGGGTATGACATGCACTTTCATAATGCTTTTACCTCAGGGTTGAGTCCTCCTCACAGTCATCCAACAAGGTACAAGGCCTCACAACCTACTTACTAAACCTCTCTAGGTCTAAGGAACTCTTCTCTCAATCTCAGGAGGTAAACACCTATACCCTAGGCACAGAGGTACCAGCGGAGTCATACTCTCTCTAGAGTTTGGTTCCTCTCATGGAAACCAAGATATCCTCAGCCTTCAGGGATCAAGCATGAGGCAACCATTATCGTCCACTTAAGTTGCATCCTCCTCAACTCCCCACTATTCCTCATATCTCAGAGTCTAGGCTTCCAACCTTCTTGCATGGGTCCTTCTCTCTCTCTAGAGCTAACTGTAACATCCCTGACCTGGGTTATGAACTAACCCCAGGTGTTTTTCTTAATCATTTGATTAAATGCTTGTGGTTATCTGTTGATAATTTAATTAAAGCTTATGAGGAATATATATTTCCCTTTCTGTCCTTTTGGACAATGTTGTAATATTGTTTTGTAATACAGGGACCTATGTGCAAATTACCCAATTAAAATGGGTTAACTTGCAAATTGCACATGTTGAGATGTTCCTTTAGTGTTGAGACATCATAAGAGTGAATGTTATGAAGTTTGATTGGTTCCCCAAGCTTGGGCACTAAGATGCAGCTTGTGGGGCAATCCTTGTGCTTAAAACCCTAATTTTGGTGTAAAGTGCAATTTACCCAAAATGAGGGATGAAACTTGTAAAATACACCTTTTAGAGTATATTTATGACTCTTGGAATCATTTAGAGTAAGAAATATGAATATTTCACTTCAATTGAATAATCAAATAAGAATGATAACCCTTATAAATTAAATAATCAAGTTATAAGCCTAATAACCCTTCTATATGTGCAACTTAGTAAGAAGTTGGCTTTCTTCACATTTAGACCTTGGGTTTAAGATGATTGTTTCTTAAGTATGGAAGGGAGAAACGTGGATTAGAAGAAGGGAAGGACCTAGATGCGAAATGGAGAAACAAGTTGTCCTTATGTTGGAATTTCACCCAAAGTATATATATACACCTTTTCTCACTTAACAAGGATCGTTTCCTTCACTTCCCTTCTTATCCCCTTGCTTAGACCGACTTAGGACAGAGATATGGAGCAAAGGATGACAGATAAGGAGTTCTAGGTAAGCTTTGGTCATCTTCTTGCTCGGATTCATGGAGGAATTCATGGTGCAAGGGTGGTTTTGTGGTCTTCCTTACTTGTTTCCTCTTTCTAGCCATCTTTTCCCAACCTTTCCTTGGAGAAACACCCTTGGACGATCTGTGGAGCTCAAGAAACTATTAAAGGCTTGAAGCTTGGAAGCTTGGAGCTCAAGGAACGGCCTTAAGGTGGGTTTTATAACTCTAAACCTTTTGCTTTCTTATGCATATCTTTGTTCTTGCAATTAGTACTTAGTTCTTCTTCTTTCCCACTCTTCCTTGCTTTCTTGCAACTAAAACCACAATAAACAGACCTTGATCTGGAGGTAGAAGAATATGGGCATGATTACCAATGTTACTTTATCAAACGGTCTTGTTTTCCCCCCTTTGGCCAAACGGTTTGGGGCAAATGGTTTGCAAAACCGTTTGAAGGGCAAACGGTTTCACAAGGTCGGTTGGAGAAAACGGTCTCCAAGACCGTTTGAGTGTGTTGACCAAGCATTGAACATTTGTTATTTCTGTTCATAATTATGTAGTCTAATGACCCACAAAATTTTAGGGGTTAACTCCAAAGAAATCGTAGGTTGAAGGCCAATCAATTAGGCAAATCGAATTGAATTAAATGCTGATTTTCAGTCTGATTAACTTGAACTGTTTGGGAAACGGTCTCAAGACCGTTTGAGTACGTTTACCAAGCGTAGACCATTTGGTATTACTGTTCCTAATGATGTGGTATAATGACCTACCAAAATTGATAGGTTAACTCCCAAGGAATCATGAGTTAAAGTCTAAACAATTAGGTAATCAAATTGAATTAAGTGCTGATTTTCAACCTGATTAAGTTGACCTGTTTGGGCAAACGGTCTCAAGACCGTTTGAGTGAGTTGACCAAGCGTTGAACGTTTGGTATTCATGTTCATAATTATGTTGGTTGATGACTCACCAAATTTGAGGGATTAACTCCTAAGTAATCGTGAGTTGAAGGCTAATCAATTAGGGAAACCTAATTGGATTAAGTGCTGATTATCAATCTGTTTTAATTGAACTTTTTGGGCAAACGGTCTAAAGACCGTTTGAGTGCGTTGACCAAGCATGGACCGTTTGAGATTACTGTTCCTAATTATGTTGGTTAATAACTCACCAAATTGGAGGGGTTAATTCTCAAGGAATCATGAGTTGAAGGCTAATCAATTGGGCAAACCCTACTTGAAATTAGTGTTGAAATTCCAACAAGTTAATTTGAGATTTTGGGTTGATTAGCCCAAACGGTCTCAAGACCGTTTGGGGATCACCCAAACGGTCTCAAGACCGTTTGGGGGTCACCCCAAGACCGTTTGGAGGTCTGGGGTCAAGTATAGTTGATCAATTGAAGGTCCAAAGGTACCATTCATATTGCAATTAAGTGCTGAATTGTTGATCAACTCGATAGACCAATCCTTGATGATTTTTCACTAGAATCCAAAGGATGGATGGGCCAAACGGTCTCAAGACCGTTTGGAGCTCATACAAACGGTCTCAAGACCGTTTGGTGGTCACCCAAGACCGTTTGGAGGTCTAGGGTTGAGTATGGTTAGGTTTTTAAAGGTCTAAAGGTACCAAGTTGATATACAATGCAATGTTGATTTGGTGATCGATCCAATGATTCAAACCTTAATTGATTGACTTGGATTTTGATGATATGATGGGAAAACGGTCTCAAGACCGTTTGGAGGTCATCCAAACGACCTCAAGACCGTTTTGGGTCAGTTCATACCCAATTTGGATGATGTTTCTATGGTTTCAAAGTAACTAGTCTTACATTGATTAGTATTGAAGGATCATCGATTCCAAACCCTAATTCAATTGAATCAAACCCTAATTGATGAATGGTTGAGGGTTAATTAAGGGTCAAATAAGTTGAAGGTTGACCTATTAAAATCAATTGAGGTATGAGTATAGGTACAATTGATGTTTGGTTCCATGAATTCAATGATTGAAGTAATCAACATTGGAAACCCTAATTCAATTGGATACCTTATGTAATGGAGGTCCAATGTGATTAAATCTTTGGGAATTAAGATGATGAATGTTCTATTGATCCAATAATGATTAGTAATGATAATAAATGAAGGAATGAAGGTTGAAACCCTAATAATACCTAAGTGATTAGAACCAATTAAAGGGAGAATTCTTAATTGTTTATAGGATTAATAGCTTGATACACTATGTTAACCATAGTAGCATGTACTTGATTGAAGGGTTGATGTGACCTAATCAAGTTAAAAGAATTAAATATTGGAATACATATATTTATATATATATATAAATGAATCATGGAATGATCTTATGTAGTACGACCGTGTAAGGGAGCACGACCGTGGTAGCCTTAACTTGCACGACCGTGTAAGGGAGCACGGCCGTGGTAGCCTTATTTTGCACGACCGTGCAAGGTGGCACGGCCGTGGTGTCCTATAAAGAAATTGAAAAGTTTTGGTTTTGTTTTGACATTGTTATATATGCATGTCCTTATTTGTATAAGTCATACAGGTTGATATTATGAGGTGATCATAGCCCAGTAAGAGTTATGATGTCATATTCCTTGAAAACAATTATAAGCTTTTAGAGTAATGATATGTGAAAAGTATATACATTGCTTCATTCAAGGTCATGTTGTTAGATGACTTGATGCTTATATGTCACTTGGTATCAAGTGTTATGATAATCTGAGGGTTTGAATAACCATGTTCCTGAATCATTTTATGCTTAATGCCTTGAAGGCTTAGATGGTTCAATGGTTGTTTAATATAAACCCTAATGATACATAAAGACATTAAGGGGTTAAGTGATTAGTAGATTGACCCATGTTATGATTATTAAAGAAGATTACCAAGGTACCCTTGAAGGGTTCAAGTAGATAACAACCCTTGATCAAGAAAACCCTAATGATTATAATGGGTTGACTTAATCTATGTTAATCAAAGATGACTTGACCTAATCTAACCTAGAGTGATTTAAACATCATCTAGTAGTAAGAAGAGAGAGAAGGCTCCTAATATGAATTAGAATCAAGTAACATACTTTCAATATGTAAGAATGTACATGATTAGGGTATGATCCATCAAGGTAAGATCATGGAAATCCTAATTATAATGATTAATGAATCTTAACCTAATTTGAGGGCATCAATGATGATAATTTTCATATATAATGATGCTATGAGCTCAATTCACTATGAAGTGAATAGTAAACCCTAATTCTAGGGTAATAACGTGTAACGTGAATAGTAAACCCTAATTTAGGGTGATCTGATAAATGGAGTAATTCAGGGTTATGCCTTTGAGTATGAAACCCTAATTACAAGTTGTAATATGAGAAATCTTTATGCCTCGAGAGCTAAGAGGTTCTATAACCCTATGTTGAAGTAAAAGAATACAAACCCTAACTAATGAAGGATGGGGTATGTTAACCCTAGTCCTGGGTTATGCTTTCAAGTATGAAACCCTGTGAACAAATTACAATATAAGAATTATTATACCTTATAAGACAAAGGGATTCAATAACCTTAATTGAGTGGGGTAAACCTTAACTCTACTTATGCTTTTAAGCATGAATCTTCATGATTAAAGTATGAGATGAGGAATCATTATTCCTAATCATAAAGAAAGGGATTGAATAACCCTAATTGATGTAAATAAGGGAACCCAGCCTTAGTGTAAGCATGAAGGTACTATTCCTGAATTGAAAGGTTAATTCTGCTTTATAAATTGCTGATCTGGAAATGAAATGTTTATTGTTGTCAATTGAATTAACTATGCAGGTTCTTATAAAAGGATGATTATATCCAGGTAAATGTTATGATATCATATTCATTGGAAGCATGTTATTAGCTTTGTGAATAGTGATATACCATGTTGCCTAGTTAAGTGACATCATATAAGATTGATGGGCTGTAAGAGCCGTGAATAACATCAAGGTCATGCTGATAAGATGACTTATTATGATTTAAGGGTTTGAACACCCTATTCTTGAATCATAGTAATGAAATGGATAAGATTTGATTTCCATATGATAACTGATGTGAGTTAGACTTGATACATTTAGTATTCTTTCTTTATAGCAGTTGTTTTGGTTGATCTATGTTTGAAAACATGTATGATGTTAAAAAGAATACTGAAATGTACTTAAGTAATCAAGTATAATGATATCATGTAGGGCCCTGACCATAGATCCATCATTGTCAGAGACCAAATGATGGTGAAACAGGTTTTCCTAAGGGAACTCCTGGAACATATATTTTTGAGTATATGGGGGAAATGGACGCAAATATCCTTACGTCCTAATGTAGGAATTGATGTAGAATGTATCTTTACCCTATCAATCCTTCATTACATATTTATGCCAGGATGATGTACCACTAATCTCCCGAGGAAAATCACCAATACAGTATCGATGAGAGATAAACAAGAGATCTTTTGATGACGAAGAGAGTACAGAACATCATTGTAACTCTACAGCAAAGTTTCCAGAATACCCTAGATAGCTACTACAGCAGAGACACAAGATGTCCTGCAAGTAAATCCTCTTACTGACTAAGGAAGATGAGGTCATAAGAATCCGGATCTTTTGATGACCTATGTATGGTACCGATGCGATTTCGTAATGGTCGGTTGGAGTATGAGCGGTATACCTCATCTCCGCAGGGCATAATAATGTTTGAAAAATATAATCAGCCGTATAGTATAACTGCTTAGGTTGTACTACGAGAAACAATGATTGATGTTACATTGTTGACTTTAATAGTCTGTTCAAGTTTCTAGAATACATGTTCTACATATGCTTTAATGAAGTGATTGCTTAAGTAAATGTTGTTTTACTTATTACCAAACATGTTGTTGATATTTTTAGTTACTTTGCTTCTGTTATTCCTTATATGCTATAACAAAGCTTCTGGTGGAGAGTTATAACTCTCGCTGGGACAATTATTCAAATTGTCTCACTCCCGTAGGTTTCTACGTTTTAGGAAGACGCCAAGGACGAAGGAATCCATTTAAGAATGAGCAACAACAGCATCAGGGGCAGCAGTGAATCTCAGGTGGATATACTGACTGTCTAGTCTTATAGATAGCATGTCTTATGTCGTCTCTGTACTCTCAGGTCCTAGGAGTCAGTAGGTCTGAGGATTTTGGCATGATGCCTTGAGATTTTGTATCTTACCTTGTACAGTTAACAAGGTGGGTTATGTTGTAATTCTCGAGATGTGTTTATTATAGAGATGTATCAATGCATCAGTTTGTAAATGACCTATCATGTTGTTTATGAAAGAATTTTTATCTTTCAAAGATATCTTTACAAAAGTTTTAAATTTTTAGTGATTTTTGATAATTCCGCTGCTAATCGCTTCTGCATTCATTTAATTTGATTGTCAGTTTGGTGTCGGTCGTTTCACTAACCCTACAAACTACCTTACTACCCGAGGTTCTCTTTCCAAGGAGGATCAACCTCACAAGCATACCTCCACGTGGGTGAAGCCCATTACGTTTACTCAAGGTTATCCATAGCTCTTTATGCTTATCTCATAAGCTATTCCCTCATACTCCCCTGGCCAGGGTTTCAGCCTTCTGCTCATACTAGTGATGTACTATGGGTGTCTACTATGCCATGCTCATATAAGCTCATGGGTTTCCATAGGTTCTTCTCTATCCTCATCAATGAAGGAGCTATCCTTCACTCAATCATGCATGACCCTTCTCAGGGTTGGGTCGCCAGAGGTACTAGGTCATCCAACCTCTCATGGCTCATACGTCATCCAGGGCATGTCCATCCAAACGCCTGGTCTAAGTCATCATGCCATCTCTCTCTCTCTAACCTTCACTTAGGGTTAGGGTTAACATCATCCTCAGAGGATGTGCCAGGTCTCTACTTGTAATGGATATCTCTATATCCAAGATTAACTCTCTTTATTTATCCCCCGGACATGTCTCTTCTGAGGGCATGACAACTTATGTCATACGACCTAAGCATGTATCTATCCTTTAGTTTACACTTAATCTATTAATCTTATGTCCATGACATCTTATTTACATGCTTTTCATTAATTTGGTGGAGGATTCCTTAAACCTTATCAACCTTACCCATACCTCAAGAGGGTGAGGAGAAGAGAGAAAACCCTAATCCTTAAGGTCCTTAATAGAATTTGAGTTGAGAAGGGATGAATAAGATGAGAGAGTCCTAAAGGTATCTTATTTCAAATCACACCCTAAGACTTTAGCCAGGCAGTCACACGGATCCAGGAGTCCTCGTATTCTGACTAGCGGTGCGGAGGAAAATATTGCCAGCCCCCAGTTGTGATCCTTTTCTAGACACCTCCGTCTTTCGGATAACCCTCTAATAACTCCCTTGGGTTCTATGGAGTTTGTCAATTTTAATAATTATTAATGGTTAAGTGAGGAACCTACACTCTAATACAAAATGTAACGGCCTTGCCTCCCGGTAACCCCCAATTAAGGGAGACCAGAAGGTCAGAGCTGTTATCCCAATTCACAGGATCAAAGGTTCGGCAATTAACCAAGAACAATTATTAAATTTTAACATACTAAACTGGAAAGCTGTAAGAAAATAAACTTTTGCATACCTTTTGAAAACTTGGATCTCTAAATTTCCATCCACATATGAATGCTACTCTAACTAATCCTCCTTGTATTTTAATTCATGTATTTTATAATATGACAATTTATTGTTTGTCCTTTTGGCTTTGTACCTAAAATGCCGACAAACAAAATGTCGGTTATCATAAAGCTGGTATGTGGGGGAACCAATAATCGTGCAATTATTCATAACAATGTATTTTAGCCAATTACCATTTAACAAACAATTTTACATTTTAAATATAACTGTGTGATCCATACATTCCCTATCCTCTGCGTTGTCCCTGGAGTGGACCTGGATACTACTTTCCTTATAGTAGCTCCCCATTAAACCCCTCATGGTCCCACCTATAGATGAACCAGTTTCTAGGGTTGATTCACATGGCACTACCCGTAAGTAGCCCACTCCTTAACTCATGGCATGCTAAAGGGTCTTATGGCACTACACTTAGTAGCCCAATTTCTAACCCACGATAACCTAGACCTTACTCTAGGTTACCCCTTTTTAGCCTTTCAAGCCATAGAGGTGGATTCGGATCTAGCCAGTTATATATATATTCATAGTGATAATCATAGTCACTTTATAGTTGCATGAAATAAAAGGCATCCAACCATTATTTTCAAGCAACCGATAAAAACATTCGGAAATCACCGTGAAACTATATCGATTATTCATAAGCGTAACCACATACTTGTTCAATAGATTTCTCAAGCTAATATCAATTCCAACCAAGAAAGCCATCTGAGCAAGTAGTTCAACCATACAATCAAGAATCTTTGGGCCAATCAGAAGCTGCCACGTCGCTTCCTCCATACAACGTTGCTCGACTCAAAAGGAAACATAACGATTTGATGATTTTACCCCCGTGTAAGCGGCTATTTTCTTTGCACCCCAGAGGGGCAGAACCTTCCAACCTCCTATGGTTGTCTTCAACCTTCAGATGGCGTGAACCAGCCACACTAGTTGTCAAGGGTGCGGCTCCAGCTCCATCCTTGGACCTTGACGGTGACCAGAAACTGCATCTTTCTCTTTTCACTTGTTTTCCACATTTTACCATTGTTTTCAATTTATTTCTTAATAAAGAAATACTTCATTAATCTTTTCTTTTCTTATTGCCTTTTCTTTGCAACTTTGGACTCCTTGGAACCCAAGAGGCACGAAATCCTTCTTTGGATTTGCCTTCTAGAGGTTTCCATCTCATTCTTTTCTCAAAAACTCAATTATTCATTTACTAATTGAATTTTCTTGTTATTTGGGCCCAATATCCAATAAAGCCCACAACACAATCATCAAGGCTATTGTGAATAAAATCCATTTATTCAAAACAAATCATATCTTTATTTGTTCAAAAATCATTAATATGAGAAATTACCTTTCTCGGAAAATGAACCCAAAAATTGGGGTTGTAACCGTACCTCTATTCTTCCTCTACTTTTTTAGGAGTTCTGCATGTCCCTTGCTAATGGATTCCCTATCTTTCCTCATCTCATATCTCTCCCTTCTGAGTTTCTCCATCTCCTCCACCATTGCTTGCATTGTTTGCATAATCGCTCATTGGTTGGTGAGGACATCCTGCATAAACTGGGGGAGGGATGCAGTCCTCTCATCTAGTCATTCTACCTATGGGGTTAGTGATTGCAAGCTAGAGGAAATCAATATCAAATTGGAAGAAGAGTGTTGCACTTGCTTACCGCATGGCATCGAATTTACACCATTTTTCTTCTCCAAGACTTGTTGACTATTATTGTTCACCTAGGGGTATCATTATTGTGTCTGTTGTAGAAAGTGAAAGTGGTGATGTTGCTTTCTTCTCTTGTTGAGGTGGAGCCAGTCGCTTTGTCTCCAATAGCTGTTCTGCACATGCTTCACCTATGGATTATGGTTCCTTCATTTATTTTTGTGATGTTGTTTCCTTTTCCTGGACATTGCCTGAGGTCTTTGGCTATTCATTTGACCTACTGGAAGGTACTTCTAGAACTCCTTTGTTCATAGGTTAAGGTGTTTGGGTGGTAGTGGCAATACCCCTTTCCTTCTTGCTATCTAGAGCATCTTGTTTTGCTGGGATCGACTGCACTGCCCTTGCTGCATCCTCATTTTGTGGAATTTGTTTCGATGCTAATGAAGGTGTCTTTGAGACCACCTTGTAGACCTTGATTGGATGTTTCTCCCTTTTGTCCGGTCGTGTTGCTTTCTCTTCTTCTGGTTATAGTAGTATGACATGTGGTGATTCTCTATGTCTTCTAATGGTACTTGATAACATTTTGTCAACGTCCTCTTTGAATGTATGCAACTTATGAGCATCGTAGTAGGTCATTTCCATTAGAGGAAGTAGGATGTTTGATTTGGCTTGTTTATAAAAGCACTTCTTTCCCTTTTGTAACAGAATTGTAGTGGTGATAAGGTACTTGATATCGATGAGGATGCTTCCTTGGGTCATCTCATACTTTCTTAGTTCTTCTAGGCTCATGCAGTAGAATAAAATTTATGTGATATGGCCTCCCATGCAGTGATCCCTTATTCCGTCTAGTCCAGAAATTGTGGATAACTTGTCAATTAATAGTCTGACAATGTTAACTGGCCTTTTCTCAAGCATTGACCAAATCAGGAAGAGGTCCCCTCTGGATATGTTGTGAATATTGTGTTGGCAATGATCTTCTAGATCCACATGATAAATAAAGAGGGCACTTGTGCTTCTTTAGAGGTCCCCAGTCTATACTTGGATTCACTTATCAGCCTCTCCCAAGTTATATGAAAGCTGAATCCGATCACATATCTATCAAATCTCATCGTTGTTATGGCTCTGGCATGTTCCTCTGTCTTAAAAATATGACATTAAATATCTTCTCCTCTATGAGATAGTCTTCCTCCTTCAATCTTACTTGTAGTTTAAATTTCCCACCCGCCTCATCTTTTCTCTATCCGCAAGTGACACCTTTATCAGAGAGGACATGAACTCTGTGGTGAGGTCTATGTAGGATCTTTGGTATTATGTACATATGATGTGGAGGTTTTCCATCTTTAGGAATTCCACAACCCGTTCGTGGAGTCCCAATTGTCTAAAGTCATACATGTCCATAAATTGTGTTGGCTTGAACGTTTTTTTTTCTTCATGAACAGGTTTTACTTGTTGAGGTGTTCCAAGTCCGTACATTTGAGTGTGGCTGGTGATTGTTCACAACTGTCCTCAATTGACCCTTTTGTCTTGTTGGTAGTCGTTCCATTGTGGCCAATGACACTACCCATGTAGTCTGTCTTTTCATCTTCATAACTATTCTCTTCTTCTTTATTGTTGGGGCATCTAGACTTGTCCCTGTCACCTTCCTCTTCTTCTTGGTTTTTATTTTTTCTTCCTAAGGGATGTATTCCGACGTATTGTTTGCCTCAGTGTGATAACATTTCTCGCCTGTTGTGGGCGATTTGTGGGCTAGTAATGTTTCATAGTGCTCCTTACATAGTTCTAGAAGCATTGTCTTCTCCTCAGGCATATCTCGAACTTCATTGAGGGCTTTGTTGATGAGCTCGATTACCTCCTCTATCTTATATAGAGAAGTATCAAGTATCCCTCTCTTATCGACTAATGGAATTTTTTTAATCGGTAAATGAAAGTCAGCTGCACTGAATCGATCAAAGCATGGAATGGGGGTGGTGGGTCAGTAACTGGTATCGGGGTGAGGGAAGGAGATATATTAAGAAGAAATCAAATATTCTTGGCGGTCACTGAGATTTTATTAAACTCAGTAGTCTTCAAAAACTCAATCGCTAAAAGATATGTTCAACGTTCGCTGAAAATTAATCTTTGAAAATAAAAGTTGTCGATGTAAACACAATTGTAAGTGGTCTCCTAAAAATTTAGAGAAAGAGCAGTCACTAAAATTCTTGGGCGGTTCTCAGCAGCGGTCACTAAAAAATTTGTTTAGCAGTCACCCAAAAAATCGCACGATGGTCGCTGATAACCAAGACATATATGTGATTATTGGTGAACAAAATCGTCACAGACCTATGAAAACAGTCGAGTAAGGGTTTCCTTTTGCACGGTGACGAGTATGAGGTTCAGATACCTATTCATCGATGTTTAAATAGGTGTCGTACGCACACGAAAGAGAAGAAATCAGCGACGTTGTCCTGATCACACGAGAGTACGGGTGTGGGTGTTGTCAAATCAGTGGTGGATTATTAAGTTTGTAGGTTTTAGCGTTACCATCTAGCGGTGAATCATTCATCACAGAAATGCAGCACCTTCGTGGTCTGGTGTTTGATAGCTTGAGTGCGGTGGGCCTGAGAGTCGACGATGAGAGAGATGGCTTAGTCAACTTTAGGTTGGTGTCTTGCGTCATCGACATTGTTCAGTGTACTCTCTGATTGCCTTCAAATTCTGTTAGAGCTTCGCTGCTGTTCAGTAAGAGTGAATAACTCGATATTGAAGGAGGGGTATATATATACCCTTGGGGTCTAGTGGTCACCAATTGTTTTGGGACTTTCAGCGGTCCACAAGAATTTCAGATTAGCGATCGCCAAGATTTTTTATCAGCGATCATTGAGACTTCTTACAGCGGTCACCTAGAAACTAATCTTGACGGTTGTTGAGATTGTAATTCTCAGGGACTGATGTGAATTGGCTTGAATTGATCCCCTGAAGTCAATGCACATTCATTAATTTTACTTTCGACTTTATTTTGTATACACTAGACATTACGGAACAAAGCATATTGTATAAAACTTGCGATTAAAGTTCTAACTATTAAAAAAAATCTAACCATTTTAAGAAAGCTCTAAATGATTATGGGGACATGTAAAGAAATTATTAATTTTATCCTATGTACACTAGAAACTACGATGATGAAACCTGAAGTTAGAAATTGTGAAAATTTGTTTTGTTGAAAATGATATAAAACAGACTAGAAATATTTAGGGGGAAGAATTTAGGATCCTTGGGTTGCCTCCCAAGAAGAGCTAATTATTTGTCTTTAGATTGACTTTCTTTTGGCTGGCTCCTTCAAACTTCTTCTGGTGGTGCTGGTGGGGGTTAGTGGATCAAGAACAAATTCCATCGATAGTTTGAAAATTAGCTTTGTCAGTTAGTGGATCAATCAAATTATCTTTATTAAAACTCGACCGAATGTAATGTACGGAAAACATAGAAAAAGTGATTCCAACCGTTGGAGAGTTGTTGTAAATGAAAATAGATCCGTTGTAAGTTGTAAAAAGGCTATGTTTCATTCTTAAGTGATCCCACACTCAAAGGAAGACCCCCAACTATAAATTTGACCCCTTAGAGTTCATTCCAAGTTTGCTCATTCTTGCTATCTTTGGTCCTTGCTATAGTTGAGTGTGTTACAACCCTTTGAGTCCCTTTCTCTCTCTCATTTGCGAAGAATTTCTTGATCATTTGTGAGTTAGGCATGTTGTAAGAGAGATACCTCCATGTTATCTAGTAAAGTTCTCATTCCTTCCATCTTCCCTATCCCCTTTCTCAAAGAGCAAAGGTTGAAGTGAGCTTCTCTGAGTGATGGTGAAGTTTTTGCTCTTCTTCAAGGTAGCAGAAGAGGTGAAGATCTTCTCCAGGTGAAGGAGAAGGGCAAGGCAAAGATTCAAGAAGAGTGGGTAATTCCTTCAAGGCCAAAGACTTGATGCAAGTGTGGGTAAGTCCTTGTTGAAGGTTGAAGATATCTTGATCAACTGCGTAAGTCCTTGTGCACGTCAAAGATTGTGTCTTGAATAGGTAAGTCCTTGGATGTATGGTGGGCTCCTTGTATCTCTTATGATTAAATATAAGTATACATGGGTTGCAAAGTCCTAGAGGTTGACCTCTCTAGGTAGTGGATTGACAGTCTCCTAGTTTGGAGATTGGAATCACTCTAACCACCTTGTCCAAGTGTATGTTTCAATCTCTCTCACCCTTGCTATACTTGCTTAGATAGGACTTCGAATTTTTCTGAAGTATTTGGTTTCAATTGATATAATTTGAAGGTCTAACTATTCTTTGAGAATTTTGAAGCTATATTCACCCCCTCTAGAGCCTTAGATCCAACAAGTGATATCAGTGCTTGGATCTTCTCCTACACATCTCCCACTAGACAAGAAGATGGGTGAGAACCTACTTGTTTCACTGAACCTAGAGGAAGGCTTCTCCATGCACCCCCCAGTGTTCGAGAGCATCAACTTTTTCTATTAGAAGAGGCTTATGCAGTTCTACATTCAACAGATGAACTTTGATATGTGGAAGGTGATGATTACACCCTATAAGGAGCCAACTGATGTCGTGTCAAGATAGAATGAAGCCACCCTAAAAGATTCCCAAATAAATGCCAAACCAATTAGCATCCTTTATGAAACCCTCACCCCAACTGAGTTCAACCGCATCTCCTCATGGGATACAACCTATCAGATATGGGATAAGTTGTGCATAACTTATGAAGGCACGAAGCAAGTGAGGAGGAAAAGATCTACATGTTTAACATACTCCTAGAGAAATTCAAGATGGGGAAGACAGAAGGAGTTGTCGAGATGTAGTCTAGGCTCAACATCATTGTCAACATCCTAGCTGCTTTGGGACACACTTTGGATAGAGGAACAATCAACTCAAAGATCTTGAGATCTCTATAAAAGAGATGGGAGTCAAAGGTGACATCCATTGAAGAACTTAGAAGTCTTGGTGATGTTCCAACTGAGGAGCTTATTGGGAATCTACAAGCTCACGAGCCAAGACTTCACAAGAAAGAAGAGGAAGACAAGCAAGGAAGATCAAAGATAGTGCCTTCAAAGATCAAGTGGAGGATGTCATCCTTCAAAAACAACATGCTTTTAGGATGTCTCCCTCCTCCTCTAGTGAAGATGATGGCCCTAGTGAGAATGAAGTCAACTACTCCAAGGGAAATCACTTTAAAGGAAAGCAATCTTCTTCTTCTACTCTAAGGTGCTACAAGTGTGGTAAAAAAGGACACTATAAGAGTGAATGTCCTAAGGCAAGAAAGTCACACCACAAGATCAACTCTAATAAGTAAGAAGAGTACAAGAAAGATAGGATGTACAATAGGAAGGATAAGAAGGAGAGGAGACACAAAGATGCAACTCATGTAGATTGGACAGCATCATCCACTAGTGGCTCAATCTCCGATGAAGATGAAGAGTGCTACCTTGCACTCATGGCCTGTACAAGTGAAGATATTGGTGAGGTAAGTGAGGTAAGCTTGCATGAGTTAGGTAAAGAAACACTTATTGATATGATTGTTTCTACCCATTCTTCTTATTCAAAATGTAAATCTAAGAAGAAGAGGTAAGGAAAAATCATTGTGCACTTCTATGCTAAACTAGAGATTCTTGACAAAAATGAGAAAATCCATCTTGAGAGCATTGATAACTTGCAAGGCCAATTTCTTGATCTTGAGCTCCAATACAATGGACTTGAGGTAGGAATTGTGTCTATCTTAAGAACATTGAATCTCTTAAGGAAGATAACCAAAAGTGCTAAATGAGCTTGAAATACTTAAAACTAAACATGTTGAATTCAAGCTTATTGTTGATGCTCGTAGAGATGAGAGGGATATTTATCTCAAAGAAATTCAATTTCTTAAATTTTAAAATGCTAGGTTGCTTGCTCAAGTTACTGATTTATCTTCTAGAACTATTCTACCTAGTAATGATGTTGCTTCTATTTCTCTTGAAAAAGATTCTTATTTGACTACAGCCCTCTATTTAGAGGTCTATCTTGTTCATGATAGAGATGATGTTGATAATTTCTCTTCTAATGTTATATCTCTCACTAATGACAATCATATACTTAGAGCCACTTTGCAAAAATTCCTCAAAGGGAAAAACTCCCTGAATGAAATCCTTGACCATTCTACCAAACAAAGTGGTAATAGTTGTTTGGGATTTGTAGGGGGAGCACCTATGGTCAAGAACAAATCCAAATGTAAGAAAAAGAGTAAGGAAAACTCCTTTTTCATTGGAGAGTCTTCTGGCACTAAAAACCCTGTGACTTTCTGTCACAGGACCATTCTTACCCCAATCTCAATCTCACTACCTAGATAGTGGTAAAGGGATTCAAGCACCCGTCCCTAAGTGGCCCGATAGGATCTAACACATGGGAATATACAATAAGAAATAATAACTCAAAACTGAATATTAAAAGAACAAAGTAACCCAATATATGAGATATAGTCAATTTATCCTTCTCATCGGAGTATGTGGAGTGCGGAAGCGATCATAGTCAGTGTTCCATTTGTATTGCCTAAAATTAATAAAATCGAGACACAATCATGCAATTGCATGGTACGCTATCAAAATCAAGTAAAGTGGTTTATAATAAAATAGTATACTTGGCAGGACTTATATTCAAAAGAATAACAAATGATTTCCAAAACCAATATCATTCGACAAAATATTTGTTATTCAATGATTCAATTTTTATTACAAGTTACCATTATGTTGTAATTCGAGAACCATGCTTTCATATTTTTGTGTGACTTTATAGCCCCAACGTGATGGGGTAAGTCACTGGGATCCTTCTCTCCATATGATGTAGGAGGCCAATGTACAAGTCCCACCTCTCAATGAGGGGGGTTGCTTGCATCCAATATCAACATTATCAACATTATCAACTTCATCATCATTATCAATATACGAGCAGTCATAATGGGCATGCAATTTATGTTTTCATGTTTTTTAAAATATAGTATAGAAAAACAGAAGACTAATCATAGGGAACAATAGTTCATCCAAGTAAGTATCCAAGTATATAGTCAAGAGATACATAAAAGTATCTTCAATACAATCAAGGAGGAGTTATATAATAGCGTACCTTTCACTGAAGATTTTGAAAATAATCAATATCCAAATCAGTAGGTCAACCCACTAGTAAAAATTGGGCCATTATTCACGCGTGAGTCCTGTCACAAACCCCTCTCTATAGGCCCTCACAAATAGGGACGGTTGTGAGTCTGGCCCTCACAAATGGTCCGTGAAGAGAACTCACGTGACAAATACCAGTGGCCCTCACGAATACAATTGTCACGGACCAACTGACCCTCAAGAATGTTATATTGAGGGACTATTTAGCCTTCATAAATACATTTTTGAAGGACTATTTAGCCTTCATAATAACATTATTGAGGGCATGTTTAGTTCTCATAAATACATTTTTGAGGGACTTGATGGTCCTGGAGAATATATTTTTGAAGGGATAATGCCTTCATTAATATTATTTTTGAGGGGCTATGTGGTCGTCATCAATGCAATTTTGATGGTCAATCTGGACCTTCATCAATATATTTATGAGGGACTACTGTAAATGATTTGGTTATTGATTATTGAATGATTTATTAAATGTTAATTAATTTTTACTATAGTGAATATCAAATTTTAAATGAAAACTTTGTATACATAACCTCAAGCAATATTTTTATACTAATTCACATGACATCATAAGAAGATTCAACACCAAAGTGACACATAAAAATGTTAAATCACCTCAAACCAATTTTTGTTATTGAAGCAAAATATTATCCATACATTACGTGCTCAACGTTGATATAAATAAAGAGTACATATGGTTCTAAAATTTGAGATTGATGACAATCAACATATCATGCTAGAAACTCTTAAGATCTATAATGTTTCCATATTCCTTCAAATGGTGTGGTGCTCTTCATCAATGCCAGGCCTCATACGGTTAGGTACTTCAATATTCTTCTCCTAAAAATGAAAAATGATTATATTAATAGAATTTAAAGTTAATACATAAATCATAGTACAGCAAACAACTTACCCTTATATTTCGGTTTTGGTCTACTCCAAGGTGCATTGTCCGTAGAAATACATCATTAAAAGTAATTCTACCCTATCAATATAAATACAAAAATGAATCAGAGTGAGTGTGAAGTAGAGATAAATGTAAGTGAACCAACATAGCAGCAACATGCACCCGTAAACTAAAATTATGATTGAACTTAGTACAAGAATGTGTATAAAAGCTGCATGACGGGTGATGATTGATTCAGCCCTATTTTAGGGCTTAATCTTGTGTCTTTTTGTTTTTCAATCACATCTATACATGTTAGATTGCATGTCATTCCCCCTAATATGATTATTTGTATAAAATGCACTTATGGACATTATTTGCAAGTTTTTCAGGTACTTGGACCACACTTGGATGGACGAGAGAGATGGAGGGGCCCAAAGAAGGCCCCAGAGCTCCCCCAACCTACCCCTAATGGGAAAGAGTCAAGCTTAAGTAAAGAAGTCCATGGATAATGAAATTTGAAGCTCAAAGTGCAAGCTAATCCCCCAATACGGCCATGGTAACACAGAACGGTCGTGCTGCAAATGAAGAAATCACATGAAAAATATCAATTTTGAAGCAGCTGCAGAGCATACTCTACCACGGTCGTGCTACGCAGCACGGCCGTGCTGCGGCCACCCACCACGGCCATTCCACGCAGCACAGCCGTGCTACCAGATCCCACCACGGTCGTGCTATGCAGCACGGCCGTGCTACCCTCAACCCACCACGGCCGTGGTGACCACCACGGCCGTGGCCATTTTGGCCCATTTTTGACAACCAACCTGACATTTAGCCATTTTAACCAACACGGCCGTTCTCTTCCACCACGACTGTGCTCACCCCTACCCACCACGGCCGTGGTGACCACCACGGTCGTGGCCATTTTGGCCCATTTTTTACCACCAACCTGACATTTAGCCATTTTAACCAACACGGCCATTCTCTTCCACCACAACCGTGCTCACCCCTACCCACCACGGCCGTGTTACTCACCTAATCTACCTAGTTTTTCCACTATTTTCCCCATTTTGCCCCATTCTGGCTATGCTGTATCTGGAGGGGGTGTGGCCATATGATAGATAAGGATAACAGCCAGCAGTTTGATGTGGCCATAATTCTACTTCAGCATCTGAAACACCAGAACAGGCAATCTCAAAGGAAGATGCAGCAGTTTAGCAGCATGGGTTAGTTGGAATCCATGACAGCATAGGCTAGCATCACCAACAGGCTTAGGTAAGAGGATGAAATTGGTCATGTCACACTGCAGAGCATGATTATCGAAATAGTATGTTAAAACTTTTCCAACCAAAGAAATTAATAATGATTGCTTAAACAAAATGATCTAAAGTAATAGTATAGCTGCATATTGAATAAGTAAAGAAAATGAAAAGGAATGTTTTTCAGTAAACCTTTTTGGGATCATATGCAGACCTACCGTATACATAATCATGATCTTGGACATGAAAAAAAACCCATGCTTGTAAGTGTTCACTCGCCGTGAGTATGAGTTGTACCAAATAAATACTTCCCTTGAAAAAAATAACTCCTCAAGCATGCAATAGATGTCTTGAAGAAGTTGGGGCAGAGCACTAGAAGCATAATAAGAAGAGGGCAACAACAATAGAAGCATTATTCCAGGCCTGCAAGATACAGGAAGACAATAAAAGAGTGTCATAATACAAGTAACATGCTCAAAGTGGAACAGATATGAGTGGTCGGTAATTCAGATGCATAATGCGGGCCTTTTGACAAAAATGTATATCATAGAGCAATGGCACTAAAGAAGGCATATTTCATCAGTGTATGTATATCATAGTGCAGGTAGATTTCTACAATATAACCACCTATTTTCTAAGATGTATACGTCTTATAGAAAATAGAGAACAAAATAACAATGCACTATAATAAACTATTAACTTATTAAGTAAGTGATTTCAGATAGATGGAGGATGTAAGAAGTTTGGAACACATATTATCCTGGAACATATCATAAGAACATGATAAGACTACTATATATCATGATTTATAATCTGATTACAGACATAATATAAAAGATGCTTTAGGGAACATTGCAGCAAATGGCACGATGGAAAAGTTCTAGTAATCTACAATGTGAAGTTGATAGACTCTTTCTATTTTGATTTAATCCCCTAGATAATAGACACTAAAGTTTGTTTTCTCACAATATTCATGCTCCTTACCATCCAACAAATTCTCAAGGTCACCACCATTTATTCGTACGTAATGAGTAGAGATTGGGGGTGGAGGTGGCCAAAGTAATATTGTTAAACATTTAAAACAAACAACTTAAACACCATATACAAGATCCATAATTTATTCATACACAGAAGCATAATCATTTAGACTTACGTCAGAAAGTAAGGGAGTAAGAAATCAACATTCTTAATCATGTTAAAATCTGCTATCTAGATATTAAACCATTCATACAAAGTCTAACCCGGGTAGCGCACAATTGGATAAGGTAAACTAAATGAAAAGATATGCATGGGAGAGAAGAGAGCAAGAACTTATCTAGGAGGAGCATGAACTTATGCAACGTAAATAATAGTTCAGATATAAAATGAATTTTAGATACCACAATGTTGTCATCATCATTATCATGAGATAAACCAAATAAAAATGTGGGCCTTTGGTGGTGTTTGGCATGCTGATCAAGAAAACCCAGTAAAAATAGTCCATCCTATGAAAATTCATGTATAGGAATATTGATATTAGAAAGAAACTTTATTGTCAACATTCCAATAATGAAGAAGGAATAGACAAAAAGTAATCTCATAATGCAAGGAACAAATAGAAACCAAGCTTGAGGTAATTTCATTAAATAATGATAATTATGGGGTAAGTATTTTGAGAATGGAAATTCAATTATATGTCTATATCACCCTGTCAAGAACCAGATTACCTACATTTGGCATTCTATCATGATATCTATGTAAGTTGTCATCAATTTGATAACACAAGTTAGAAGTAAAGACCAGGGTGATTACCTTATTAGCTTTTCTCATAGCAACCCCCCTTTTCGTTTAGGAAAGACGTTGCACATGACCTAGATAATTTCTTCAACTTATTCTTTGAGAATGATTTTCTAGGAATGTTAGGCATGTTGACATTAGTTTTAGGCTTCAACTTAGTTTTTCTTCCTTGTACTTGGAGGGAAGCTTGTTACCATAGCACGCCCTTCTTAAGGAGGGTTCTTGTCACTAGCATCTCCATGTGCTGCACTCACTGCACAAGTTGGTTTGACATGATCTAAGGCTGAGTTGGTCTGCATGAGTTATTTTTCTTGAATGAATGTTCTCTTATCCTTAATATAAACTAATACGTGGTTTTTATAGATGGAATTTCTTTCTAACATTCTATGGACACGATCTCATTATGGATTATGAATTGGAACTAAACTATTGGAGGTTAGTTATCCATGATTCATCTAATGATTCTTTCATTTTATATGTTGTTAATCTTGGCCTCTGAACTCATCATTTACTGGATTTATGTGCAGGTTCTACGGTCTTGTGGGACTAAACAGTTGTGGCATAGAACACTCCTCCCAGCTATTAGGTGTACATTATTGCATATACCTAATCATATGAATATTTAAAACCTAATTTGTATCATTGAAACTTCTAATTTTTGTGCACTTGAGGCTATCATTAAGTATGATGAGGACATGTTGAAATTGGAGAAGGAATATGAGTTAATGGCACAAGAGCTTTGCTCTTATCCCCTACCAATTAGCAAACACTTATCTCTAAGGGGATTATTGTGTACAAAATAAAACATATACATGCTCTGGATTCTAGAAAAATTAAGATGATGGAGGTGGGGAAGCTCTCGATCATAACTATGAACATATTAAGGAAATGGATGCATCTGGTACAGAGAAGCTTGTTTCTAAAATTTTATGTGGTTTTGACTTTGATATGAAAATAAAATCCCAAAAAAGAATGTGAATGTACTATTATAAATGGTCAATGAAGGCCTGACTGTGCAAGATGTGTAGTAGACAACTTCTTGTACCCACAACTTATATAGATTTATCATGTCATCTTTAAAATAATAGACTACTTGGACTTGAGTAAAATATTCTAAAGCTAGAAAAAAGTTTCCAGTACATGTTTACACTTATTGATATAAATATCACCTAGCTACAATACTTTGACGAACAAACTACTTTAACATCACAATCTCCCCTTTACAACTGATTGAGGATCATAAACTTCCAAGAAAGTACTGACTTGAGTTAGAGCAAAGGATCACAATGAAAAAATCACAATGAAGACCATACTACTATATCAGAAGAGGACAAATCATGGTCTTTTCTATACTAATCGAATCAAGTTGAATGAATAGAAGGGAACTGTGCTGAGACTCAGTGAACCAACAAGACTACTTGCTGCAAATTTTGGGTGTGCCAATGGTGTCACATACCATCTAGTTCCTGCTGACCCATAATTGGCTTCCTAGTTTTCTCCATCATGTTCTGCCATGCCAAGCCTCCAGCTTCTTCACCACCATCCCTGAATGCCACTGTGATAATCACCAACGCCCCCCTGTAGTGATCCTATCGTGCATCTCGTCCTTCGCTGCTATAGAGGCCTTGTCCTACGATTCCTCCTCCACCCAATGGGTCAGTGTGTTAGGCTATGAAGGCTTCATCGACAGGTTGTCGATGGGTGGTAGAGGGAATTAAAAGATGAATGGAAGCACCATGGGTGGAGGTAAGTAAGGTGCCGATTGGGGTGGAGATGGGGTAGTCAAAAGGACCTTTCAAGATGGCTCATAGGCCAATGATAGCCTGACGACTGTAGATAGAAAAAGGAGGTTGACATGGATCATCGACGGTGTTAGTGCTCTTCTCATGGTGGCCGCCCTTTCCTCAAAATTATCATATAGCAATGTAAATGTTCATTAATCATGTTGGATTTATTTGGGTGGGTATTAGTTTGGGTCAGATGACTGTTATAGCTTTTAAAAATCCAATGTACGTACATTAAACTACCAGATAATAAACTATCACCTTAACTCTGAACTCCTTTCCTTCAGGGAGTAATGACTCTATAACACTAGGGTGACGTATAAACATCAACCATATTTACAAGGAATAAAGAAACTAAGTTTACATTACAGAATTCATTCTTGAAAGATTCAACAAATGTAAACCAAGGTTGAAAAAGGTCAATAAATCTACCATGAACCAACTAAGTCTAATTTTTTTGCTTAATAAAGATATAAGATAGCAAATCCATGAATACTATGCAAACAAAATTCAATAACAACAACTTAAAGCACATAACATTCATTCTGCAAGTATTGTATGGTTTGAACAATCAAATTTATGAATTATTGATGTATTAGAAGAGAATAATAGTAATCTATATTAACTTGCATTTACATACCATGATAACTATGTTAATCATGTTGTTGAAGGGTAAGGAACTTTCCTCCACTAATGAGTAGCTCATGTACGACATAGAATAGCACATACAACTGTCATTTGTAATTTTGTCCTATGTGATCATCAGTTGCAATGAGTATGGATTCATACCTAGTTAGAAATTCCACATTTCTGTTAGTAAGCAAGAGAAAAAGGCTGACATTCTCTTATGACAAATCTAATTAACAAAGGGGAAAACAAGAGGTTATAACAACCATCAAAACATTCCCATGAACAGAAAGCCACATCATGAATAGATAAAAAGTAGAAAGGTTTACAAAATTGTCCCCCAAACAGTACAAACCAATAGGCAAGGACACACCCCAGAAAAACAAAAGGCAAAACCTATAATGAAGATATCTTTAAAGGAAGCAACAAAAAAAAATTTGACTTCCTATAAGAGAGATGATATCCTTAAAGGATATAGGAGTACTTCCACAATCTTTTCCAAAGCTTCTCCAAAGCTTCATGGCATAATCACATGTAAAAAATAAGTGGTTCAAAGATTCTTCATTATTCAATAATGAAAGGGAATGGGCTAGTCGGCAGCTTCACTAAATAGGCTAAAACATTCTACAGTCTCATCCTGACTGAATCCCCTACTTCGGTCAGCTATATGAATTTGACAAAGTTGGAATTATAGACAATGAACTTGATAGTAGTAGGGAAGGTTGATCAATGACTTCAAGTCATCATATAGACAATGAAAATATAATTTACCCACTAGTAAAAGTATTGCAAGAAATCCTAGTAGGACTTGAGTGTGTAGGACAAAACTGAACCCAACAACTATTTTAAAAGTAATAAAAAGTTGAAGTTGAGACTGATAGGGAAAACCAATCACATAGTCTGAAGTGAAAAATAATCTACTTTCATCAGAATTAAAACTGGATTTAAGAAGCAGAGAGCAGCAACCAATCTTCTTTTTAGCATCTATCTATTTTCTAAGGAATTATAACTTCAGTATAGGCCCATTCAACTTATCTTTGTTATAATTGCCATTGTTACTTCACTGATGTTCTTTTGGTTTCTAACTAACTACATTTCCTTTTATAAAGATCCGACATCGGCCATCCAAGCATGGTAATGTGTCTGCAATAGTTAAAGGGGTGTGAGTTAGATTTGAGGAGGCTTAGAGATGTAAATGAAATGTGATGTCATTGTAAAGGGGTGAGAGTACACATGTTTGATATATCTAGAAAAAGGTCAAACTAACCTAAAATACATGTAATCTAATACCTTTGCTAAGGTTTCAATAGGTAGCCGCCCAAAGATGTTCAACATCACTTCATCTGAGAGATCATTGATCTGGGTTAAGATCCCAGCAGGGACGGAATTGGATGGTCCTCTGACGACATTTGACGACATTGGAACTGATTCCGACGACATTTGACGGCAGGGTCGGAATTGCTCCCCATCTGAACTGATTCCGACGACATTTGACGGTGGCAGCGACCTCGTGCAGAACCTGTCGGCGGTGACCGTAGTGGAGTTGGGGGCAACTGTCGGCGCAATGGAGGTGAGGGCACCTGTCGGCGAGGGCACCTATCGGCGGCGACCGTAGAGCAGCAAAATAAAACTCGAACCATCAAACCGGAAAAAGGAACTCATTCCGCGTGCCGTCGACCGTAGGAGTGCAGGGTGATCTCCATTGATCCATTCTCGTGCGTTGGATTGACTAGAATTCGATCATTGACTTTGATGTATAAAAACTTTGGCTCCGAGAGTTTATGGTCGTTAACGCCACCAGAACCTCGGAGGCCAAACGCGGAGCGTTCCACCTGCTCCCTACTTGATGAGGAACGCAAAGGATGTGCCTTTTTGAATCGGCATGGCCGGTACCTTCCTCACTACCGTAGAGGTGTTGGGGCGTCGGAATCTAGGGCGAGGAAGGAACAGAAGCACCCCGTGATTGGCTAGCCTCTCCATCGTGACCCTCTCCAAAATGAACCAGGACACGCACGGCGTGGGAGGGAGCACGGCGTGAGAGGGGAGGGTTTATTTTTTTTTATTTTTGATTTGCAAATGTTGTGTTTTAGAATGGAGGAAAGGGTTATGAGATGGAGGGAAATATTTGGCATGACATTTTTCACGGGGTGATTAGTGAGTAATGTAATTTTGAGGGATTAGCGTTCACATAAAAGGTCTAAGGATGTACAAAACACGGTTGAGGGATTTGGTCCCATGTTTGAAGGATGATCCCTCACAAATAGACATCATTATTCACGATTTTCGGTTCCTCACAAATGTTCTTCAATAAAGGCCAAATTTTTTGTAGTGACCGTTCGAGTCAGATCCTAAATCATCAAGATTGGATCAAGGGTCAACATCATGTTATTTGGAAATCATGTTTCAATGTTCGCGTTTAGGGTTACATTTTCCTATCTCTACCTTAGGGTTAGGTCATCAACAATATTTCCAAATGTGTAACATTTATTCAAGTATCAAGCATGTTTCAAGAATGGATAAGCTGCCTAGGTATATTTAGAAACACATGTCAACCCTAATTATCATCATCATTCAAATCTATAGATCATTTTCACTATGAAATAGTATCATTGGACTCAAAATTAGATCAGGGAGATTCATGGGTCAGGCATATGATTAAGGGGTTTGCAAGATTAAGGTCAATCATCATCATATCAAGAGTAATCTTTACTTCAATGTAAATGATTCATATTCTAGGGTAGTGAATTAATAAGGTTAGATCTAACTCTAATTTTGGAAAATTCGATTTGGAGTCTCAATATGATTATTAGAATCAGGAACTAGGGTTTCCAAAGATTGAACTAAAATTAGAGTCATTAACTAAAACATTATGAACAAGAGATCAAAACTAGGGATAAGGATGATATCCACAAGGAATTAGACTATGCAAGTATTTTTAATGCATCCATTGGATTTTTCTGATCAAGATTGACTATTTACTCGAATTATTTGGGGTGCATTTTTTGTGATTTAAACAAGATCTGACATTTACTTGAATATTTGTCATAGAAGAGAAAATAATACCTTAATTTGGGAAAATAGAATGATCGTTGGATGCTCAAGGAGCAGATGAGATTGAGCCACATAGATCTACGGCTTGCTATCACAAAGGCCCAATTTGATTCTTTCATTTTGGTTGGTTTGATCATTGGTTCACTAAGCCTTAGACCGGGCAGGGCTCTTTATTGGACCGGATGGCCAGTAGCTTGTCCGCTCCCGCACAGTCCTCCACACAGGGTCAGAAGAATAGGCAAAAGGCTTGCCTGTGTGAAAGGCCTTTGGGAGTAGGAGGAGGCAAGAAAGGTGGCGAGTAGGCTGGCTGAGCTTGCCTCAGCCCCGTGAATTCAATGGGAGCCAGAGAGAACGGAAAGGAGGCGAGGAGTAGGGGTGCCTGAGTGCGGCGGCGGCAGAGGTGCTTCTTGGAGCAGCTAGATATTGTGGATGATTTAGGGGCATTTAGAGGTGTGACATAATGCGCAAAGGAGGGTCAAGGATTGGTGAGGTCATTGCTAGCATTAGGGTCCCTTTATATAGTGTTAGAACTAGGGTTTGCGCTGGGTAGGACCTGGGTCAAGGGTAGGGCCTCCAGAGTGAGATAGAGAGGACAATGATCTTGTTTTGGCAGCTGAAGAGAGAAATAAAGGAGGTCAAAGTTGGGCTAGTTGAGTACAAAATTGTGAGAGCATGATTTCTATTTGCTTAGATTTTTGAACTTGAATCATGAGTGGGAGATCTCATATCTCGGTTGTCATTACTCCTCCCCGCAATCAGTGGGAGGTTGAAGACATGTCAGTGGCCATAAGATCATGCCCTGATCTATGTGGGGCTGATCCAAGGGTTGGGTTTCGCCCCCAAAGAGAGCCCTAGATTGCTGACTTGGATAAGGCCAAAATAAAAGGCAAAAAAAAAGATTTTTGATACATTATTTTCAAGAAATCATAGTAAATAGTAGGAAAGTCCAATTATTCTCAAATTTGGACCAAAACTTCAAAAAAACGTGGATAACCTATAGAAAAAGTTTGAGAACAAAAAGATGAAGTTTTATGGATCAATTTACTTCATTGGACAAAATAACAAATAAATCAAATTTGTGGGGTCTCAAAGTGTATAAAATTCACATTGATCACCATATTTTGGATTTGAGTCTCAAAATTAATTATGTAGTTAAGAAAAAAATAAATTTGGACCAAGAGTGAGCATAAGGAGGGTGAAATTGGAATTAGTTCATATTAATTCTAAATTTCACTTTGTCACATCCTTCCCTCCTTAAAAAGGAATTTTGTCCCCAAAATTCAAAAGCATCCTCAAAATTAGAATTATCCAAAATCTAGATCATATCCTTAAATACTAAACATTTTTCAACTATATAATCAAAATCATGTCCTCAACATTCAAGTAGTACAATCATCATAATTGGGATTCTGTGTTTCATATCATAATCAACTTGGTACTAACACCATTTAATCATCGAGCAATAAGGTCAATGCATATATTGTTCAAAGTCGTCATATGAGTCACAAATATGTAAAGCATCCTATTGGTCACAAATTTGGAGATATTATATTTTAGGTATTACAAATTGAGTTCTTGAATTGAGTGTATAAGGTTACTTTCAATCCCAAAATCTTAGGGTCCTAGCTTCTACATTGGCCTAGGTGGGGTTATACATCCATGATTTGAGATTTCATATTTCAACATTTTGAGACAACATCATACTTTCAATATCATTATTTCGAGCTCAAAATCAATGGGAAGGTCCCACCCTAGTCCTAATGGGAGATGAACCCTAAGTCATAAATTTAGAGAGTCAATATAGTCATCATTTCAAAATTTCAAGATTTGGGATTTTGAAGTCATTAGTCATATATCAAAGGTGATCTCAAGATCCACATGGTTGATCATAATCATTTTTCAAGATTTCGTGCATCCATATTGACAGTTGAAGTTTTGATATCAAGATCATAGGTATCGATATTCCAAAGCTAGGGTTTAGATTCCTATTTAGACATTTGGGGAGATCACTCATCTATATATAATTTTGAGCAAAAATATTCAAGAAATATTCGAACAACATATGAAGATTTCATATCCATGGTATCCAAGGCTGATGAATGATCTAGACCTAGGTCTATCTAGGAAGTCAACCCTAAAAAAATAGTCAACATTTTCATATATCAAGGTCATTATTAAATCAATATTCAAGATCAAATATCAGCCATGGGTTTAACCTATTAGGCTTAGGTCAACCAATAAAAATTGAATGAAAGGGGATACCTTTCTAAACTCTAAATAATCAACCATACAAAAATTTAGAGGTAGTTATAATAGGGATCTGAACTAGGTTAGGGGAGTCATGAGTCAACTACCACCCTAATCCAGCACGTTACCTACATTAGTCATTATTCACTGAGCTTATTCAAATAGGGAGAGTATCAATGATCCAATCATATACATCAATGTCATAAGATCAAAATTCACAATAATATGCAATAATGTCAAGATTTGCATTCCTTTCCTTTCATGATCAAGGTAGTGATATAATTTGGAAATTGAGGATTTGAATTTGTCATTTGAGGAATTAGCGCATAATAGTGCAAAATCTAGGCCCATAATCATCATATCAAAATCGAGATTGCACAAGGCATCAATAGTCAATAGGAAAACTGCTTTTTGCATCATAGTCTTACATCATGATTTTGTGAGTCTTAGGCTTAGTCACTTGATAGCATAGCCATGATGTGCATCAAATAGGGATAAAGTTTTTCTTAACAATGTTTGAGGTTTAATCAACAATAGTGCAACATGGATATTAAACAAATAGAGACCTCATCAACAATGAGTTATAAGGTATAAGTCCTTCTTATTTCACCATATCAAGATTATTAATATTCACCTTAAACATAGAAAACATGTAGTCATGTTTTAGCTAAATTGAGTGTTCATGATATCAGGAGTCATACATGAGTATTTGATTTCAAGCTTAATTGGTCAAAATTGAGTTTTCAAATTAAGGTCAGATCATGGTATCGATATTCATTTTTCCCATTCATTAGCTACCCAAAATTGAGACATCATGTGGTAAATGGTCATAAGAAAAAGACCACATGGTGAGATGAGAAGTCTACCTAATCTTAATCTACATGGGTGGCTTGGGTAGTCCTTAAAGAAGAGATGAGATGCTAGAAGACTCTCTAGTGTTTCAAAAGAGAACCTTTAGGTCCAGTTCTAGATCAATTGAGGCTAGCTAGAGTGGAGGATCTCAGCCACCGTGAAGACGGATAGGAGAAATTATGCCAGGACCCTGAGCCTAGACACCACAATTTTCACCATTATGGACTTTAGGGTTTCTTGGGTGTAAGGGACTTGAGAAATTATTTACTTAAAGTATATGGGAGTGTGTAAGATCTGATACCAACCATTACAGAACCATTCATACCCCAATCCCAATCTCACTACCTACACAATGGTAAAGGGATTGAAGCGCCCGTCCCTAAGTGGCCAGATAGGATCTAACATACTGGCATATACAATAATAAATAATAACTCAAAAACTGAATATTAAAAGAATAAACTAACCTAATATATGAGATATAGCCAATTTATCCTTTATCATCGGAGTATGTAGAGTGTGGGAGCTATCATAGTCACTATTCCATTTGTATTGCCTAAAATCAATAAAATCGAGACACAATCATGCAATTGCACAATACGCTATCAAAATCAAGTAAAGAGGTTTATAAAAAAAGAGTATACTTGGCAGGACTTATATTCAAAAGAATAACAAATGATTTTCAAAACTTATATCATTCGATAATTTTTTTATTATTCAACGATTCAATTTTTATTATGAGTTCCCATTATGATGTAATTCGACAAGCATGCTTATATATTTTTGTGTGACTTTATCACCCCCAATGTGATGGGGTATGTCATTGGTCTCCTTCTCTCCATATGAGGTAGGAGGCCAATGTACAAGTCCCACCTCTCAATGAGGGGGTCACTTGCACCCAATATCAACATTATCAACATTATCAACATCATAATCATTATCAATATATGGGCAGTCATAATGGGCATGCAATTTATGTTTTCATGTTTTTCAAAATATAGTATAGAAAAATAGAAGACTACTCATAGGGAACAGTAGCTCATCCATGTAAGTAGCCAAGTATACAATCAAGAGATACATAAAAGTATCTTTAATACAATCAAGGAGGAGTTATATAATAGCGTACCTTTCACCAAAGATTTTGAGTATATTCAATATCCAAATCAGTAGGTCAACCGTTCAAGTCAGATTCTAAATCATCAAGATTGGATCAAGGGTCAAATAATGATATTTGGAAATCATGTTTCAATGTTTGAGATTAGGGTTACGTTTTCCTATCTCTACCTCAGGGTTTGGTCATCAACAATATTTCCAAATGTCTAACATTTATTCAAGTATCAAGCATGTTTCAAGAATGGATGACCTACCTAGGTATATTTAGGAACACATGTCAACCCTAATTATCATCATCATTTAAATCTCTAGATCATTTTCACTATGAAATAGTGTCATTGGACTCAAAATTAGATCAGGGAGATTCATGGGTCATACATATGATTAAGGGGTTTGCAAGATTAAGGTCAATCATCATCATATCAAGAGTAATCATTACGTCAATGTAAATGATTCATATTCTAGGGTAATGAGTTAAGAAGATTTGTTCAAACTCTTATTTTGTCAATTTCGATTTGGTGTCTCAATATGATAATTAGAATCATGAACTAGGTTTTCCAAAGATTGAACTAAAATTAGAATCATTAATTAAAACATTAAGAACAAGAGATCAAAACTAGGGATAAAAATGAGATTAACAAGGAATTAGACTATGAAAGTATTTTTAATGCATCCATTGGATTTTTCTAATAAAGATTGACTATTTACTCGAATTATTTGGGGCTAGGATGCATTTTTTTGTGATTTAAACAAGATTTGACATTTACTTGAATATTTGTCAGAGAAGAGAAAATAATACCTTAATTTGGGAAAATAAGATGATCATAGGATGCTCAAGGAGAAGATGAGATTGAGGCACATAGATCTGTGGCTTGCTATCTCAAAGGCCCACTTTGATTCTTTGATTTTGGTTGGTTCGATCATTGGTTCACTAAGCCTTGGACCGGCCAGGGCTCTTTCTTGGATTGGCTGGACAGTAGCTTGTCCGCTCCCGCACAGTCCTCCGTGCAGGGTCAGAAGAATAGGTGGAAGGCTTGTCTGTGTGAAGGGCCTTCGGGAGTAGGAGGAGGCAAGGAAGGTGGTGATTAGGCCAGCCGAGCTCGCTTCGACCCCGTGAATTCAATGGGAGCCAGAGAGAATGGAAAGGAGGCGAGGAGCAGGGGCGCCTGAGGGTAGCGGCGGAGATGGTGTTGCTTGGAGAAGCTAGAGATTGGGGATGATTTAGGGGCATTTTGAGGTGTGACAGAATGCACAAAGGAGGGTAGAGGAGTGGTGAGGTCATTGCGAGCATCGGGGTCCCTTTATATAGTGCTACAACTAGGGTTTGCACTGGGTAGGACCTGGGTCCAGGGTAGGGCCACCGAAGTGAGACAGAGAGGGAAAGGATTTGGTTTTAGCAGATGAAGAGAGAAATAAAGGAGGTCAAAGTAGGGCTAGTTGAGTTTGAAATTGCGAGAGCATGATTTCTATTCACTTAGATTTTTGAACTTGAGTTGTGAGTGGGAGATCTCATATCTCAATCATCATTACTCCTCCCCGTAATTAGCGGGAGTTTGAAGACAGGTCAATGGTCGTACGTTTGGGCCCTAATCTGCACGGGGTTGATCCAAGGGCTGCGGTTTGCCCCCAAAGTGATCCCTAGACCGCTAACTTGGAAAAGGCCCAAATAAAAGGCAAAAAATATATTTTCGATACATTATTTTCAAGAAATAATAGTAAATAGTAGGAAAGTCCAATTGTTCTTAAATTTGGGGCACAACTTCACAAAGACGTGGAGAACCTTTAGAAAACGTTTGAGAACAAAAAGATGAAGTTTGATGGATCAATTTACTTTATTGGACAAAGTAACAAATAAATCAAATATGTGGGGTCTCAAAGTGTATACAATTCACATTGATCACCATATTTTGGATTTGAGTCTCAAAATTAATTATGTAGTTAAGAAAAAAATAAATTGGGACCATGAGTGAGTGAAAGGAGGATAAAATTGGAATTAGTTCATATTAATGCTAAATTTCACTTTTTCATGTTTTCTCTCTTTGCAAAAGTGATGATCATTATTCTACTTATTGTCCTTACAAGCCTAAGGGGACCAAGCCGAAGATGAAATGGGTCCTTAAGCTAACTCTAGACCCCAAAGTTTGAGTTGGGAAATGACACTCTCTTTTCTTGTAGAAAAAGGAAGATGGATTGTTGATTGTGGCTGCACTAAACACATGACAGGTGATATAAGCCATTTCAACTGTTTCACTAAGAAGAAAGGAGGTTTAGTTACTTTTGGGAACAACAAGAAAGGTAATGTAAAATGTGAGGGTGATGTAGGTGAATCCTTGTGTATCAGGAATTTCCTTTTTGTGGATGGCCTAGATCACATTCTAATAAGTGTATGTCAATTATGTGATAATGTTTACCTTGTGTTATTTACTTATTTTGAATGCTTGATTCTAGATTCCCTCACTTATCATGTAATATATAAGGGAACTAGAAGTGGTAATCTTTATATAATTGTTCTTGAATCTATTAAGACTATTTTTAACATATGCCTATTAGTCAATTCAAATGATATTTCTCTTTGGCATTGTCGCCTTGGTCATATAAATATGCATCAATTGAAGAAGGTTAGTGAAAAAAACTTGGTCAAGGGACTTCCCAAATTAGATTTTGAAAAGGATGAGGAATGCCAACCTTGTACCCAAGGAAAGCAAACCAAGTCCTCCTTCAAATCCAAAGGAGTCCTTAGTACCAAGAGAGCTCTTGAACTTCTCCATATTGATCAATTTGGACCAATGAGAACTCAATCAGTTTGTGATTCCAAGTATTGTCTTGTTATTTTCAATGATTTCTCTAGATATACTTGGACCTTCTTTCTCATTTCCAAGAGTGATACTCTTGATGTGTTATCTAGTTTTTGTAAACGATTTGAGAATGTAGCTTCTTATCAGATTGTTTCCATCCATAGTGATCATGGGGATGAATTTGAAAATTATCTTTTTGAATGTTTTTGTGAAGAATCTGGCTATGCACATAACTTCTCTTCACCTTGATCACCTCAAAAAGATGGGATTGTAAAGAGGAAGAATAGGTCATTACATGAAATGTCTAGGACCATTCTTTTCGAGTATGAGACTCCAAAGATGTTTTGGGCCGAAGACATTAGTACCTCATGTTTTGTGAAAAATTGGGTTTTCACACATCCTTCTTTAAAGAAATTCCCCTATGAGCTATGGTGTGGTAGGAAGCCTTCTATCGATTACTTTTATGTTTTTGTATGTCCTTATTTTGTTTTGAACAGGAAAGATTCTCTCAACAAGTTTGATCTGAAATTATACAAGGCTTTCTTTCTTGGCTACAACACTACTAGCAAGGCTCATAGAGTGTTTAATGTTGATCTTGATATTGTGCACGAATCTATTAATGTTAAGTTTTTTTAGACTAACCCCTCTATTCTGAAAGATATAATTCCAAATGTTGATGTTTCCAGTGAGGTGATTCCTATCATAAAGAACACAACATCACCTAAAAGTTAAAAGAGGTGGTCACTCAAGAAGAAGAGAAAGATAAAGAGAAGGAGGAAACTCCTTGCTTTGCAAAGAATCATTCAGAAGAGATAATTTTAGCCGACCCCTTTGAAAGAGTGAAGACGTGGGCTGCCTTCAATAAAGAACAATCTAGCATCACCTTCATCTCACAACTCAAGCCAAAGAATGTCAAAGAAGCTCTTAGGGATGATGAATGGATCCTATCCGTATAAGAAGAACTAGAGCAATTTGAGAAGAACAAAGTGTGGACCCTAGTGTGAGACCATGTGATAGAAAGACCATTGGCACAAAGTGGGTCTACCACAATAAGATAGATAAAAGTGGAAAGGTGGTAAGAAACAAAGAAAGGTTAGTGGCTCAAGGCCACAATCAACAGGTAGGTATAGGTTTTAATGAAATATATGCACCTATAGATAGACTTGAGTCCATTTGTATGTTGCTTGGTTTTGCTAGAAACAAAAACTTTCTTCTTTATCAAATGGATGTTAAAACTGCATTTTGAATGGTACAATTGAGGATGAAGTGTATGATGTACAAGCTTTGGGCTTTGAACATGATAGGTTACCTAACAATGTTTATTTGTTGCAAAAATCTCTCTATGGACTCGAACAAGCACCTCAAGCATGGTATGATAAATTAAAGAACTTTTTGTTAGATCATGGGTATATCATGGACAAAGTAGATTCTACCTTGTTTCTCAAACATACTTATAACAACTTTCTTATCACTCAAATTTATGTTGATGATGTCATTTTTGGCAGAACTAATCTTGATATTTGCAAGGAGTTTAGTGATCTTATGAAGAGTGAGTTCAAGATGAGCATGATGGGTGATCTTACATTCTTCCTCGGCTTTCAAATGAAACAAACTAAAGATGGGAACTTCATCAACTAAGGCAATACACAAGATAAAGATCTTTGGGATGGAGAACACCAAGTTGATGGACATCCCTATGTCAAACACTGCCAACTTGATAAAGATGTAGAAAGTGAGAAAGTGGATGAGAAACTCTATAGAGGTATAATTGGAAATTTACTTTATTTAACTGCCTCTAGATATGATATAATGTTTAGTGTTGGCTTGGGTGCTCACTTTCAATCAAATCCCAAGAAATCACATCTTATAGCTGTTAAGAGGATTTTAAGATAGCCAAAACTCCAAATTTTAGACTATTGTATCCCATGTAAAGGGACTTTACTCTTACGACTTATAGTGATGTGGATTATGTAGGATGCTTGATTGATAAAAAGTGCACCAGTGGCACTTGTTTCCTCCTAGGACCATGCTTGGTGTCTTGGTTCTCCAAGAAATAGAGCATAGTGGCTTTATCAACTACCGAGGCTGAATACATTGCAACAAGGAGTTGTTGTACCCAACTCCTATGGATGAAGCGAATGATCTAAGACTTTAGAATTTATTTTGATGCTTCTCCTATCTATTGTGATAATACTAGTGCAATCAGTTTATCTTACAATCCTATATCGCATATGTAACGTCCCAGGATTTGAGGCCTTAGATAACATGATCTTAAAAGGAAGGATTGGACTACCCATATCATCAAGGTGCACCTCCTTTTCTGGGATCCCATCACTAAAGAACTCCATAGTTAAATGTGCTCAGCTTGGAGTAGTACTAGGACGGGTGACCAGTCGGGATGTTGATCCTAGCTTGCGCGTCAGTGAGGACAAAGTGCACAGTTAAGGCTAGTGGTGGTTAGTGGGCCCAGTCATCATTCTTGAAACTGTACTAGAGCCTAGGGCAGTGGGCCCGGGAATTACAAATGCTATTAGAGTCATAATCCCTCTAGTAGGTGGGGCCCACATGGGCATGTGGCATGCCAGTCTTGAGTCGTGCGGTCCAGTCATGTTGGAAAAGGATGTTTGTGGTTGACGTAGCCACCCTTGTGTTGGTTTCCTATGATCGGGAGCTGGGTTTCCATGGGCCATTGTGGGTCTGCACTAAAATGGGGAAATATTATGAGGCCATATGGTTGATCCTTGATGAGGATGTCAAGAGTCTAAGTGGGGGAGATTGTAACGTCCCATGATTTGAGGCCTTGGAAAACATGATCTTGAAAAGGAATGATTGGACTACCCATATCACCAAGGTGCACCTCCTTTTTTGGGATCCCATCACTAAAGAACTCCATAGTTAAACGTACTCATCTTGGAGATCCTGGCTTGCACATCAGGGAGAACAAAGTATGTATTTAAGGCTAGTGGTGGTCTGTTGGGCCAGTCGTCATTCTTGAAACTCTACTAGAGCCTTGGGCAGTGGGCCAAAATGTTACATCATAGTAGAGCCAAGTATATAGAGTTTCGTCTTTATTTTCTTCATGATCACATTGCCAAAAAGGATATTTATATCACACATGTGGACACGAAAAATTAGTTGGCAGAATTTTTTACTAAACCTCTAGCTAGAGAGCAATTTAATTTTATTAGATCGAAACTTCTCATAACTTCTTTGGATGAATCTGATATGCCCTCTAGTTAGTTGTTATCTATCCTATATGATTTTCTTATGTCTTGATCACCTTTGCTTTCTTATGCGCTAAATTTCCATGTTCTTTTGCCTTGTTTTTTGCTTGTTTTGGGTATTTTTTGCAAATGCTTGTTTTATCACAAATAGTACCAAACGATGAGTGATATGTGCCTAAATATGTTTACAATGCCAAATGGACTAGAAAATAAATTTAATTAACGCTCAAAAGGCTAGATATTAAGATTTCTAATAATGGTTCAGGTCGACCATCGGTCGAGTTACCAACTCAACCAATTTGTGGTTGAGGGCTTTTGTAAAAAGCCATTCAATCAAGTTTCACAGTCACAGAACTCGACCGATGACCGGGCTAAAGAAAACATAAGTGTGGTTCGACTGACTTTTCTCCCTCTCAACTACAGAAAAATTGATAGATTCACTCTCCAACTCCCTCAAGCTCTCAACCCTAGTCACGACCATCCTCTTCCTAGCACTAGCCAACCCTTGATTGACCTTCCTAGACCTCTTGCACATCAACCCTAGGTGTTTGGTCAGTTCTTGGTGGTATTTCCTCATTTTTACCTCTCAATCTTCTTATCTCGCCTCCATGGCTTCCAATAGGAGAAAGAGAGATGCCCCCTCTAGAGCACCATCGTCCTCCTCCAAATCACACCTTATACCCTTAGATGATACCATTTTGTCTTAAATGATGCACTAAATAGGTAGAAGGAGCTCCTTTCTAGGAATCCCTTCCCTTTTTGTACCTTATTTGAGCCACACCCATGTAGATGTGATTAGGTTGCCAAGCTATTGCAGGAACACCACCTGTCCTCCCTAAGTGTTGAACGTGCATGCTATAACTATTCCATCACAAGCACCAAAGTTGTTCACAAATTCTATGCAAATTTATAATGGAATTATGACACTCTTGTACCCACATCAAATACTCAAGTCATTATTACTTCCATGATTGTCAGGAAGAAATTCCAAGTCTCTGAGGATACCTTGAATATATTTTTCTCTAGTAATAAGGTGAATGACACATGGAGGAAGGATTACCCTGAGTATTTTGACGTCCTAGACCCTGAAGCCTTATACAAGCAATATGATATCACTCTCCCTGACATACATAAATTCTTGAAGAAGCCTCAGTTTTCATATAGGAAGAAGTCTACCCTTCCCTCCTCCACCTTAAACCTAAAGAACCGCATACTCGCCCTGGTAGTCAACTGCAATATTCAACCAAAGAAAAAACAAATTGAAATTGTAGAGAATACCACGATGATTGTGTTATGTATCCTGAAGAATATCAAAGTCAAGTGGTATCATATATTCCCCACCATAGGACCTGCTTCGACTCTAGTACGAACACCCATGGAACCCACTCATCCTACCCAGCCCTAATTTGTGGTCTTTTTTAGCCTACCATTGGAAAGTTTCTTTTTCATGACCTTCATTACAAACATGCTCGAAAAGGAGTCTGCATCAGTGAGACCATAATTCAGAAGGGTGTGCCTACCCCTTCTTCCATCACACCTCGAGCCTTCACCTCCACCTCCTCACCCATCCCGACCTGCCTGCATTTCTTTTCATGTATCAAATGAAACCCTCATGGGTTACATGATGCATCAGCAAGTGTATAACAATTATGTTCATGAGCATATGCATCAGTATCTCTATGCTATCATGTCTACCATGAACCTTTCCTGTGCTCATCCTTACCCTACCTACCATCCCTACCCAGGAGGTGATTATGATCCTATGAATACAACCACACCAACCCCTCCACCTACTACACCCGTAGCTACACCCCCTGATGTTGGTGGATCTACCCCTAAAGTTTTACCTCTCCCTGTTGGTCCTATAGATACCTTTCTTATAGTACTTGACACCTCTGCTCCTACTTTTCCTCAAGCCTAAGAGTTGCATGACCTTGGTATGTCTTGGGCTAAGTAGAATGGCATATGGCCTGGTCATGTCTTTGGTCCTTCTATTGATGAGGAGATGCCAGATCATGTTGATGAGGAAGTTGTTGTTATTGATGAGAAGGCATATGAGGATGATGGTGCAGATAGTTTAGATGGCACTAATGATGGCTCTACTGGTGCATCTGGTGATGAAGGTAAAGTTGCTATCTCTATCGCTCCTTCAGACAGAGATGATGACTACGAGCCTAAAGCCTCTACTAACGATGTTGATGATGATAATGATGTTGTGGGCATAAATAGTGTAGACGTTTAGATGTTTTAGTTTTTAGTCTTTAGATGTTGATCATATATATCTTTCTAGACTATTTTGTACTAAAAATATTTGGGCACATTATTCGATATGTACTATTTCTATCATCATGTTTTTTTCATCATTTTGGCTTGTAGTTGTTTTGAGTACATGCTTTTAGTGTCGTAATCTTAATCATATGTACACTTACTCTTTGATGGACTATATCTCATGAGTTGGTGCCATGTTTCCCACAATTTGATTATGACTTAGATTGCTTGTCTCTCTCTTATCTTTGTGTGTTGGTGCTTTGAGGTTGTATGTTTTTATGTTGTGGATGTTTGTTTTGGTTGTGCTTGGAGAAGAAATATTTTTGTGCTCTTCCACCCTCGTTCCTTTTTGATAATGTCAAAATGGGGAGAGAAGTTCAATTTTTTAAAGCTCAACCATATTGCTTTTATTTCTTATGTGATCCTTTTCTTGTTCAATATATGTTGTATCATGTGACTTACTAAAGGACCATTTAGTATATACATGTTATATTGATTTGTGTAGAAAGACTAACTATATAGGTAAGAGTGAGCATAGATTGAGGGGGAGAAATTCACACTATTAAAATTATGAATCCATTTGCAAATCACAAGGCTAAGGTATAACTTTACATATCCTTTTCAATATGTTAAGGAATGTTTTTTCATTGTTAGAAAGGGGGAGAATGTTGACTTGAGAGTTATACATTGTCCATATTTAAATAATGACTTAATCATTCCATTCATTTGTATCTCATATGTTTGTTTAATATTGATTTTAGGCTTTAGGTACATGAAAAACATCAATTTACACAAGCCCTATCTTGTCCAAGTTCAAGTCAAAAGCAATGCAAGTGTGAAAATTGGGAAATCATTCCAAATCACTTTAGATAAATTTTGTAATCACTTGTACTCATAATATGACTTGTAACTTAGATGATAAAAAATTAGTAATACTTAATTCCAACGTTTGGTCACTCTAAAACCATTTTGAAAAATTTGTAACAGCAACTCTGACGGTCGAGTTTGAATCTCGACTGATTGGTGATGAAATTTTTGAAAATGGATCAATCAGTCAAGTTGTACACTCATAGAATTTGACCGACCAATTTACTGACCAAAACTGCTTTTGATTCATTGGTCGAGTTTCCCAAAACAAACTCGACTTATAGTTTGAAAATTAGCTTTGTCGATTAGTGGATCGGTCCAGTTATCTTTATTGAAACTCGATCGAATATACTATATAGAAAACACACAAAAAGTGATTCCAACTATTGGAGAATTGTTGTAAATGAAAAAAGATCTTTTGCAAGTTGTAAAATGGCTATTTTTCATTCTTAAGTGATCCCACACTCAAAAGAACATCCCCATCTATAAATAGGACCTCTTGGAGTTTGTTCCAAGTTTTCTCATTCATGCTATCCTTTGTCCATTCTATAGCTTGGTGTTTTACAACTCTTTGAGCCCATTTCTCTCTCTCATTTACAAAGCATTTCATGATCATGAGTGAGTTAGCCATGTTTTAAGAGAGATACATCCACATTATCTTGTAAAGCTCTCATTACTTCCATCTTCCCAATCCCCTTTCTTAAAGAGTAAAGGTTGAAGTGAGCTTCTCTAAGTGATGGTGAAGTTGTTGTTCTTCTTCAATGTATAATAAGAGGAGAAGATCTTCTCCAGGTGAAGGAGAAGGTCAAGGTGAATATTCAACAAGATTGGGTAATTCCTTCAAGGCCAAAGACTTGATGCAAGTTTGGGTAAGTCCTTGTTGAAGGCTGAAGACATCTTGGTCAAGTGGGTAAGGCCTTGTGTAGGTGAAAGACTCTTGTATTCAATCGGTAAGTCCTTGTATGTATTGTGGCATCCTTGTATCTCTTATGATGGAATATAAGTATACACGGGTTGCAACATCCAAGAGGTTGACCTCTCTAGGTAGTGGATTGACAGTTTCCTATTATGGAGATTTGAACCACTCTAACCACCTTGTCCAAGTGTATGTTTCAATCTCTCTCACCCTTGCTATGATTGCTTATGTAGGACTTCAAATTGTACTTAAGCATTTGGTTTCAATTGATGTAATTTGGAGGTCTAACAATTCTTGTGAGAATTTTGAAGCTCTATTTACCCCACCATCTAGAGCCTTAGATCTAACACAACCAACATAGGTCTATATTTTCATATCATCTCTTTAAGGTTTTCATGTGTATTTTCATTACCAATACCCCTAACATTCCAGTATAGTGTATCTGACATGGATGTAAAATCATAAAGAATGGTCAACCAGGTAACCTAAGAGTTCATCTGCTTCTTCAGTGGCATGCAGTCTCTTTGCTTCAATTCTATTGATGTACACATAGTGTTTCAATTTTTTCATTGGTGACCATCAAAGCTCAACCAAACTTTCCATAACAAGAATGATGAGTGTAAGTTGGGGGATCCATCAGAATATTAGGAGTCAGATTAAGAGAATCTAGAAATTGTATTACTGAGGTATTTTCCTAAGGTATATGGGAGATCACCTCATCAAGACCAGGGTTAATAGTTGTACTCAAAGGATTAGCATCCCATACTGGGTGTTCAACAGCCGTTTGCAACTGAGAATTTCAATAGGGTTAACATATATTTCTTGGGTAGGAACTTGTGCATGAACAACAACATTAGTAATATTAGTGGAGGCATACATCAACATCGAGGATCCTTGTTTCAGTTTCCTATTCCACACCTTTGAGATATTATTTTTTCGATCATTATGCGATGCTACTGGTGTTTTCATTACATTCTCAACATCATCAACATCATCCATTGCCTCCGGGAACTAGAACCTATACCAGTTGCATATCTAAGAACTATAGGTTGTGGTTGATGATTCACTGGTCATTGAGGGTGACATGTGTGAATATTTGTTTTCAATAAAACCAACCATAAATCTTCTTTATAACTCCATTTCATTCCTACATAATTGCCATGATTTGTATTAGACTGTGATATAAGGACTTCTACTTGAAAATTGAAATATTCATGGTGATGCCCTAATAAACCACATGTACAACATATGACTAGTAAATATTCATATCCTACTGTTATACCACTTCATCTATAAATAACATTTGTAGATATGGCTTAATAGTGTCAAACTCAATTGAACGACAAGAAAAACAACTTCTTTTGCAATTCAGTATCTACTATCTATCTTGAATAACTTTCCTAGGACATCACCTACTCTATGGAATAACATTGGATGATACATGTTCAGAGGTAAAATAATTACCCTTGCATAAACAACATTTGAGTTGGGTAGGCCTAGTGTTGGGAGGAAATTCAGGGACCATCGACTGGAAATCAAGAAGCACCAACAGATGGACCAAGGTTGTACTACAAAGTTGAGTTGTACCACATAGTTGTTCAAACTGAGTTCATATACACACCATTTGTCGGTGGGTCCCATAGAAGTTCAAGTTTATCAGAGAAAGTGAGATAGAGATTGAATCTTCCGATTAACTTGACCACAACCAAAAAGGACTAGGGACTATTAAGGTAAAAACATGCATCAAGATTTAGATGGATTTCATAAGGTCCATTCCCTTCTACAAGATAGTTTTTCTCAACATTAATGGTAGTTAGAGTGTCTTCATCAAAGAAAGAATATAAAGATTGACATTTATCAGCAGTTGCATCACAAAAACTCCTGATGAAGGAAGTTACTACCAGAAGCATTTTGGTCTATTCCACAACTTGTGACTAATTATGAACTTGCCATAAATTATCATTTGTTGTGTGATAAGGAAATGAAGATTTCAGAATAGACTATGACTAAGATCTAACATACTCCGTAGGATTAGAATTACCATGCATAAAATCATATTTCAACTGTAATCTCATTTGTGATAGGAATATTGAGGCTTCATTATTGGGACCAGAGTTAGATTCAGTCTTAATGGCCTTCGTGTGATCATCATAATTCATTATAGGAATTATTGTCTCTTCAACCCGACAATTATGTCATGACATTGAGATTCTTCATCTGATTGGTTCATGACATCTATAGAAGCATCATCACTCAGGCAACCGTTTACAACCCTCCCATGTCTAGCATAACACAGACCATTGCATATTTATCCACCACTTCATGCCACAATGGCATGCAAAGCGCAGTTGTTGTCTAAGATCTCAATAATTTATTTTATCTAGGTACAAGATTTCTTGGTAGCATATAATAGGGAGATTCACAAAAAATCTAACAAATAGATATAAAATGAAAGAAGATAGGAGAGGGATGAATCAAGATCAATATGGAAGCTACCTTTAAGAAAGACAAATTGGTCATAGCAATAATGGTCTGAAATTCCTCCAATAAATGGATTTTGAGTGTTGGCAATATCGTATATTCTTAGAATGTGCTGGAGGCTAATGTAAGAGCAATTGACATGGACCTGGAGATTTATAGGGAATAAGAATGCAATAGAGGTATGTTGATATTGAAGCTCTAGTGGAAATAAGATAATAGAGGGCAATTTGGAAGACAATTCCATGTTTTTCAAATGGGTAATGGATATTTAGAAGAAGATGAAGGAAGAACGATTGACCGAATTTAATTACAAGGAATGCAAGAAAGTTGCTAATAGTTTGGTTGTAAACCACCAAGAAAACGTGTGGGTTTCAATGTTATACAACCCCATAAAGGACATTTTAGTGTTGCTAAGGTCTAAATAATGTATTGGTATTTGTATTAATGTGTAAATTCAATTTCTCGTAGTTCTGATTGAAATCTTGATATAAATTGGTGACAATAAGGAGGGAGAAATGAACAAAAAAGCTCTTCATTTTTGTAAAGATTTTGAGGAACCCCAAGTTTAGAATCTCTAATATGTTTAGGATATTTCAACCTAAGTCAACTATATCCATTGTGATATAAAACCATGATGACAAAATTGCATGCACATTTGAGATATGGAAATCAATGTTTGATATGAGTAATACTTAAACTAGAAGAAATATCAAACCTTTATGATAATACTAACATGATCTCTTTCTGATTTTAATAAAATCATACTTAAATCTTACGACCACTTTAAGTTACTTTTTTTAAAGATCTAATTAAGTTCTCAAACTAATTCCTTTTCTAAAAGTTACACTTTACCTCATTGACCCTACCTTGATATTGAAATGTTTGTATGTATGAACCCAAAATTATTATTGGTTAATATATATATATATATATATATATATATATATATATATATATATGTGTGTGTGTATATATATATATATATATATTCATATATGTATATATATACTTGTTTGAGCTACATGTCCCCTGTGATTACTATATTTGTCTTAATTATAGTATGTTGACAAAATTGCATACAAAACATATATGTCTATTATACAACCCTTGTTGCACCTACATGTATTCTTAGGGTAAGAGCACAGGATTCGGTGGCTCTACTTGTCTGAATCAATTAAGAGCTCAACATGAAATGAGGTTAGCTCTTCGCTCATATTCTTGAGATCCCAAAAAATAGAGATAGGGTTAACCCTTGGCTTTAAGCCTTGAGGACCCTCAGACTTAATTCCTTTCCAAAGTAGGTCGTAGGCCAAATAATAATGGTGTGCGGTAAAATGGAAATGCACTTAATATTTGATTTTGACTTACTAACTATAACATACTGAAACGTACCTCCTAGACCTAGAAACCCTAATCTTAAGGTTTGTATTCCCTGGGTTTCATTCAAGAATTAAACCTCCAAATTTGATATAGGTTATACCCATGTAGACCTAACTATGAATAATAAGTGGTGGAAATGAATTTGAACATATCCATATTAGTAATGTGTTGGAAAATGCATGAATAAATCATAGAAAGCAGATAAAGGATGATGGAGAGTTGGCTTGATTTTAGTTTAGAAGAGACTATTCATAAATAGTGTTTAAAGGAAACTTGGGTTATATAAAGGATGTCATTTCACATAATAACTGAGGAAAGTTATTAATGAGAATACAATCATAAAAAGAATGTAATATCAAGATATTATCAATAAATGTATTTTTGGTAAATAGATATGCAAACAATACACTTTAACCCAAATCCATGATATCACCTAATAAAAAGTCTCTAAATAAGAATCTAAAAGTAGATTCATATTCTTCGTGTTTTTTTTAGCTTTTGGACCAAACCTCACATTAATTGATTGATCATAGATGTCTCAATTTCTTTAAGAAAAGAAAATAGAAGTTGCAGTTTTAAAATATTAAATAATGTGAAATATTATCCAAACATTGAATTTAATATCAGTATAGGAATGTATAAGTACTAATTAGTCTACTTATCAATTTTCAGCATGTTTGGACATTCTTTACTTCATCAATTTGATTAGGAAAGAAAAGAAATAAATAGGTGCCCTAAGTTTATTCCAATTCATATATAGATAATGTTTCTCGAGGATACACAGTAATGTTCCATTAAATTTTGTTTTTCCTTTTATGGAGTTGGACCACACCATAGAGGGATGATGTTTGTTTGGGGTTGGGTCCACACATCCTGCAGCATGGGTATAATGTTTTTCTATGGTTTCTCCTCAAATGAGAACCAGCTGGAATGAGATATTTTCGTTTGGCTTTTCTCCCTCTTTGGTCAAAACAATCATGTGATTTCTTCTCCCTTATATTCCTATTTGGATTTGGCATCTAACGTGTTGATACTTGAACCCTACCTTTCTATATTTTATTTTTTTCCAGTTCACTTCTCAAACTTCTCAAAGCTACTCCATCCCACAACCCTAAAACCAAATCTTGCCTATATATACTTATACTTCAACCACTATTAGCCATATTGTCACTATTTTTTTGTTCCAATAGCATTTGAATATTCTCCTATTTCTTCCACCAAACCAACCTTCTTCTTATAGAAAAACTTGTCGCCTTGGGTACCTCCCTTCATTGTATTTCAATAGAACATTAAGTAAACTTCCTAAGCCCACTAGTTTGGTTTTGGATGAGTTGTTGCAACATTATAACCTTCTATGGGTTTCCCTTAATTACACCAATCAGTTGCAGACTAACTACATTCTTCCAGCCGCATGGACAGGGGAGAAGGAGATCCACACATGGTGAATTTCGATTCTACCCTTGTTCATGCTCTTGGTTTCATTTTGATCACCAAGTTAATATCATCTTTTGTACAATTTTTCTCTTGCAAGGGTTCTTTCTCAATGGTTTTATGCTTGTGCCCCTATCACAACCTAAAGTGTTAAATATCATGTGGGGGTATATCAATCTTTCTCCAATTGATTTTTATTGTAAAATTAGTAAAATCAATATTCTTGTAAATTTCTTAACTAATTGTAGAAGAATAAAAAATACAGAAAAATATGTTTTGGAATCTTAAAAATAAGATCTTTCATTTGGTATGGATTTCTGGACCTCAGTTGGATTCATTGATGAGTTTATTTCAAGGATTTTGTAGGTAAATCTAATTAGGACATTAATTTAATTAATATTTTAATCGATTGATACAATGACCTAAAACTACAAATAAATATGTTTTTGAAATCAAGAGTGTGTAATATATTGATGGATATAGTTTCTACCGTCCAGTTCCTGTGTTCTAAAGAATCAATGTTTAGGGTTACATAACTACTAAATAGATAAACCCTAACAAATGAAGTTTTTATAATTATGAAGGAAACTCTTATGAAAGAATACTAATAGTCTTGAGTTTATATAGGACTACAAATAAGGTATATTGCATCACCAATAAGTTATATTGAGAAAACATCTTTATTTTCTCTCTCTCTCTCTCTCGATTATTTAAGACATACCAAATAATATATTCTCTCTCTATAGATTTTGAATCATGTGAGAGATAATATATTAATATTTTGAGCTTTTTCAACCGTGGATATGCATGATGGACTCTAAAATGATATTTTGATCATCGTCTTACATGTTGTGACCCTAATTTATGGAGATGAACCATTTTCCCTCTTTTTTGGTGGATGTTTCATATTACCCATTTGTATGGTGGGAATCTCATTAATTTTATTTTAAAGACTGTACTTTCACTTTCCTCAACATTTGTGCATGTTCACTGATTCAGTACCTAGAGTTATGTAATACTTTGGTTTTTGGGTTTCATTCCCCATTGTAATATTATAAGCATTGAGATTTTAGTCCTCTTGCTATGTATTGAGATTTTAGACCTCCTACACTTGTATAAATTGGGATTGAGAATCATATGCCCTATATCTGATCTTGTATGTCGTGAGAGTTTGGTTATGTGCAATTCTTGATCGTGTTTTGGGCTATGTGTGCTAATCACCACTAACTTTATATTTACACTAGCACTATTGTATATCACTTGTATGCAGGTTGATAACTTTTGTTGATGAGTCATGTGACCTAAAATATTTTTTGTGCTTTTGTGGCTTACCTTGTTTTATTTAATGGCAAGCATAATTGTTGATTATCATCTTATTGAAATTCATATTCTTTTGATATTCACTTGGATGGCTCTTTGTTGTTGATGGGAAGCCTTGTTATATTTGTGGTCCTTTTTCTTAGTAGTTCTCAATCCCTGCTTATATGCACATATTGGAATTTTTATGCTGATAACTTCCATGTTGTCTTCTCTTATGGGGTATATTTCCAAGCCCTTATGTGAAAAAACAAGGAAGACTTGACATGATGACATGGACTTGGATCAGTGGAGACGACACTTGGGAGATAGACTTCAGATATTTTAGACATCCCTATGCCTAATGCAGATGTTTTTTCTTTCATTTATAAACTATTATGTAAAAATTGTGAAATTTAATACAGTCATTACATTTTTTCATTGATATACCTTGATTTTGTATACCATCCATATGAGAAAAGAAAACACTCATATTCTAGCACCCTTGTTGGTTTGTTTGGAATAGATGACCATATTCCTAAAATTGAATAATGAGTGGATCCCCTCTTGGCTCCCACTCCTTACAGATGGTATCTGAGCTATGGTAGTCATATTTTGACTATTTTTTTATCTCCCTTAGGTTTCCTATCTTGTACTATAAGTTTCTTATCAAACCCCTTCCCTACATGGAAAGCCTCTAAGTGAGATGTTAACCCCAGAACTTATCTAAGTTGTTTATAAGGTGATAAAAGAATGTTTTGAAGTCATATGTGGTGTATGAAAGGATCTTGATGACTTAACCTTAATGAGATGATACCTTAGGAACACTTACCCTATAATCTTGGTTAGATGTGGTCTATCTTTTTGGAAATTTTTATTTTTTATAAGATGGAGTTGGTTATGAGGATGGGAAAGTAGTAGGATATGAAGATGTTATTTTTGGGGGGGAAAATTGTAACTTGATTCTCGTATTGGTTTTGAGGTCATATTTGATTTATGTTGCATGACAGAGAAAAAAAAATATATCTCCATTTTACTATTATATGTACATAGTTTGTCTCTTATTTTATCAATGTGTTATTGAAATAAGTCACAAGAAAACAATGTATTAAGCTTTGGTAGTGAAAGCATATAATATTTTTAATATAAATCTTAAACCGTAGTTTTTAGTTAAAGTGATGACTAGGAAAATGATGCTTGTGCTAAAAGTTTAGTGGATGTACCTTTATAATCTCCATTAAGTTGTATAAGGTTGTATCTGATGACTTTAGGATACATTTGCAAATCTGTAGGGTTGTTAGGTTGGAATCACCAGGACCTAAAACGTAACCCTTGTTAGATAAGACCATCTAGTTGTAAAATATGACCGATGTATATCTTAAACAAGACTCTTTTGTTAAATATGTAACCCTGGTACCTTTAAGAGTTGTTTAGTTTAACGTATTAGGTAAAACCTTTTTTTGGTTGGTGGAGGGTAGTTATTTGGTAGTATAAGGATTGTTGGATTTCAAGGAGGAAATCCTCTTGAAGAGGTGGTGTTGTAACATACCAAAATTTGAAGTCCTACATCTAGAAACCATAATAAGGTTTGGATTCCTTGGGTTTAATTCAGGAATTTAACCTCCAAACTTTATATAGGTTATACCTGCCTAGACCTAAATAAGAATAATAAGTGGTGGAAACGAATTCAACATATATGTATTAATAATTTGTTTGAAAATGCATGAATAAATCATATAAAGGAGATAAACAATAATGGGGAGTTGGTTTGATTTTTATTAAAAAGAAAATATCAATAAATATGTTTGAAAAGAAAATTGGGTTATAAAAAGGATATAATTTCATATAACGAGTGAGGAAAGTTGGTAAAGTTAAGACAATCATAAAAAAATGTCATATCAAAGTATTATTCATAAATGTCTTTTTTGGTAAATACATATAAGCAAATAACATCCTTGGGCCCCAATCCATGATATCACCTAATAAATAGTATCTAAATAAGATACTAAAAGTAGATTTGTGTTCCTCATGTTTTCTTTAGATTTAGGGCCCAGTTTCACATTAATTGAGTATGAATAGATGACTCAATTTGATTAGGGAAAGAAAACATAAGTTAAAATTCTAAAATATTAAATAATATGGTGCATTGTACATATGTGGAAGTTAGTGTAGAAATCAGAATCTAAATGTCTTAATTGGTCTAGCTATCAATTTACATCATCTTTGGGAATTGTTTACTTCCTCAATTTGATTAGGGAAGAAACAAAATATAGGTGACCTGACTTTATTCCAGTTATGATTTATCTAAAGTTTCTCACAGAAGCGCTGCCACACAGAATATACTTTTATTTTTCTTTTGGTTGGCTTGAGATCACACCAAAGATGGTTGTTATTGGTCCCACATCGGGTCCATGTGAACTAGTGGCATGGTGATCCTCTTCTTCCCCAATTTCTCCTTGTGGCAGAAACATTTGACACGAGATTTTTCCATTCGACATTATCCCTATCTAGTTGACAAAATCATGTGATTTCATAGCACTTTGTTTCCTTTTTGGACTCCACATTTAAAGAGCCTCTACTTGAACACTATCTTTTTATATTTCATATTTTCCCAATTATCTTTGCAAGCTTCTCAATACTACTCCATCCCAAATCCCTAAAACAAAATATCGCCTACATATACATATACATTGACTGTCATTAGAAATCTTATGAGTCTTTTATCATGCCAATTGTGTCTAAATCTCTCCTCTTACCACTGTCGACCCAGCCTTCTTCTCGTAGAAAAACTCCTCAACACCAGTAGCTCATATTGGGAGACATGGCATCATAACATGCAATGGACAAAAACAAGTATATACCATATTCCCCTTAAATAGAAGATCACATCATCAATTGTGATAGGACGAATGGTTTAATAAGTTCACATCGGGTCTTGAATAAAGTCCAATGAAAATTCCTCATTGTAGTAGTCATGCAGTTGTCTTCTAGTTGCATTGGGATGATGTATGTAGTAGCTCATGATCTCATGGTGAATTGAAGGTTGATGTTGTCCTCCTAGTGGTAGACAATAGCCTCTATGCCTCTATGAAAGTCCACATGGACCACCTAGAACTCTTGTTGTCCTACTAGAATGGAAAGGAAGTTATACAACATGTTGGTATAGTAGTCACCAACTTGCTCTCCCACAATTGTTCTCACATGGTTTCCCTCCTTTTATCAGGTAGGACTTGCTGGGGCTCTCTGTTGGTTACCACAACCAGAGAGGACAACAATTGTTATAGGAAATTGAGTTGTGTCTTTGGGGAGCCCCCAATACCCCTCTATTCATAGGAGGGTTAGGGTCAAGGTTCCCAGTTTGAGTGGGAGTGGAGGAGACCGTAATTTCACAAATTTTCACAACCTATGATAGGAGAAATGATTGATTCACCAGTGAACCAATCGGTTGGCACATGAACACATCAATTCACTCAATGAACTGGTCATTTAATTATGTTTCCCAATCATAATTGTATTGGAAATTCTAATCCTATTAATGCACAATATGACGTCAACACTTATCCTTGATGCAATCTAATTGCTCTTGTGAACTGGGTGGTTCATCTCTTGAACTAGTCGTCTCATGGCCATGAGAAGAAAAGTTCGTTAAGTGAAACAATTGATTCATGTCTAGTTCCTCCAAAATTCAGCCAATGAAATATTCAATCAACCTGACACTCCAACTGATCGGTTAAACCCTTGAATCATCCAGTTGGGAGTCCAATCAGTTTATTTGTTTTCTTATGTTGAATACATAAACACTTGAGTAATCAATTTAATTATCATTAATGATTAAACTCCTCTTCTAGATGTCTCCTATGTATGTGACGCCATATGTTCTTATTTATATTGATAGTGAATGTCCATAACTTGTTTATGACATCCCAAGCAAAGAGTTTTTCCTAGTCACACATCATTTCTACCCAAATAATTAGGAAGGTGGAGAGAAACTTCAACTTACGATATGTGTCAGGGGTTATAGTGATTGTCTAATTCCTTTGTCTCTGATATCCAGAATGAACTTGAGGCATGGAATCATCATCCTATGAATGGTCAATCCATGTTCCTTGATCCAGAATAGATTATCTGAGATATGTGTGACCTCAATATCATAAATTTATTCACATGTGCAAGTGGATGCTTTTATCAGTCTCTCTTATTAAGTGACCAGGATATCAAACTCCTATAGGATGAACAAATTCCATCTACATCACACACAGTCATCCCCATGTGTCAAAGTTCACACAATCATCACATTTATGGAAACCCTTATTTGGGATCATGGTGGCTGATGTCAAAGCACACCGAACGACATGTGATGAGTGGTAGTAACTTCAAGTCTAAGAACCACAATCACCACATTCACAATGAAAGATGACTATGACCACCACATTTTGTTTCCATGTATCACATTCAAGGTGAGCCTGTCTGATACATTGTTCCCTAAAAAGTATCTATCTTCTTGGTTTGATATCACAAATATCATGACTAATTAGATTTTGTCATCAACCAACATGCACTTTAGTCTTTAGTGATAGTGTTTTCAATCGGCCTTCCACAATTGCATCTGACCAGGGACATAATAGGAATATATGTACTCTTAGCATCTGTACGATCTCATTGTTCAAGTCATGTACTTGAATCCATACACCATTGAGTAATGTCATTCTTTAGAAATTCATTATCTCTCCTCATTATCTCATAACTGAGTAAAACAGAATGAATTGGAAGCTTTCCTTTATTATTAATCAAATCATTTTTGTAATGTGCCATTGCAATCATCATATGATTGGCTCTCTGGGCATACAAGAAACAAACTCCAACTTGCACTTAGAGCTAATCACCCACAAATCTTATTCTTAGTGATCTAAACATGTCCATCATGTTTCTACCACGCAAGTGCTAATCCATTGGGTTAGCAACATATTTCCTTTAGTTGATACATTGCATGTTTCACATCTCTTCATTGTATGACATCTCGTACGAGATAGAATTTCCGTAATATGCTACTTGCCTAACCAGTAGGTCCATGCTGTCACAATATCAATACTATCTCATCAATGGATGGAACATCTTTGAGTTCATCCATATGAACGTCTAGATCCATACGGTACCCATTCATCTATTCAAAACACCAGAATACTAAACTTCTATTATAGAATTTAATTAATTGTATGTAGTTTGTAACCCTTCCAACTTACAAATCTTTTCTTAAAATTTAACACATTTTTATTGCAATCACTTTCTGACATTTTGGAATTTTGCATCAGTGTAACCCCTTACACTCAACTCTTCCTCATTTCCATAATCTAGCAACACATCCATAGTGCTTCTGAAGTACTAATGGATGTCTTTTAATGAAATTCCAACGACCCTTATTGGAAACTAATATCATCTTGTCATGTCCAGTAGATATAAGAGTATGGGGTGAGTACACTATATTATAGATAGATCAAATTTTGAAGGCATATAGCATATGTTCCATTCTTCACAAGAATCAGAACACTACAGTCTTGAGAGATTGATCCCATATATGTGGATATATTCTTTCTTACTAAATCCTTCATGCTGAACTCTTTCAGCATCTTGCCAATATATGTGCTCATATTTAGGTTCACAAACTTTCTAGAACAATCTCTGTAGATCTCAATTCCTATCATATAGGACGTTTCACCTAATCTTTGAAGGTGATTTCCATACCAGGTTTCAATACTTGTTATTGAAATGTCATTCCTCATAAATATCCAGAATACATACATACATACACACACAGATATATATATATATATATATATATATATATATATATATATATATATATATATATATATATATATATATATATATAATGAGAGAGGGAGAGAGAGAGAGTGTGTGTGTGTCAGGCTAGAATACACATGAGTGTATTCAAAGCAGAATACACTCAAGTAATTTTTCATGATGCAATATTTTTTTCAAAAATCTAATCCATTGATCTTCTTAAACATCTTGTGAATAGATCATACCCAAAATTTGAGCACATTTGGACATTTGTAGGTCATGTTATAAAGACCGCAAAAATTATGCATTTCAAATTAGTTTCACGTGCCAACTTACACTCATCCAAATGGGCTCAAAATTTGTATATAGCCTAGCTATAGTATGACGGTGAAGATAAATGGTTTACACTTTGCAAAAAATAGTCTTGATATGCAAACACATTAGAGTGTATTCGTGCGATTTGTACACTCGAGTGTATTCTATCCTGACTCTCTCTCTCTCTATCTATATATATATATACATATATATATACATATATATACATATATATACAAACATACATATATATGTGTGTATGTATATATATGTATATATATATATAGGGTATATCTTCGCTACCCGTGCATCAGTTTTGTAATAGGAAGGTATGCATTTATAATGAGACAATCCAAATTTGTAATGAGACGACCGAAATTGTAATACAAAGACTTGTTTCGTATTACAACATTTTTACAGTAATAAATTTATATATTACTGTAACAGCACTGTAATACAAAATGAGTCTTTGTATTACAATTTTGGTTGTCTCATTACAAATTTGGTTATCTCATTACATATATGTGTCATCCCATTACAAAATTGATGCACGGGTAGCGAAGATATACCCATATATATATATATATATATATATATATATATATATATATATATATATATATATATATATATATATATATATATATATGCTCCCACTAAATCTTTTGTAATCATAGATTTTAGCTTTTATCTTTCTCAAGTCAAACAATTTGACTATCCTATCAAATAAAAGATTCTAGTTCTGAGATTCTTGTTTCAATCTGTAGATTGAACATTGTAGCTTATAGACCTTATTTGCATTAATGGAGTCATAAGACCTTAATGTGTGTCACGTACACATCCTCTCAACTACCTATTAGGAATGTGGTTTTAAACTTCATATTCCAAATCATACAGTCTAATCAAGCTGTAATAATAAGCATACTCATTGGTAAAGGAATTTCATCATGTTCAACACATTGAACTGGTGTGAAAATCCTTTCAACCAGTATGTCCTTTTATGTCATCCATTTGGTCGTCCTTATGATACCCAACTTTACCGTGTGGGTTTTACCCTCTAGGTGGTATCACCAAGGTCATACCTTGTTAGTTTTGATGGGTTCCATTTTGGATGTAATGGCCTCAAGCCATTACTCAGACTCTAATCTCTCAATAGTTCTTATTCATTGTTGGCCCATCATCTTATGACCAACTCATGACTTATCTGAGTTATAGGATTCTCAACTTTTTAATCTTATAAGTGTTTTTCTATAACTATGAGTTTTGTGTTACAGATGGAACTTGAGATTCCACAACAACTTGTGATTCTCAATGTTCTCATTCTACCTCCTTAGATTTAATTGTTTTCTTTGTTGATCTCAAACTTTTTGAAATCTACTTCAATCCCATTAATTCTAATGAAACTCAATCATCCATCAAATAACACTTTAGTTATTGGTTTGAGATGAGTAGTGTTAAACAAATTTAGGGATAAGCTTTTTTCCAAGAAACTATTTTCTTCATATAGGTTTCTATCCTTAAGTTATATCAGGATATTCCCATATGATGTCTTTTAAAACCATTTTGGACGGTAAATTGTTTACTTCTAAGTATATTCCTTTTAAGGAAATTAGAAGATTGATTAATTGATAATCATATCACGACACATCATGATTTCATTCTATCTTACTAATGCATCATCATGTTTCAAGTGGAGTTGATCATGATACACTATCATAGTCTCTCCAAAAGGTCCTCAAACTATTCTTGTAAAGTATTTCAACATTTGATCATATCAAAGTATCTTAATACATTTAAGAAAGTTTTGTACTTCATGCATGTAATATCCTTGAATAGCTCAAGAGATTTGTATTTTACTAAACATGTATCATATTATCATCAGTAAACATAATGAATTACATACAATTATCTATAATTTATTCATTGTTCTTTTATATCATTATGTATATGTCCTAATAGAATATTTATTTTCCAACTACACCTAGTGAGAAGTGGTTTTCATGTTGCTTATATATAAGATGGGGATATCTCTTATTGGTTCAATAACTAAAATTGACTAGATAAACATTATCATGGATTCTAGAAATGCAATTCGCATATGTGTGCTCTAGATGACAATGCTATAAATTTTTGAGTCATCAATCATAATCTTTTGGTGTGTACAACATGAACGTTTATCTTTAGATACTAAATATCAAAAGATATTTGGGTATTTCCACACAAAATCACATATTTGAAATAAAACATTAACTATTTAATGCATAATCATCATTGTCATTACATGATGTAGAAAATAAAATGTCTCTATTATTGGCATAATGAAATAGTAGTTCTTCTATCTCTATTACATGCCTTGTGGGCTAAGATAAACCCTAAATTCAGTATGTAGATTGAACAAATCTTGCTTCTACACTCCATCAGTGCCCTTTCACCAAGATCTACTTCTTGTTAAATTTAGCACATCAAACATATGTCATATCCACATCTGGTATCACATTCCAGTGATGAAGAAGTAATTTAGAATTATCTTATAATGTATATAACAAAAGTGTAGATCTCTATCTCCTCTTTCTTCTTATTTAGTTCCTCCACATAGGGGGGCTTTTCCTCTTCTAGTGTTCACCCTGGTGATATTAGTACCACTTGCCTCCCTTCTTTAATCCTCCTTTTTCTTTGAGATCTGAAGACTTGGGCTTCTGACCAGCTTTAGAACTCTTCTTAGCTTTGCCTTTGCTCTTAGACTTTCCCTTTGTCTTATTGATCATCATCAAAGACATGGGCTTGTCTTTGTTCATGTGTGTCTTAGTTCTGCTCAACATGCCTAGTAACTCTGTCAACGGTTTGTCAAATTCATTCATGTTGAAGTTCATGACAAACTGACTGTATGATTCTGACAGAGACAGTAGAATCACATCAGTGGCCAACTCTTGACCCAAGGAAAATCCTAATATGGGCATATTCTCCACATACCCAATGATCTTGAACACATGAGGACCTAATGGATCTCCTTTTTCCATTTACATTTGAACAATACCTTGAAGACATCACATCTCTCATCTTGCCCAATCTTGGACATGTTCTTAAGATGTGTGACCATCTCAATTGCATCCATGTTCTCATTCCCTCTTTGCAACTCAAAATTCAAGGACCAAATCTTTAGACACTTGACATCAACAACATCTTCAGAGTGCTTCTTGTAAGCATTCCTGTCAGCCTTAGGTGTAGTGGAAAGAGGATCATCTGGCTCTTGTAACTCCAAGACATAGAGGTTGAGCTCCTATGTGCAAACAAGTCTAATCATCCTTAACCACGCATGGAAGTTATTCCCATTTAAATTATCCTTCTCAAGTACTAATAGAAGAAAAAGGTTCAGTTGTGTGTTGACATTTGAATCTATAAAAAAATTTACAATTTTGTCAAAAACTCATTTTTGATTTGATTTGATTTGTAAAATGTGGCGATGTTTGATAGGTCTTTAATTTAGTATCACTCCCACTATTTTATTCAAATTGATATTCCTCACATACCAATTCGGAAGATTGTAGCGTACAACCTTCTAGTGAGCCAAGATCCAAAAAAATTCAACTATTACCCGGCCAACACCAGCGTCCATACTCAATTATTAATGAAGGAAACTTTTGCCAATTGCATCATATGAAATTCTTGGATAGATGATATGCACAACACTTCTACATGGTAATCTGCAAACTTCTTATGCTTAATCTCATTAAGTACACTAAGTTAAGCCTAACCCAAAATCTAACATGATAATAATACACCCCACTTGACACGTTCACATTATTACCATCACACTTCCACGATATAGACAATGCATCACCCTTCGAGTGCCCACGCTTAATCAATCAAGCTTTTCATGTGTGTTTCTTATGGAAAAAATCTAAGTCTTAATATTTAATTAAGGGAGTTTGTATTTATAAATACATATACTTCATCCAATCATTACATATATATAGTCATATCATATAGATGTTATATCCCAGAAGGTAAACATGAAATTTAAAACATTACCAATGGTTAAGTCTATACTACTATAATTTTTTGGAGCCATAAATAATTAATACCACCTAGGTCTACATCTCATGCATGAACCTGTTGTTGGTGTAGATATTTGCTTGCCAATTCGGGTTGATCATTTCAACCCTTAAACCAGTCAGCTTGCCTCTTGGTCAGTTAGTTGGAGATCTGAAGCAGTCATCGACCTCCTATCCAACCAATGCCTAGAAACCTTCAAATGGTCAGTTGGGTCCACCAACATGTCAGTTTCCTCTCCTGTGGTCTTCCCTCCTCGGTCCTCTAGCTGGTTGGTTTGTTATGTGAAACGGTCGACTCCTTGATGTTGATCTTCATCTTCGACAGTGCTAGTAAAGAAATTGTCCTATCGCTATTAAACTTATTATATGATAATGAGAAACCTTGTGTTACATTCGAGGGAAGCAAAGGTAGGAAATAATAATATTTTTACATTGGGAAGAAGAGGTAGAGTCTTGGTATTAAAATCGAGATAAAACATGAACAAAAGAAACCATATAACCACACACAGATATTTGGGTTAATGGCCATAACCATGCTACACATCCACCATCAAAATGAATTTTAGAGTGATTTGTATAATTTCATATATATGTATATATATATATATATATATATATATATGTATATATGTATGTGTGTGTGCACGTGTATGTATATACAAACATACATACATACATACATACATATATCTTTCTCTCTTAATCCCATATATGTATATATATATATATATATATATATAGAGAGAGAGAGAGAGAGAGTCATGCTAGTGTACACTCGAGTATACCAGAGGCACCATACACCTCAGTCATTTTTGAAGATGCAGTAAATTTTTGAAAAATCTAAATTGTTGGGGTGTACCGGAGGCAAACACCATTGGGGTGTACGGTGTGATTTGTACACTCAAGTGTATTCTAGCAATACACTCGAATGTACAGATTGCATGAATACACTCAAGTGTGTTTGCATATGAAGATTTTTTTTTGCAAAATGTAAACCATTGATCTTCACCGTCATACTATAACTAGTTTACATATAAATTTTGAGCCCATTTGGATGAGTGTAAGTCACTCATCCAAGGGCAACAAAATCGACGCGCGAAACTAATTTGAAATGCTTAATTTTTGCAGACTTTATAACATGACCTATAAATGTCCAAATAGCTCATATTTTGTGTATGAGCTGTTCACAACATATTTAAGAAGGTCAAAGGATTAGATTTTTGAAAAAAATATTGCATAATGAAAAACTACTTGAGTGTATTCTGCTCCGTATACACTCGAGTGTTCACATTGATGTATTTTTTTTAATTATTTTTAGATTCTTCCAAGTAGTGATTTGACATGTATATCTTCTGTACCACTCATACTATGACAAATGTAACATCAATGTAATTCATTTATAATGACTGTGAGCAGAACTCTTAACTCCATGATGTATCTATGTAGTTTGTTTTAAGCATGTATCTCCCATTTTGTTTAATATGGTCTATAATATATGAACCCTTGGTTCATTAAATAAAGAATGGAGTTATTTTTGTCTTAGTTATATTTACTTATGGATTGAATACACTCTAGGGACATTTAGTCGAGTCCTTATGGAACTAACTTTGAGGGCACTGAAGTTGGGATTTGGGTTAATTCGCATCCATGTCACCGGCCATCCTCATTGCAATCACATGTCTTCGAAGACAAACAAGACGAAGTTGGAAATACTTTGTCATAGGAACTTATTCCAACATGCACTATTTTAACATAGCATGAAAATACTCAACGAAGAACCTCTAGAGGACATAGTAACTCCATGGTACATGACTATGGAACAAGATATGTTCCACATGTAGAAAAAATGGAAACTTTTGACATTGACATGCTCACTTACACTATGTATAAAGATATTCTCTACCCTACAACTATCAGTGAAATTAGGTTTGATTGAGCACCTCTACCAATCCATCAATTTCATTTCCTTGATCTACATTGACATCCTAAGTCTCAACAAGTGAATCATTATGCACTAACTCCCAACTACACCAAGGATGCTTCCCAACAAGTAAAATCCCATATAAATCATACTGGAATGGGGATTAAATACATATGAAGAAGTCTAGAAGCAATAAGATGCATGATTCATACGTCGTGTGTCGTTTCTGATGTCCAATATTAAACTGGTCACAAAAAAAGATAGACATGTCCAAATGTGCATTGAATAATAGTCCATCAATAATGCCAAGTCAAAATATGAGTTTTTACTATTGTAGATCGATGTTGTTGTGGAACATAGATTTGGACATGAACTCCTTAGCATTATGGGCATTCTGTCTGGATACAATGATAAAAATGTTGTTGTCAGACAACAAAAAATTTTCCCTTATGATAAAGTGGAATGTTCTCTGCTACAAAGTTATTCCATTCAGAATGAAGTACATGGGTGCAACTTATCAATGATCCCTGGTGGTTGTTTTTCATGACCTCATACACACAAAAAATTGGAGAATACATAGAGGACATGATCCCCAAGTCAAAGTTGCAGATTACCATATAGACTTTTTGGAAAAAATATTATATAGATTGAGACCTTTCCACCAATGATTGAATCTAGAGAAGTGTATCTTTGATGTCATATATGGTGACCTACTGGGGAAAATAGTTAGTCAACTAGAAATATAGGTCAATCTAGGGAATTCTTAAGTGATCATCAAGTTATTTTCTCCTTGTATAGATATTTAGATAGGAGGTCTACTCAGAAGACTCCAATACATTAGTCAAATTATCAAAAAGCTCATACCAATTTGCAAAGTGATATTCATGATGTTGCATAGGAATTGTGGCAACAATCAAAATGATCAACACAAATATGCATTCAAAAAGTTAAAGAAACATTTATGCATCGCGTCAAAGCTCAAAACTCTTATGATAGGTCACCCCCTGATCTTATGTCTCTTGGTCAAAGAGGAATCAATGGGAGGATTCCTTGTGTATAAATTTGAAATAGATGAACGTGATATCTATTACATGTCCAAGAAGTTCAAAGAAGTAGAAGGTAGATTCACCCTAGTTATGAAATATAGCCTCACACTTGTTCATTCTATTAAGAGGTCATGTAAAAACCTAATGTATTATTCTATTCTCCTAAAATATAGCACATCATGACTCACCATATCATCTATGAGATCATCAATTTTGAATTTGATGGTGGACCAAATAATAGGTTCTTCTCTCTAAATTCAGCATCATGTATATCCCATGAAGACATCCAAACCCATGCATTAATAGATCAACTAGCAAAAAATATCATATCCACTCTAGTAGATGAGGATTTTTATATATGAGATAGAGACATCGACATGAATAATGTCATGAAATATACCACATATGATCCATACCACACAAAGACCATACTCTTCTATGGTGCATCAAATCAACACAAAAATATTATAGGGGTAGTTTTCATATGAGAAGTAGGAGAATACTTCTCTATTTCTTGAAATATATAGTTTGGATCCACCAAAAATGTCATCAAGTACAAATCCTACATCTTTGGCATACAACCATACAAGAAGATGGCTATCTAAAAGCGTGACATCATCAGGGACTCTCTAAACATCATGTTGCATATTGACCTTGAGTGGAAGATGAAGTAAGAGCATATGGTCTTGTACCTAGAGTTTCTATCAAAGCTAGATGAAACATTTAATGAGATCAAATTCACCCATTTTAAGTGAGACAATAACATGTATGCCAAGGCTACATTGGCATCATGGGTTGACAAACAAGATACAAACAACTTCTCATTCAAATGTAAGACAATATCTCATGTGACCTACTACATCAAAGTCAATGTGGCCTAGGTGGTAGACAAAGAACCATGTTTCTATGACAATAAGCATTTACTTGAAGGAAAAAACTTACCTTAACGAACCCCTAGATGTACTTAACAATGAATCATACACACAGTGGTCAACTACGTCCTGGGAGCCAGTACATTATATTTATGCTCCACCGATCATATGCTTCTATGTTGCCTCAATGATACGGAAGCCAAGTATATCATTAGTGAAGTTCAATAAGGTATTTGAAGAACCCACATGGGTGATGTCACCCTTTCCAAATGTATCCAACTCTTGAGCTACTATTGTAATACCATGGAGTTATATTGCACAAAGTACATGTGTGAGTGCTAGATCCACCAGTTGATTGGCAATCATATCCACATACTTGTAACTCAATTGTACAACATAGACATGTCTTGGTCATTCCTATTTTGGGTGGTGGGTATGATTCCTAAATACATACATAGACCTCGAATGACCATTTATTCATATCAGCCACAATCAAATACAAAAATTGGGTAGAAGTCATCTTGATATTTGTCACCTCATCTTCACAAGACATCAAGTTATTATGCAACAACATCACCACTTTCTATGTCATACATAACGAGATTATACCTGACAATAGTAGCAACCTCATTGCAAAAATGGTATGGGAGCATCTAGATGCTTTTGGCATAAATCACCACATGACATGTCCTTATTGACCTTGGATGAGCATGGAGATGGATGTGTCCAACAACAATCTAATTAAGATACTTGAGAAGACCACCAAGTCCAATCAAAAGTTCCACAAGAAATTGTGCATTGCTCTTTGGACATACAAAATCCATTTGTTCTTTATTTGGTGAGACACCTTACAAACTCATCTAATGGACTGAGGTTATTTTAGTAGTCAAAGTGGAAGTTCATTCCCTTCACATAATCTAAGAGACAAAATATTCCTGAGGAGCATGTGTCAAAGATCTTGTATACTCCCTAAATACATTCAAAGAATGAAGGCTTCATGCCATTCACCATGCATAATGTTAGCAGGTATGGATGGCTAGATCCTTCTCCAATAATGTATCTCCTCAGCACTTGCTGAAAGGCGTCCTTTTTCTACTCATGCATCTCAACCAAGATACTAAAGGTAAGTTCAAACCAAAGTGGGATGGTCCAAAAAATATTCATGAAGTCTACTACGCTAGAGCCCTATGACTTCAACATATGCATAATGATATACATTTGTTTCTAATGAATGCCAACCATGTCATGCATACTATTACTAAAAACAAGGTCGATTCATGGAGAGAATCTCAAAAATGACAATGTAAACATCTACTAAACTAAGACGATGACACTCATTCATCACTAGAGAATAAAAGATTGTGTTTGAACATGCCATGGCATCCATCCTCGACCTCGTCACTTCCTAAGAAAAAAAGTTGATTAAAAAATAATTTACTTAAGTAATTGGAACTGTAATCTATTTAACCTAATAGGAATACACAATGATTTTTTTTCTAAAAGTTCTCATAATGTCCATGAAAACAATTACAATCCATTTGCTACTCCTCATAGGGAAATGATGAGCCTTTTTTATTTAAAAAACTCCTATGTAGGAGCTCTTTATCGACATATTTATCTTTCATCCTTTCAAGGTCGACCTTACACCTCATTAACCACCCATTAGGTATGTAGGAAATATGGGGTCCTACAACAAATGTGCTTCACATCTAAGTATCGATAGGTGCAATCCATTCATGACCTATGGGTTCCAAACATAGGAGGTTCAAATTTGTACAATCCTCATGCATTTTGCACACTAGAACCTGACCCCCATCCTAAGGTGTTGAGAACCACTAAAAGTATGGTATGTTTTCTTGAAAACATACCCCAATATTACTAAAAAGGAATCATTGATCCAACACAATGAGGAAACAACTTCCATCCTAAGGTAGTAAGTACCAATGTCAAAAGTTCCAAGTCCATACTAATGTAAACACTAAGACAATGTGGTTAAGTTTTTCCAAAAAATAGGGTGTCAAATCATCCAAATATTTGGAAAATGGATGTATAGTGTCAATGAGACACTAATTCCTTTACTCTCCCCCAAAAGAAAACACTCATCCTTATATAATTTTGGAGAAGAAATTATATACAACCTCTACCGAAGTCCATATCATGTGTCAGGACAATAGTTATAGAACTGATACATAAAATCAAGTGGAACCCATCCACCCTCATTCAATATATACTTCTATTTAACCATCCTATTTCATGTCCTAATGACTTACCTTGGTCAAAAATAATTCTATTACTACTATTAGGATTCTGAGCCCCTACATGGAATTATGATACATACTATAAAGTCAAACATGCTACATATATAAGACACGTGCAAAGAAAGATATATCATTTCATTCATTGAATATTTCATGGATATAGCTTCATAACATAAATAATAGAAAAATAAAACTTAGGATACTATCCCTCCTTTCATTTTTCCCGCATTGGTACAACAGACCACTAAGTAGAACCACCTTTAACGGTGTTGTTTGTACTTTGTATAAAACCCATATCCTTGGGGGTAGGATTCCTTAATCAACATCATGTGATGGCCCCAACATTGTTGAATATGATGAAGGTTAACTACTTTATTGTTAGGAAAATTCCCCTACCATCACATACATAAATCATTCAATCTACTGAATTCCACCTGACACTTCCCAATATGTCAAAATAACAAATACAAGCTTCAACCTTTTTTTCCTTCTAATGGTTCTAGTTTTGATTTCACCAACAAAGATGCCTTAATATGTTTATTCTTGACCTCCTTGTTCTTGTTGTGCTCTCCTTTCAGCTCATCGCGTACTTCTTGCATCTCACAATGTTACTTTAGGAGCTCTTTTATTTCTTTCAACACTTTTATCACGATTTCATTCATATGTTGTTGATGAGCTACAATTTGTTTAATAAGTTTGGGAAGGTGTGTGAGAGGTTGAATTTGGATCATCATTTCCTTTACCTACATGTTTAGTGTGTGTATGTTTTGGAATAAATTAGAAATAATAAATGTAGAATTGAAAGATTCTCACACATCATATCCAATTGACACATTAACTCCATCCCCATGTTGGTTTGTTGTTGATCACTCAAGGGCACTGCATATTTCCATCCACCTGGAGAGGAGGATGAGTTTGCTTGTTATGTACCAGTTGTAATGGATTCCTCTATTAGGTCTCCATAGGAGAAGTATCATGTCTAGGTCATCTATGAACCTCAAGTCTTGGAAGAGTAGGAACTTCATGTTATCAGCTATCTTCTTCCTCTCCTCATGGATTTTGTTGCTTTGTAAATGCAACTTTTCTATTTAATGAAATCCCTTGTTCCTCTGCCATGGCTAACTCCACATGTGGTCCATTCTGATCTAGGAGATCATGTGTAGTTTTTGGTACTCTACATACTACTTTATGAGTTTGAATAGCTACAATTTGATCAGCTTCAACCTTTTTTCTATTCCTTTAGTTTAGTGTAACAACCCCGTCTCCCAGTAACCCCCAATTAAGGGAGACCCTAAGGTCGGAATCTTTAATCAATTACATGATCAAAGGTTCAGCAAATAATCAATGATAATTATGAAATTCTACTACTAAACTGAAATTGGGTACAAAATTAAAACTTTTACTTACCTTTATAAACTGGGAAATCTAACTATCCACAGCTTGAAATACTCTATCTAATCCTCCTTGCACTTTATTTCTTAATTTCACGATGTGCCACTTTACTGTTTGTGATTTTCAGGATATTACCTAAAACGCCGACAAACAAAACATCGATCAGCAATTGCTGGTATGTGGAGGCAACCAAAATTTCACAATTAGGTCTAACAATTTAAGTATTGCAATCAAGGTAATTAACAAGTCAAATTACATTTTTCCATGTGACAATCCCCACCGCTTTTTCCCTAACCCTGGATTTGACTTAAGGCCACCTTCTCAATCTCGAGCTTGGTGCCTGGGAGTCACCTCTCATGGTGCTCCTTAGTCTTGCCTCATCAATCACCTTCTCATTCCCGAGCTTGGTGTATAGGGTCACCTCTCATGGTGCCCATTGGTCTACCCTCCTGGGCCTGACCTTTATGGCATCTTCCATCAGGGTGGCATGTAGGTGTAGGATTTACACATTTATATTAAATGGTGATAGTCATAGTCACTTTATAATTGCAATATGAACATCCAAAGAGTTTAGTTGCATTCAATGCGATTAAACATCTGGGAATCCATCGGGAAACTAAAGCGGTTATTCATAATTAACCACATACTTGTGAATGAAGACTTGAATGCAGAAGTAACTTCATCAATCAAGAAATCAAGCAAGTACACACACAAGCTTCTGAAAACGCATTCAATTTCTCTATTATTAAATTCATCATCTTGATTCATTCATCCTAGTTGTTGCCTATGTTATTTACCCCTTTTTAGGGTTTAGGGTTTTATTTCCTTTTTATTGCTTTTTACCTTTGATTTAGAAAATATCCATCAAACCCTAATTATCTTGTCCTACTTTCCATTAAGGTCCTAAAGATCAGATTTGGACCATATAAACCCTAATTTTCGGATTGCTATATCTTTTCTTATCTGTTCCTCTAATTTAGGGTTTCTAAACATTTTAATCAACATATGAAGTTACAAACCCTAAACTCGTAATTCTACCATTAAAACAGGTTAATAACCATCTAAAACAGTAAATAAGTTAACCATACTCGAATTAACTTTATGGCAAGATTAAACATATCTTTGATCAATATTTAGGGTTCCTACTCACAAATTAACCCTTATTCTATTCCAAAATATACACTTTTACAAAAAGAGATAGATTTATACTTTCAAACCATTTTTAATGCATTCCCCATATTTTTCTGATCATTTTTCATGTATTGACGATTTGCATCCGAGTTTTCTATCTCCAGATACAATTTTTCTAAGATAATTCGTTTTTATCAATTTATCAACTAATTAGGAAAATCATGGATCGCTCGATCAATGGTCCGGTGGTCCACTTAGGATCCAGCGGCCATGATTACACGTGCCCCTTTGTTTGCAAATAACAGAAGAAAAGGTCGAAACTAACCTTTAAGAGATTGAAGGACGTGAGGGTCAAGTCGGTAATTTCGCTGGACCACCCTTCTTCAACCTTGCGCACAGAGCAGCAGCTCCAGGAGGTCAACCTGATGGTTGACTTCAAGCTCCGGCCGTCCCCTACTCACGCCGATGGTCCAGGGAGTTCCTCCTCCCTCACTCGAACCTGATGACGCCTTCAATTGGCCACCGAAACCTCTCCAAGTCCACCCCCTTGATCGCCAGATTCCGGTAGAGTCTCCTACGTCGACGAGGGTCAAGATTGAGACGGATTGAGCAATTGGATGCACAGAAGCACTCCTTGCTTCCTTCCGTAGAGCTTGGGCGAGTAGCTAGGGATGCAGGTTCCCTCCATAGCCCTCCCCTATATATAGGGTCGGGGCAAGGTTTGGGCGAATTGGGGGTTTCCCAAAATGACGATGAAACTCAGCAAAAATAGGGAGGAATCTTCTCGATTCCTTCTCCTGAGTCCAATGGGACCAACACCAAGTTGGCATGTCCACTGGATTGCAAGAAATCTGAGATGGAAGTTTCTTCCTGTAACCTGCAAAATCCCAGCCCATGTGGGACTTTGAAGATGAGCGACCAGTGTTGGATTGAGATCCAACGGTCCTCAAAGCCTGCGCTCATCCAAAAGGAAATTCCTTTTACAAAAAGCCAAATTAAATCTTTATTTTGGTGATAGCTTGAGAAATTGATATCTCCCAAACCATAGATCATTTTTAGCTCAAATTTTAAGGGAAGGTTTGTCTTGGAATTATCTAGCTTTTCACGAAATTTGGGAAACAACTTCCAAGGGATGAGAAGGTTTCCTTCTCTCCTAATTTATTCATTAATTTATTCAAAATTAATTGTTATTTCCTTTCCCTTTGCCATTATCTTTTTTATTTTGGGTCCCTTGGACCTCAAGAAATTCCAAAGGCACGGATTCCCATATTGGGGAAAATCTATTTACCTTTATCTTCTTTTGAAAGTCAATTTCTCATATTTCCCTTTTATTAATCAATTTCTTTCCCTTTTTAATTCTTTTTTTTGAAGGATTTCTCTTTTTCTCTCTTATATTTTCCTATTGAAGTTCCTTTTATCATTATGAATCCTTGGGATATGAAAATCCACCAAGGATAACTCAATTATACCTCTTTTCACATATTCTCCATATTTTATCATTGGTTTCAATTTCTTCCTTAATAAAGAAATATCTAATTACTCTTTTCTTTTCTTATTGCATTTGCTTTGCAAATTTGGACTCCTTGGGACCCAAGGAACCCAAGAGGCATGAAATCCATCTTTATATTACCTTATTTTGCCTTCTAGAGATTTCCACATCTTTCTTTTCTCAAAACCCATTTATTCATTTATTAATTGAATTTCCTTGTTATTGGGCCCAATAGCCAATAAAGCCCACAAATCAAACAACAAGGCTATTTTAAATGAAATCCATTTATTCACAACAAAATACATCATTATTTGTTCATTTATCTTTGTTATGAGAAATTACATTTCTCAGCAAATGAACCCAAAATTGGGGTTGTAACATCCTTCCCCTCTTATAAGAATTTTGCCCTCAAAATTCCATCAAGCAAGCAAACAAATAGGATAAGCCTATCACATGTCCATCACGGCTCCCATGTGGCTTCACCCTTTTCCATGGTGCTTCCCAAGAACCTTCATCATCTCATATTCTTCCATCTGAGTTCTTTCTTACCTTGGTATATCGTACCCTCATAGGTGTCTCAGGACATTTCAGCCTCTCAAAAGCTGAATAGGTTCAGGGCTCAACACATGGCTTGGGTACCTCACATAGTGCTCTAGATCGGACTTATGTAACACATTATACATCATACTATCCTGAGGGGCAAGGATAAACACAACCATATCCACCAATCCATCTCAAATGGACCCATATATCGGGGACTCAGATTTCTCAACTGTAGCCCAGAGGGGTCGGATTTTTACATCACATATTCTCCCACAGTGAACTGCATGTCAGTCTACTTTGTATCCACTCGTGACTTATGTCACCACTGGGCTCTCTCTCTCAGCCATCGCACGATCAAAGCGACTTCATCTGCACACACTGTGATTCTTTTCTAACCTTTGTGAGGCCTCCTTCACCAACATCATCTTAATGAAGTGGTGACCGACACAACCTCTCTATAAGACTTCTTGCATCCCGACAAATGTTATGGTGGTTAACATCACATCTTGAGAATTGTCTCAATGTATCACTCTGAATGAGCACACATGCTCTCATCAGACCCTCTAGTCTGGATCATACTGTCCATTAGTATGGGGTGATAAACCACACTATCATCGAATTTTTCATGTATATACTTCCACCTCGTGAAAGTGAACCTTTAGGTCATACCCAATAACTTTCGTACTTGCATCATGGTATAGTTGAACCATTCAACCGAATCTGTCCCTTGACAACACTCTTCTTTTTCTCATGTTGTCTAGGTAAGGCTATCTACCATAACCCATATTGCATCTTGACCTTCTGGGTCAAAGGGAGACTCACCACAACACCCATAGTGATGAACTCCTAACCATTCTCAAAAGGGTTTTATTACTATCCAATGAAGTGTATCTGAGGTTCTAACACCATCCTTTAACTACATCAATCCATTAACTTGTTCAACGTATCTTGTTACCACTGTGTGTTAGCCAAAACACATCCTCTTTTCAAACATAGGGTTAGTCGAACAACCTCACTTCTTCTAGCTTCCAGCTAAACTAGGCAGCTATATCTCAACCTGAGTATTCATTGCCCCTTCTTATCCTTAGGTGTTAAGTAATGACATACACCTCCATGTATTATACTTATCATCTCATCTCCAACTCTAAGTTTGTCTTCATCAAGAAACTCTGAGCTCATCCTCACTGTGATCGAACTCATCCTTGGTTAACTTGCAAATTCCACATAGTTCCTGATAAAACATCCTCATAAGTTGACTACACTACCTTTCTTAGTGTTTGCGAACCATCCATGTATCATTCACTTCACCAGGGTATGTTATCATCTCTATCCTCATACCTTGTAGCTACGTTCCAACTTACATCATCTTTATCCTTTGTGTAAGGCATGCGTACTGTCCTATCTCTCACTCCCATAACAAGAAGAAATAAGCATTTGGCTGCAGTCCAAATATAGAGTTCTTCCTGATCCAAGAGTAGAGATGGTACAACCCACCTCACCAGTAAACCTTCAAATCTAAGTTGAAATGTGCCACATATGTCTCTACATCACAACCATCATGATATCAAAATTACTTCCATGGGAAAACTGGTCTCGAACTTACTTGGTCCAAGAACAATCCTTAGTCATCTCCTCTAGGTCTATAGGATGCTGACACTTTTGGGGTCATCCCTCTTCCCTCATGCATCATAGAGTTCCCTACTCATCTGTCCTTTGGATCCCATGAGTTTATGAAGGTGATCAATCTCCTAACCCATGGCCCTCAGACAATGATAGCTATTTCCTCCCGACCCTATGGTCATGTGCAACCAGGGAATTAGGAAACTCCTTCTTTCATCGGTCTTATCCCTACCTGACCCTAGGATAGACTTAGGATTCCATTATAGTACATTTTAAACTTAGAACCTTACCCAAGCATTCATCATCTCTCTCTGCATTCTCGACTGACTTTCATCCCTTCATAGGGGTCAAGGCATCCTGCCTACCTTGGACAGGCCCCATACCGGTTACTTCTATGGTAACACATCCACATGCACTTAGAGATGGTTAACTCTGGGTCTACAGGTTCATTCTCATATCATGTATTTTACACTTAGCTTCGAAACCTCCTTTTGTTACCTCAAAACCAACCAAACTGGTAAACTCCCTACCAAAGGGTCGCTCTCCCAGGATGGGAGAAAACTACACCTTTATGACAAAGGTCACAAGCATTCTTAGGTTTTACATCCATATGAGCATGCTTAAACCAACAACTACTGAGGAACAAGCGTACCTACAAAACCATGCTAGGTCACACTTGTTTTCATCCTCAATATTACATCAACTTAATTGTGAGAGGTTCCCTTAACGTAAGGGATTTCCTTTACCTCTACACATGAGGAGTACCATGCTCGAAACTATAGAGACTCAATTCTTATCATGAGCATCGGATAAACTGCTTCCCCTCTTAGGCCTAGGAACCCTAGGTTCTCCTTTGGGTATCCAACTACATGTTCAACCTCTTAACCATGAATCAAGCATGTCCAAGGTATGTCATGTACCTCCATGATCTTTATACTTGAGCAACACTTCGGAGTTGAGTCCTCTTTCAGGGCAACCAAATAGGTATACCACTGGTTACTCAAACCTCCTCAGGGTCAAAAGCACTCTTCTTTCTATCTCAGAAGGTAAACATCTATACTGTAGGTATATACGTACCAGAAGTCTCATCCTCTCTCTAGGGTTTGGTTCCTCTAAAGGCCACTAAGATATTATCATCCTCCATGGATCAGGCATGAGGCAACCACTATCATCTACTTAGGTCGCATCATCCTCAACCTTCTGTCGTTCCTCATGTCTCAGAATCTAAGCTCCCAACCTCCTTGTTGGGGTCCCGCTTTCTCTCTCTAGAGCTAATTCCACATCCAACCCTACTACTAGAGGTCCTCTCTCCATGAAGGCTCATGCTCACAAGCATACCCCTATGTGGGTGAAGCCTATGCTCAACTCATGTTTGGCTCTAGATTATTCATATGCTTATCTCATAAGCCATCCATCATATCCTTCTGGCCTATTGTTCACATTACTGATGTACTCAGGGTACAATCTATATCCTACTTGCTACATCCCATAAGGTTTATATAGGTTCTCCTCTAACCTCATCCATGAAGGAGCTATCCTTCGCTCAAACATGCATGACCCTTCCCAGGGTTGAGTTGCCAAAGGTACTCGGTCATCAACTTCTCATGGCTCATATGACAATCCAAACATCTGGTCAACCATGACATCTAACTCATCATGTCATCTCTCTCTAACCTCCACTTAGGGTTAGGGTTAACATCATCCTTAAAGGATATGCTAGGTCTTTACTTTAATGGAGATCTCTACCTCCAAGACTCACTTTCTCTACTCATCCTCCTTACAAGAAGGTCTAGCCTCAGGTCTCTCCTGAGGGCAATGACAACTTATGTCATACAACCTAAGCATGTATCTATTCTTTTATGCTTACTCTATTAAGCTTATGTCCATGACATCTTATTTACATGCTTTTTATTAATTTGGTGGAGGATTCCTTAATCCTTATCAACCTTACCCATACCTCAAGAGGGTGAGGAGGAGAGAGAAAACCCTAATCCTTAAGGTCTTTAACAGAATTTGAGTTGAGAAGGGATGAATAAGATGAGAGAGTCCTAAAGGTATCTTATTTCGAGTCATATCCTAAGACATCGGCCAGACAGTCACACAATCCGGGAGTCTTCGTATTCCGACTAGCGGTGCGGAGGAAAATATTGCTAGCCCCCGGACGTGATCCTTTTCTAGACACCTCAATCTTTTGGATAATCCTCTAATAACTCCCTTGGTTCTATGGAATTTGTAAAATTTAATAATTATTAAAGATTAAATGGAGAACCTATGCTCTGATACCAATTATAACGACCCCATCTCCCGGTAACCCCCAATTAAGGGAGACCCGAAGGTCGGAATCGTTAATCAATTACAGGATCAAAGGTTCAGCAAATAATCAATGATAATTATGAAATTCTACTACTAAACTGAAATTGGGTACAAAATTAAAACTTTTACTTACCTTTATAAACTGGGAAATCTAACTATCCACAGCTTGAAATACTCTATCTAATCCTCCTTGCACTTTATTTCTTAATTTCACGATGTGCCACTTTACTGTTTGTGATTTTCAGGATATCACCTAAAACGCTGACAAACAAAACATCGATCAGCAATTGTTGGTATGTGGAGGCAACCAAAATTCCACAATTAGGTCTAACAATTTAAGTATTGCAATCAACGTAATTAACAAGTCAATTTACATTTTTCCATGTGACAATCCCCACCGCTTTTGCCCTAACCCTGGATTTGACTTAAGGCCACCTTCTCAATCCCGAGCTTGGTGCCTGGGAGTCACCTCTCATGGTGCTCCTTAGTCTTGCCTCATCAATCACCTTCTCATTCCCGAGCTTGGTGTCTAGGGTCACCTCTCATGGTTCCCATTGGTCTACCCTCCTAGGCCTGACCTTTATGGCATCTTCCATCAGGGTGGCATGTAGGTGCAGGATTTCCACATTTATATTAAATGGTGATAGTCATAGTCACTTTATAATTGCAATATGAACATCCAAAGAGTTTAGTTGCATTCAATGTGATTAAACATCCGGGAATCCATCGGGAAACTAAAGCGGTTATTCATAATTAACCACATACCTGTTAATGAAGACTTGAATGCAGAAGTAACTTCATCAATCAAGAAATCAAGCAAGTACACACACAAGCTCCTGAAAAGGCATTCAATTTCTCTATTATTAAATTCATCATCTTGATTCATTCATCCTAGTTGTTGCCTAGGTTATTTACCCTTTTTTAGGGTTTAGGGTTTTATTTCCTTTTTATTGCTTTTTACCTTTCTTTTAGAAAATATCCATAAAACCCTAATTATCTTGTCCTACTTTCCATTAAGGTCCTAAAGATCAGATTTGGACCATATAAACCCTAATTTTCGGATTGCTATATCTTTTCTTATCAGTTTCTCTAATTTAGGGTTTCTAAACATTTTAATCAACATATGAAGTTACAAACCCTAAACTTGTAATTCTACCATTAAAATAGGTTAATAACCATCTAAATCAGTAAATAAGTTAACCATACTCGAATTAACTTTATGGCAAGATTAAACATATCTTTGATCAATATTTAGGGTTCCTACTCACAAATTAACCCTTTTTCTATTCCAAAATATACACTTTTACAAAAAGAGATAGATTTATACTTTCAAACCATTTTTAATGCATCCCCCATATTTTTCTGATCATTTTTCATGTATTGACGTTTTGCATCCGAGTTTTCTATCTCCAGATACAATTTTTCTAAGATAATTCGTTTTTATCAATTTATCAACTAATTAGGAAAATCGTGGATCGCTCAATCAATGGTCCGGTGGTCCACTTAGGATCCAACGGCCATGATTACGCGCGCCCCTTTGTTTGCAAGTAACATAAGCAAAGGTCAAAATTGACCTTTAAGCGATTGAAGGACGTGAGGGCCAAGTCGGTAATTTTGCTGGACCATCCTTCTTCAACCTTGCGCACAGAGCAGCAGCTCCAGGAGGTCAACCTGATGGTTGACTTCGAGCTCCGGCCGTCCCCTGCTCACGCCGATGGTCCAGGGAGTTCCGCCTCCCTCACTCGAACATGATGATGCCTTCAATTGGCCACTGAAACCTCTCCAAGTCCACCCCCTTGCTCGCCGGATTCTGGCAGAGTCTCCTACGTCGACGAGGGTCAAGATCGAGACGGATTGAGCAATTGGATGCACGGAAGCACTCCTTGCTTCCTTCCGCAGAGCTTGGGCGAGTAGCTAGGGATGCGGGTTCCCTCCATAGCCCTCCCATATATATAGGGTCGGGGAAAGGTTTGGGCGAATTGGGGGTTTCGCAAAACGACGATGAAACTCAGCAAAAATAGGGAGGAATCTTCTCGATTCCTTCTCCTGAGTCCAATGGGACCAACACCAAGTTGGCATGTCCACTGGATTGCAAGAAATCTGAGATGAAAGTTTCTTCCTGTAACCTACAAAATCCCAACCCGCGTGGGACTTTGAAGATGAGCGACCAGTGTTGGATCGAGATCCAACGGTCCTCAAAGCCTGCGCTCATCCAAAAGGAAATTCCTTTTACAAAAAGCCAAATTAAATCTTTATTTTGGTGATAACTTGAGAAATTGATATCTCCCAAACCATAGCTCATTTTTAGCTCAAATTTTAAGGGAAGGTTTGTCTTGGAATTATCTAGCTTTTCACGAAATTTGGGAAACAACTTCCAAGGGATGAGAAGGTTTCCTTCTCTCCTAATTTATTCATTAATTTATTCAAAATTAATTGTTATTTCCTTTCCCTTTGCCATTATCTTGTTTATTTTGGGTCCCTTGGACCTCAAGAAATTCCAAAGGCACGGATTCCCATATTGGGGAAAATCTATTTACCTTTATCTTCTTTTGAAAGTCAATTTCTCATATTTCCCTTTTATTAATCAATTTCTTTCCCTTTTTAATTCTTTTTTTTTTGAAGGATTTCTCTTTTTCTCTCTTCTATTTTCGTATTGAAGTTCCTTTTATCATTATGAATCCTTAGGATACGAAAATCCACCAAGGATAACTCAATTATACCTCTTTTCACATATTCTCCATATTTTATCATTGGTTTCAATTTCTTCGTTAATAAAGAAATATCTAATTACTCTTTTCTTTTCTTATTGCATTTTCTTTGCAAATTTGGACTCCTTGGGACCCAAGGAACCCAAGAGGCACGAAATCCATCTTTATATTACCTTCTTTTACCTTCTAGATATGTCCACATCTTTCTTTTCTCAAAACCCATTTATTCATTTATTAATTGAATTTCCTTGTTATTGGGCCCAATAGCCAATAAAGCCCACAAATCAAACAACAAGGCTATTTTAAATGAAATCCATTTATTCACAACAAAAGACATCATTATTTGTTCATTTATCTTTGTTATGAGAAATTACATTTCTCAGCAAATGAACCCAAAATTGGGGTTGTAACATTTAGTGTTTTAATGGATATGGTTCCTGGTATCATTTTAAAAAACTCGTAAAATTGAGGTCTATTGTTGTTAATTTTCTTCATGTAGTATTTGGACAATTTTGTTAAGGGGAGTGGGACATTAGATTTTTAGAATTTGTAAAACAAATTTTCCTTCCTTCTAGATAAGAATCCTTTCTGTACCAAAAGCCTAGTTTTCTCATCTCTTATCCAAACATAGTAACATAATATACCAAATCTTTTCAAAAGCCTAGTTTTCTCATCTCTTTTCCAAACACAGTAACATAATATACCAAATTGATCAGGAAAATGTGATCTAGCTTCTAAACACAATATCTTACCTCAAATCAAAACGAAATTTTCCTAGTTGCCCCTTTTATGAGCTTTACGCATGAATGGTGCTCATTTAATGCATGATTATATTGAAATCTTGGATCTTTGAGGCATTTTTTTATTCAAATCCTTCAACTTAATATATTGATTAATACTCTACTAATTACCCAATAAGTTGTCTTATGTGCTCTTGACCATTAGGAATTGTTAATCAACATATTTCTTTATTTATTGATGACTCTTGTTACACTAATGTGATTTTTTTTGGGACCTGATGTACAAACTTGATCAATGCTACCTTTTCCCGGAATTATGATCTCAAGTCTCTCTTTGTATGTCTGAAATCGGTTGTATCCACCTCCTCATAACCCTAATGACATCCCCTATACTTTCCTATGAGTAGTTTTTACCTTATGACTTGTATGCATGTTCATGCCCCTTTAATGTGAGTGCATTATTAAATCTTGAAATTTGTTTGACCTAAACCGTGCACCTAATTCCCTTCTATTCTTGAAATAAGTAATCTCATGATAATTCTAGACCCTATCTCCTGAATTAATTCTATGTCCTAATATGATGGTGTGTGTGACCCTAAGTCCATTAGAGTCAACTTAGTGTGACACTCTGACTTGTTGCTATGCTTATGCCCTAATCAATCTCATATTTATGCTCTCCTTTTGACCCTTGGTTATGGATGCACTACAACATATATAATCATTAGTGGCATCAAAAAAATGTTGGTAAAAAAATATAAATGTCACTAAATACTTTTAGTGGCATTTCTTGACACTTAAAAAAATGCCTCTAGTACCAATGCCGCTAGAGAGATAGTGTAACGTCCTAGGATTTGAGGCCTTGGATAAGATGATCTTAAAAGAAATGATTGGACTACCCATATCACCAAGGTGCACCTCCTTTTCCGGGAGCCCATCACTAAGAACTCCATAGTTAAGCGTTCTCAGCTTGGAGTAGTACTGGGATGGGTGACCTGTTGGGAAGTTGATCTTGACATGCGTGGTAAATGCCACTAAATAGTCAGTTTTAGTGGCTTTCAAAAAATGCCAAATAAATTCCATTATAACATCAATTGGCATTTACACAAATGCCATTGTAACATCAAACTTTTATACAAATACCATTATTGTGTATCAACATGCTATATGAAACATTGTTGTTGTGTATAGTGGTTTATAAAAATGCCACTATAATGGGATAAGAATGGTATATGATAGTACTTCCATGGTCTTCAACAAATTGATTATCATATTATTAACAATATTTCTGAATGAATACCACTTGCAATTTGAACTCACATTTTCAAGAATATAGATTACGAATATCAATATTTGTTATATACATTCAAATGCAAATTACATGGGGAGGACATGTTACCTTGCCCCTTTTATTAAATACAACACACATGAAATACTCTTTCATACAATATTTTTCTAAGTACCATATTTCTACATCCTCACCATATAATAAAAAGGCAAACATGTATTATCTCATATTTGTATGTTGTTGAGTGTTGGCTTGACACCAATAACTTGAGCTTGGTGGAAATTATCTTAACAATGTTACATCACCATTCTTCAAGAACTTGGGCTTCTTCTCAATCTCCTCACCAAAAGGCATGTCGATTTTGACCAGGATCTCAACGAACTTGACAATAATGTGGAACGCATGGAAGACATGAAGTCTTATGTCAATGGAAGTTCTAACCATGCCATCTTTCATACCAGGGATCAAAATATTCCATTATATCAACATATACACCCACCATTCTTGGAAACATGGTCGCTCCACCCAATAAAAGGAAATTCTCCCCTTGATTTTTTAACCAATTCTTGCTCATTATTAATCCAATCATATATCACATTTCTACATCAAAATGATTAGAAAAAATGGAAACAATAAATATTGTCAAAAGATTAACTAATAGATGATCCAACATTAGCAGGTACTATGATTCTAACATGTATTCTAACATATGATTTTGTATGAAATGAAAATGAATCCCTTAGATAGAATTGTGTATAATTCATACCTACAGACAAGGAGAGTTAGGTCTAAAAGTGACATCTAAAACCATTAAATAGAATTTATAAATAAACATATTCAAATGATAACACTAACTACTGAGCTTAACTTGCATTGGTTTCTTGGATGCATTACATAAGTAGTTAGTCCTTAACAACCCTTCTAACAGGTTTGAAACCCTTGAATGAACCAGTTGTAGACATTGCATTTTCCTAACCATTCAAAACATGCAAGTAGTCAGTAAATTGATCAATACGCTCTAATCAAGATCCTTCTAGTTCTGAATTACAGTTAATTTTTCTAAGATAACCATTTTATATCTAGTTGAGTCATCTTCTTAGTCTATATCTGGACCAATTTTACAAGTGGGGGTGAGGGGATTCAATATAAAATTGGATTAGAATATAGAAGCTGGTAAATATTTCAAGAGGCTGCAAAAAAGGAAAAGTAAAATACCTCAAATGCTACAGAGATTAGAGAGTAATGTTGTCACAAAACTGTTCTTACCCCAATCCCAATCCCACTGCCTAGACAGTAGAAAAAGGATTGAAGCATCCGTCCCTCAGTGGACCAATAGGATCAATCACACTGGCATATACAATAAGAAATAAATAACTCAAAAACTAGATAATTAAAGAACAAACTAACCCAATATGGAGATATATTCAATTTATCTTTGTCATCAGAGTGTATGAGTGCGGAAGAGATCTTATTCAATATTCCATTTGTATTGCCTAAAATCAAGAAAATTGAGACATAATCATGCAATTGCATGGTACAATATCAAAATCAAGCAAAGCGATTTATAACAAAATAGTATACTTGGCAGGACTTATATTCAAAAGAATAACAACAAATTGCAAAACCAACATTTATTTGACAAGTTTTTCAAGCAATTCAACTTTTATTACGAGTTCCTATTATGATGTAATTCAAGAAGCATGCTTATATATTTTTTGTGACTCTATTACCCCAACACTATGGGGAAGGTCACTAGGCTCCTTCTCACCATAGGAATATAGGAAACCAATGTACAAGTCCCACCTCTCAAGGAGGAGGGTTGTTTGCACCCAATATCAACATTATCAACATCATCGACATCATCATCATTATCAATATACGGGCAGTCATAATGGGCATGCAATTTATGTTTTCATTTTTTTCAAAATGTAGTAGAGAAAAATGGAAGACTAATCATAGGGAACAGTAGCTCATCCAAGTAAGTAGCCAAGTATACATGAAAGTATCTTCAATACAATCAAGGAAGAGTTATATAATAGTGTACCTTTCACTGAGGATTTTGAGTACAGATCATCTAGTAATAGGTAGACCCTTTGAGTCAGATCCTAAATCACAATGTTTGGATCAAGGGTCTGGATCATGATATTTAGAGATCATGTTTCATTATTCGAGAATAGGGTTACACTTTTCCTATGTCAACCTTAGGGTGGGGTCATTCACTTATAATAAAAAAATATTGCAATTTGTCCAACATTTCTTCTAGTGTTATGAATATTTCAAGTGTGGATGACCCACTTAGGTTTTCTAAGATCATATGTGTTAACCCTAATTTATGGTCACTATCCAAGTCATCATTAAAATTTCTAGATCATCATCATAATACTTAGCATCATTGGTGTTCAAGATTAGATCAAGTTTCGGTTAATATAAGGAGTAAATCAGAGATCAAGTATTAGGTTGATAGATCAAAATATGCCACAAGATTTAGATCAATCATATATTCAAGATATCATCAAAATTGTCTTCAAGGCATATGATTCATATTCAAAAGTGGTTAATCCAGCAAGATTAGGTCTAGTATAGTAAATTATGATTTAGTATCTCAAGTTAATCATCAGAGTCAAGATATAAGGTTTCCAAAGTCTTATCACAACATTGAGTCATTTAGACCAAATAACTAAGAAAGAGATCTACATTTTATTATATCAGTGAGCATTGGTTGGAAATCAGGTTTCCAAAGTATTTTTAATTGATTCACTAGATTTTTCTGATCAAGATTGACTATTTACTTGCAAGTTTTGGAGCTAGGATGCATTTTCTACGATTTAAATAAGATCTGGGCATTTAATCTATTTTCCATGTGAGCGGGCAAAAAAATACCTTAATCGGGGAAAAACGAGGACTGTTCAATTCAGGACGAGTGGTCCAGATTGTGCAACATAGGAAAACAACTTGTTCACTTAGTGGGCCGGTTCAAAAGTTGGTTTGGTTGGTGCAATGCTCGATTTCTTGGTTCAATCAATGGTTTAGTTGGTCTGTCGAACCCAAGGGTTTTTCTTGAACTGAGCGGTTTGGGGACTTTTCCCCTTCGTCGTTGACCCTCGCACAAGCCATGAAAGTAGGAGGAGGAGCTCACCGGAGTAAAAGAGTTTTGGGAGCAAGACGATCCTAGGAGGCATCGGAGATGCCATCTGGCCTAGCCTCTCCTCCACGAAGACGGTGGATGCCTTGATCGTCGGGCAGATGAAGCGAAGGAAAAACACTCAACCTAGGCTTGGCGGTGGTGGTGCACAACAACAAGAAGTCAGGGAGGAAATTTAGGCACTCAAGGCCAAGAGGGGGGAGCGTTGGTGAGTCTGAGAGATAGGTGTGGCCATTACGGACCTCGGGGGGAACTTTTTATAGTGCGGGGTTAGGGTTTTAGGGCTAGACAAGCCTTGGTTGCAGCCATAGCTGCCGGAAAGAGAAGAGGAGGTGAGGAGCTTATTGTGCTGGCATTATAACACTTTAAATGTAGTCAAAGTTGGGCTCGTTGAGTTCAAAATCATGAGAGGAGCAATTCTATCTGCTCATATTTTCAAACCGGGGTTGTGAGCGGGAGATCGGTCGTTTTGGTCGTATTAACACCTTCCCGCTGATTGTGGGAGGTTGAAGATGATCTCTTGGCCGCATGATTGGGCTGAGATCCATGAGGACCAGATCTAAGGGCCAAAAATTGCCCCTGACTCCTTTACCCCCGGATCGCTAATGTGGCATAGCCAAAAATAGGGCAAATAAAGGGGTTTTTAACCCATTAACTTCAAGAATTCATAGAAAATTGTAGGAATGTCCAAATGACCTCAAATTTGGATCAAAGCTTTAACAAAATGTGGAAAAAATATAAAAAGTTTTAGAATCAAAAGATGAAGTTTTATTGACCAATTTGCTTCTTTGGACAAAGTGATGATTGAATCTAAACTTTGACGTGTGATAATTTGTATAAAAACTACATAGATCACCATATTTCATATTTGAGTCTCAAAATTGATTTAGGGGTCAAGAAAAATGATTGGGGACCATGAGTGAGTATAAGGAGGGTGAAATTCGAATTAGTTCATTTTAATGCTAAATTTCACTTTGTCACATCCTTCCCTCCTTAAAAGGAATTTTGTCCCTAAAATTCAAAAACATCCTCAAAATTGGGACTACCTAAATCCAGATCATATCCTCAAATATTAGAACATCCTCAACTATACAATCATGTACTCAAAGTTCAAGTAGTACAACCCTCATAATTGGCATTCCATGTTCCACGTCATAATCAACTTGGTATTAGCACCATTTCATCATCGAGCAATAGACTATCAAGGTCAATGCATATATTATTCAAAGTCATTGCATGAGTCACAAATATGGAGAGCATCCTATTGATCACAAATTTGGAGATATCATATTTTAGGTCAAACAAATAGAGTTCAAGTATACAAGGTGACTTTCAATCCCAATATCTCAGGGTCCTAGACTCTACATTGGCCTAGGTGGGGTTATACATCCATGATTTGAGATTTCATATTTCAACATTTTGTAACAACATCATACTTTCAATATCATTATTTCAAGCTCAGAATCAATGGGAGGTCCCACCCTAGTCCTAATGAGAGCTAAACCCTAAGTCATAAATCGAGAGATTCGAATTAGTCATCATTTCAAAATTTTCAAGATTTGGGATTTAGAAGTCATTAGTCAGATATATATCTAGGGTGATCTCAAGGTACAAATAATGTGAACATAGGATTTGTATCATTATTGAGATTACTAATCGTGAGTCACAATATTATATATAAGTATCAAGGGTCAGGATTTTTGGACATCAAAAGTCATAGGTCTAAAATTTTGAAGCTAGGGTTTGGATTCCTCTTTAGAATTTGGGGGAGATCACTCATCTATATTCAATTTCAAGCAACAATTTTCAACAATATTTGAGCAACATATCAAGATTTAATTATCCAGGTATCCAAGGTTGATGAATGGTCTAGGCCTAGGACTATCTAGGAAGTCAACCATAAGCTATAGTCAACATTATCATATATCAAGATCATTATCAAATCAATATTCAAGATCAAGTATCAACCATGGGTTTAACCTATTAGGCTTAGGTCAACCAGTCAAAATAGGGTGGAAGGGAATACCTTTCCAAACTCTAAATAATCAATAGGATGAAAACTTAGAGGTAGTCATAATAGGGATGTGGCCTAGGTTAGGGGAGTCATGAGTCAAGTACCACCCTAATCTAGAACATTACCAACACTAGTCATTATCAATTGAGTTTATTCAATTAGGGAGAGTATCCATGATTAAATCGTATATATCAAGGTCATAAGATCAAAATTCAAGATAATACATCAATAATGTCAAGATTTGCAATTCCTTCCTTTCATGATTAAGGTAGTGATATAATTTGGAAATCGAGGATTTGAATTTGACATTCAAGGAATTAGAGCATAATAGTGCAAAATCTAGTCCCATGATCATATCAAAATCAAGATTGTAAAAGACATCAATAGTCAATAGGAAAACTACTTTTTGCATCATAGGTCTTACATCATGATTTTGTGAGTCTTAGGCTTAGTCACTTAATAGAATGGTCAAGACATGTATAAAATAGGATACGAGTTTGCTTAACTATATTTGAGGTTTAATCAATAATAGGTCAACATGGGCATTAATCAAATAGGGACCTTATCAACAATAAGGAATAAGGTATAAGTCATAATTATTTCACCATATCATAACCTCAAACATAGTCAAAATTGAGGGTTCATGATATTAGGGGTCAAACATGAGTATTTTATTTCCAAATTAATTGATCACAATTGAGTTTTCAAATTAAGGTCAAATCATAGTATCAACTTTCAAAAAATTAGCGATATTCATTTTTCCCATGCATAAGCTACCCATAATCGAGACATCATGTGGTGAAAGGTCATGAGAAGGACCACATGATGAGATGAGAAGACTACCTAATCTTCATCTACATGGGTGGATTAGGATTGTCCTTAAAGAAGATATGAGATGCTAGAAGATTCTCTAGGGTTTCACAAGAGAACCTTTAGGTCCAGTTCTAGATCAATTAAGGCCAGATAGAGCGGGGGATCTAAACCACAGTGACGACGGATAGGAGAAATTATGCCAGGACTCTAAGCCTAGACACCTCAATTTTCACCATTATGGACTTTAGGGTTTCTTGGGTGTAAGATACTTGAGAAATTATTTACTTAAAGTATATGGGAGTGTCTAAGCTCTGAAACCAACTGTCACAGAATTGTTCTTACCCTAATCCAAATCCCACTTCCTAGATAGTAGAAAAAGGATTGAAGAGCTCGTCCCTGAGTGGACCAATTGGATCAATCACACTAGCATATATAATAAGAAATAAATCACTCAAAAACTGGATAATTAAAGAACAAACTAACCCAATATGGAGATATATCTGGTTTATCTTTGTCATCAGAGTGTATGAGTGCGGAAGCGATCTTATTCCATATTCCATTTGTATTGCCTAAAATCAAGAAAATAGAGACACAATCATGCAATTTCATGGTACGCTATCAAAATCAAGAAAAGCAATTTATAACAAAATAGTATACTTGGCAGGACTTATATTTAAAAGAATAACAAGAAATTTGCAAAACCAACATTTATTCGAAACGTTTTTCAAGAAATTCGAATTTTATTATTAGTTCCCATTATGTTATAATTCACGAAGCATGCTTATATATTTTGTGTGACTCTATTACCCCAACGCGATGGGGAAGGTCACTAGGCTCCTTCTCATCATAGGAACATAGGACGCCAATGTACAAGTCCCACCTCTCAATGAGGGGGGTTTCTTGCACCCAATATCAACATTATCAACATTATTAACATCATCATCATTATAAATATACGGGCAGTCATAATGGGCATGAAATTTATGTTTTCATTTATTTTCAAAATATAGTATAGAAAAACAAAATACTAATCATAGGGAACAATAGCTCATCCAAGTAAGTAGCCAAGTATATAGTCAACAGATACATAAAAGTATCTTCAATACAGTCAAGGAGGAGTTATATAATAGTGTACCTTTCACCGAGGATTTTGAGTACAGATCATCTAGTAATAGGTAGAACCTTCGAGTCAGATCCTAAATCACAATGTTTGGATCAAGGGTCAGGATCATGATATTTAGAGATCATGTTTCAATATTCGATATTAGGGTTACACTTTTCCTATGTCAACCTTAGGGTTGGGTCATTCACTTATAATCAAACAATATTACAATATGTCCAACATTTCTTCAAGTGTTAAGAATATTTCAAGTGTGGATGACCCACTTATGTTTTCTAGGATCATATGTGTTAACCCTAATTTATGGTCATTATCCAAGTCATCATTAAAATTTCTAGATCATCATCATGATACTTAGCATCATTGGTGTTCAATATTAGATCAAGTTTCGGTTAATATAATGAGTAAATTAGAGATCAGGTATTAGGTTGATAGATCAAAATATGCCACGAGATTTAGATCAATCATATTATCAAGATATCATCAAAATTGTCTTCAAGGCATATGATTCATATTCAAAAGTGGTTAATCCAATAAGATTAGGTCTATTCTAGTAAAGTATGATTTAGTCTCTCAAGATAATCATCAGAGTCAAGATATAACGTTTCCAAAGTCTAATCACAACATTGAGTCATTTAGACCAAAAAACATAGAAAGAGATCTACATTTTATTATATCAATGAGCATTTGTTGGAAATCAGGTTTCAAAATTATTTTTAATTGATTCACTAGATTTTTTTTTATCAAGATTGACTATTTACTTGCAAGTTATGGAGCTAGGATGCACTTTCTACGATTTAAACAAGATTTCGACATTTAATCTATTTTCCATGTGTGAGGGCAAAAAAATACCTTAATCGGGGAAAAACAAGGATTGTTCGATTCAGGACGAGTGGTCTAGATTGTGTCACATAGGCACATAGATTTTTCACTTAGTGGTCCAGTTCAAAAGCCGGTTCGGTTGGTGCAATGCTTCATTTCTTGGTTCAATCAACGGTTTAGTTGGTCTATCAAACCGGAGGGTTTTTCTTGAACCGAGCGGTTTGGGGACTCTTCCCCTTTGTCGTTGACCCTCACGTGAGCCATGAAAGAAGGAGGAGGAGATTTCTGGAGTAAAATAGGTTTGGGAGCAAGATGATCCTAGGAGGGCATCAGAGATGTCGTCTGGTCTAGCCTCTCCTCCATGAAGACAGTGGATGCCTTGATCGTCAGGAAGATGAAACGAGCGAAAAATGCCCAACCTGGGCTTTTCGGTGGTGCCGCACAACAACAAGAAGTCAGGGAGGAAATTTAGACACTCAAGGCCAAGAGGGGGGAGTGTTGGTGAGTCTGAGAGATAGGTGTGGCTATTACGGACCTCAGGGGGGCTTTTTATAGTGTGGGGTTAGGGTTTTAGGGCTAGACAAGCCTTGGTTGCAGCCATAGCCATCGAAAAGAGAAGAGGAGGCAAGGAGCTTGCTGTGCTGGTGTTATAACACTTTAAAGGTAGTCAAATTTGGGCTCGTTGAGTTCAAAAGCACAAGAGGAGCGATTCTATCTGCTCATATTTTCAAACCGGGGTCGTGAGCGGGAGATCGGTCATTTTTCCCATATTAACACCTTCCAGCTGATTGTGGGAGGTTGAAGATGATTTCTTGGATGCACGATTGGGCTGAGATCCGCGAGGACTAGATCTAAAGGCCAAAAATTGCCCCTGACTCCTTTACCCCCGGATCGTTGATGTGGCATAGCCAAAAAGTGGGAAAATAAAGGGGGTTTTAACCCATTAACTTCAAGAATTCATAGAAAATTGTAGGAATGTCCAAATGACCTCAAATTTGGACCAAAACTTTAAAAATTGTGAAAAATAAGTAGAAAATGTTTGAGAATCAAACGATGAAGTTTTATTGACCAATTTTCTTCTTTGGACAAAGTGACGATTGAATCTAATTTGACGTGTGATAATGTGTATAAAAACTACATTGATCACCATATTTCATATTTGAGTCTCAAAATTGATTTAGGGGTCAAGAAAAATGATTGGGAACCATGAGTGAGTATAAGGAGGGTGAAATTCGAATTAGTTCATATTAATGCTAAATTTCACTTTGTCACAAATGAAGCTACAAGTAGGTAGTATACCAACATCATTCATGGATCCAATCAGTGGAGAAGACATGAATATGTCATAACCTACACTATAACTAAACATAGACATATCCTCAAATAAGAATTGTAGAATGTGTGTGGGAGATTTAATCAGTGATCATACTAATGTTGGCATGGAAATAACAAGCACTCGTAAAATATTGTTATTTTTTGTAGAAGAGAGAAGGTTACTTACCTAGATCATCCCTATTATTAATAAAGAAGTGCCCACCATTATACCCTTTCTTTCCACTTGTACCATGTTAATTGGCATTTCAAGATCCTCATGCTTATCTAGGTCTAGAGGCAAAGAAGAAACTTGGTAGGAGACATAAATGAACAATTAGAATGTAATGTAATGTAATGATATGAGTAGGAAATACATCAGACCCAAACAAAAACCAAGACATGGTTATGAGTGAGAACTGCATCATACCTATAAGGTCAATAATAAAATTTAAAAAGTATACCTTGGTACATGAACAACTTCAAGACCATACCAAGAATTGTAACTTTCTTCATATACTTGCAAATATTTTTGGAATTTATTATAAGATTTGAGGTCTCCACCGTCAGAACTTGCACTTAAACTAAACACAAACACATATATTAGAATAAGAAATGTAGAAAATTTGTTTGATTTGTGATCAACAACCACATTGAAATGTTGCTAGCCTGGCAACAACATATGCTCATAAAAATTGATAACTAATTTTCAAGAGAAGAGAGAAAAGTCCTTACTAAGAACATCCATATTATCAAGGAAGTAGTTCCCACCATCATACCATCTCTTTCCACTTAAATCATGTGTATACACATACACAAGTTCTGACTATTCGCTCGCCCAAGTGGACTACCACTGGGGTTCACAATCAATTTCATAATACCATTTAACGAATATACATATGTAAGGTCCATGATGGCCAACTTGGTGGTTAATCATAACAAAGAAAAGATAATGTTTCATAAATAATATTTGGGATCATGGTACATATAAGAAAATAACAACATTGATCAACAAGGGAAAGAAATTAGGACAAAACATTATTAATGAAATATTATGGTTTCTTGTTGATCACAAGCTAAACATTTTCAAGAAATTTGAGTTTGTTGTTTGAACATAGAAATAAGGAAGAAGAAGATGAAGAAAAAACCCTTTTAAGGGTTTCATGAAGTGGATTCAATGCTATGATCTTCTCTTGATGATACAATCACTTGTAAAAGTCTACCAAAACATCGTCATATAGTAATGCAACTATGAGAAGGAAGTATACCAATATCATTTCTGGAACCAATTAGAGGAGAAGACATGAAGATCACCATCAAAATCTGCACTTAAACCAAACACAAACACATCTTAAATAAGGATTTTATAACATGGGTGGTAGTTTTAATAAGTGGTCGTACTGGAATGTTGCAACAACATATGTATAAAAGATTGATAATTAGTTTTTAAGAGAAGAGAGAAAATTCCTTACCAAGATCATCTCCATTATCAAGGAAGTAGTGACCACCATCATACCCTCTTTCCACTTCAACCATGTGCATACACATGCACAAGTTAATGTTATTTTTTCTCTCAAAATAATGTCATTAATAGAATAATCATTAAACACCCATAGGTGACAACAACTTCAACCCTTGTAGACTAACAAGCTCCCAATCATCTTTAACTAATGAATGGAAATCCTCCCCTTGTTTTTTATCTATATAAGAGAAAGACATGTAATTTAATAAACATCAAAAGCCACATCTATGAAGGAACATATATGATTTTTCTTTCCCAATAACTTATTGTAAATAAACACTAAAAAAAATTATTTGAATTTCACAATTAAAAAGTAATAAAATTGATGGAAAAAACTTTATCATCTTTTATGTAATATCTATGAATCCAAATATCTTCATATATCATGACCTGTAATAAATTTGAATAAATTCTATTATACTTTCTCAACGTGATCAGGATAAAAATAAATAAGCAACAACATCTTTACATCCATGTACAAATACCAAAGGAAAACATATAAGAGAGATTAAATTAACTAATGATATTTTTGTTTTTTTATATGGTATTAGTTCTTTAACAAGGACAATTAGAAAGTGTAGAGAGATAGAACACTATAATAAAGGATATCGATCGTCAATGTTGCTCACCGTTGCGTTCAATACGATTTTGATCCCAAGAACAATCCCAATGGCCATACAAATAACAAAACCTAGTATTATTAGACACCACATGGGCCTACAAGCATATACAATTATAATGGGAATGAGTACACATGCTCACCACTTGTGATTAAAGTTCGTATGGTCAGAAAAAAAAATATAAAAGGAAGCTATTTGTATATTGTTTATTTGTTGCGAGATCCTGATGAGACAAAGATAGATGATTGTCCCAACTCACATCCTATAGAGGAGTATCCATTCGAGCATTAATAGCAATATGAGTGCCCCAGTGGCAATCACGTGCTAAACACAAGGCTAGAATCCATAGGTGTAGAGGGAAAACGCGTAGAGGGCCTAGATGACATTGGTCGACACCTCGAATAGCAACAACATGACACTTCTCGTGACCTTGCATCGAACCAAGGTGTGTGATCCGAAAATAGTTGAAAGGAATCCCCAATTATCAGGATATGTACTTCTCTCCACGGCTCATGGGGACGGTGAAGAGGTAGAGGACGTCGATATATCGCCACTACCACGTACACTTTGTTGACAAAACATGTAATGATAATCAGAATGAGTGGGAGGATCACAGTGTATTGGAAGGCATCCTTGATGATGGAGGTGGTAGGAGCAACTAGCCAAAGATGGGGGCTCTGATTCTATGTAGTTTGTGGTGAGTACAGAACCCTAGAAAAATGCCCCCTTTAGGAGGGGCCATACACAATTGATTTCCAGGAGGGATCTACAAAGGGATACAGGTAAGAGGACAAAGAGTAAGATCGTGCAGTAGGTGTTGAGAAGGAAGAAGAAAAGAGGTACCTAGAATCCTCATCATCTACGAAGTTTGATGATTGGGAGGTTGATCGTGAAGAGGGTGGCAAGTTAGACAAGGACAAAGGAGGGAAAGATGAATACCTCGAATTGTAGTCATCTAGGTAGTATTGATGATAGAGAGGTTGTCCGTGAAGAGACATGCAAATTGGAAATGGATAGAGGCGGAAAAGATGAAGTATAAGTGGCAGTGGTTATATGTTTCCATATTCAATCACTAGTGTTGGGGATTCATAGAGTTAAAGATGATGATAACAACGTACAATATTGTTGTCTATATAACCAAAGGAAAGGATTTCAACCAGTGGTGCAATCAGAAATCCCATGTGGGGGTGGAATGGGAACAAGTGTATAACAAAATGCTACACAAGATGGCATCATACATTAATTACAATAGATCGTGAAGATATGTATTAAAATAAAATATTTGTATCCAATTTAAAAGGTATGTGATGAACAAGTGGTTAGAACGGGGCACCTAGGGATGCTAAAACTATAACACTTAATGTTTGTCCACATACCTTAATTATCTCATAGTTTAAGTAAATTACTAAGTAAACTCACAATCTTTGATTATATAAATAAAGACTTACCTCAAAAGCCAGTATGTCGCTGCCAAGATGGTATTTATTTTGTAAACAATTGAATGAAGATCACCATAAAATGTTCGAAGGATTTGCTGTAGAGAACATTATCCTTTACTGAATGCAGTGTATTCATTTAAATTTGAAGTGTACTTTGAACTTGTATTTGGCATTAGCATTGTCTTAATGTATTGGGTCAACATTTCCTACACGGTGGCTAAAAACACAATCTAGCATAAATATGAAAATGACCCAGTTAAAATAACAATCAATGTGTAATTATGCCAATGCTACTAATATTGTGAAATAAAAAACACTCACAAGATATAACAAACCCCAAATATCCACAAGATATCAAATAGATACCAATCAACTGTGTTGTGCTCATGGAGCGATATTAATGGAGTCGGGAGTTGCGGAGAAGTGCTAGCAGCCATGCCTGCACACTACCAGTTGATGAGAATTATTAGAGAAACGAAATGGATATCAATATTATATATACTAGGTCATGATGGTATCATATTTCCATATCAATGTCAGTAGAGACATGTAATTTCACAGTTAATACACATAAGAATTACCCATGTTTGACTAAAAATCACCCGCAAACTTTATCTGTATACCGAACAACTACTGAAAAACCTTTATCTGTTCCTCCGGCACTAATTTTAGCTAACTTGGGATGCAATGGTAGGACGATCGATTATGTTACAGAATCAAAACAACTTATTAGTCGGAAAAGGAAATATGAATAGCAACATCACCTGCATGAAGTCAAGGAAATCCAATCCAACCTTTATTGCTGATTTGCCAAACACACCACCCACTGTCGGGCTTGGGCATGCACTATGTTGGCAACACCGCCTAGTCCTTGACACATGAGAAATATTTGCCAAGCCATAGTCATTCTGTGAGAGTGCTCAATCACCATTAGTGGGGTTGAGCCATGCAATTTGGTCGTCGTATCGGCCAGTCAAGTTAGAGAAGGGAAAGTGGGAAACTATATAGAGGGGCTACCGGCGTGCAACATGCCACAGAGAAAAAGGAGAGTCACGGAATAGCAAAGATAAAGGGCATGTACACCCACCGTAGTCCAGGCTTTGCTCGAAACAAGGGCAACCTAATTCACTTTTGAGTAGATGGAAGAGGGTTAAATCCTATAATTTTTTCTGTCGTTGTAGAGCAAACAAAATAAGTGAAAAGAGAAGAGAAAATAAATGAATATAGTTATATTTGTAGGATTACCTTATTTAATGTGTTGGCAGAACAATGAACATATCAGATTTGGTATTTGGAAACTGCCGGTATTGAAATTTACAAGTGCCTGTAATGCTGGTTAATTTTTATAATACCAACCATAGGGTGTTTTGTGGCATTACAACAAAAAATGCCTGTAAAAGTACATGTATAATGACTTTTATCACAAAATCTGCTAAAATAAATGCCACTAATGGGTATTTTTACTGTAGTGATGCTAATCATAATGATGATCCTCATTGAACTATGTGGTCTGCTCGATGACAATACATATGTCGACGATGTCGTAAATGTTGGCTTAGATCTTGGGTCATCCCCCTTGACATGTGAATATGATTCTTATGTCCATACCTTTCTTATCTAAATCACTCCACATGCTTGTTCCTATGCGTTGATGATTTGTTAGTCTTGGTTTCTCTATTTGTGTTTCATGTTGGCCCTAAGTGAAGGTATGTGACATAAACCTAGATATGTTCACATAAGTTACATGGAACCTCATAATGACATGAGACTTAAACCTCACCTCTATTATGACCCCTAGACCTCTCACAAGATCAACCCATGGAAAAATAAGAAACTTGAACTTAATCATGACATAAACCCTAAAATGTAACTAAGTTAGGGTTAATGATGAGAATTTAATCTACACATGTAATCTTATTATCAATCATGTGCTTCTTATGGCCAATTGGACATGAAGTTAAGTTAAGAATCTCTGAATCAAGTATAGGTCTTATCTAGTTATATGATTATTGCTTTCTTGCTTGAAATGGCATGTATTGTATGCTTGATTGATTACTTGTTCAATATTGACATGTTGTATTGCTATGTAGTATTTGACATTTGCCTCGTGGTTTTATAACCTTAATCACATAATTAAAGTAAGAAATCCCATTATAAACTATGTTGATAAAAGGGTTTTCTCAATTGGCGATGGTTATTGAGTTCCCTTACTCACGAGAATGGTAGCTAATCATGAGTACCCTAAAGCACCCTTCCAATGAGAAGCTGGTATCTTATAGAACCTTCCAAGAGGAAGCAGGTCAAAGGCCTTAATATGATGATGTTTGGTATAATGGAGTAAATTGGAGTCAATATGAGTTTTGAATTGCTAAACAACATTGCTCGCATGTTTGTTTACTTTTGCACTTTCTTTTCAAAATATGAAAGCTTATGTACATATATATCTTTCTGTCCCATACTCAACACTTCGTGTGTTGATTCATTTCACGTATGTTTTTTTTTAGGTTCAGGTCTAGCTTGGGAAGTGGCAGGTTGATGAGATTTGTAGGTGTACCTTTTGTTAAAAGATCCATGTTTAGTATACATGTTGAGACTTGTACCTTGACTCATGTAATATGTATTTGGAATTCACGAATATAATGCATGTTGTGTAATTTATACATTTTTGCATGTTGAGTTTTATCTGTTGGTGTCTGCATATAATTTATTGTTCAGTATGATAAGTCTTTGTGCTTCTACATTCACACTTGTTAATACCATGCTAGGGATGGACACTGAGGTCGTAACGACATTGACTCTATAGTCTATTGGAGTTAGAATTTGGGTAACAAACAAACTGTGAAAGATGGTATTAGAGCAAACAATAGCTACATCAATCATTGCTCACTTCAAACACAAAGTAATTGACACATTACATCTCAACCATAGAAACTTAATATGTCCTTTGTGGACTAGGTTGACTTAGCTTATAATTTAGATCCTAAATGTTTTAGAACTAGGTGTAAGATTGTCCTTCTTAGATTCTTTCTTTCCTCCTCTTCCTGTCCTATAGTATGGGTTGTAGGAACGGGAGGATGACAAAAGGGAGATCTTTCTACTCCCTTAGTGATGTGTTGGTGACATGTGAATAGGGTAGCTACATAAGTGTGCACTATGTTCTTACTAGTTCTCTAGGTGTCATGGTACTAGGTTGCCTAATGAGTGTGGTGACTCATTTTGATTTTGGTTTCAATCAATGAAGAATGGTGTTTTCATCGCCCGTTTCAATGTTGGAGAAAATGTATTTCAAGTATACATATATGTGCATATGAAAATGTTACCACACTTAGAAAGGTAGTGAGTCTCCATGTAACCTAATACAAATTGATGTAACATCAATCTAGATGAGTTGTTAGATGATATTTGTAGTCTCCAAAGTTGTCTAGATCCATGATAAAGGTTAGGCTAGTTGGAATCCTAGATGATCTAAGTTGATGTTGATGATAGAGTTGATGTTGATATGTTGTTAATGATAATGACCTCAAAGATGATGTTGATATTGTTGTTTTAAACTATGAGTTGGTTCATGATGATTTGAGTTGATGATGGATGATTTGAGTAGGTATGACGATATCGGATTAGCTTTGATCTTGCAACCTTAGTTAGTGTAGTGCCATGTGTGATACATGTTTCTTGTTTGGGGTGCTACACATAGCTAGTGTGTTGAAATACTTGCATGTTTTAGGTGTATATGTTGATATATGGTTTGGGATCAACATAGGTCTCAATTTTTATACTAGGGGGATTCTTAGCATGGGACATATGATAGGGATGAACTCTTGGTGTAAGTCAACCCATGGAGAAGGTTAGAGAACCTAAACTCCAAGAATATATCAAATGTCGAACAATATGATGATAATATGCACAATGATGAGTCCCTAGCTGGAATACCCATAGGTATATGAGTTGAGTCACCTAGGGTGTTGTCCCTTTGATGAAGTTGAACCCTAGATTTCCCTATTTATGATCGAACAATAGAGAGAGGAGCATTTGAATATGTGCATGTTTGATATAAAAGTGAGGGAGATGTCCCAAAAACCCTAAGAGGATGTATATGGCTACACCTTGATAATGAGTCTCGTACTCGGGTCAGTGGTTTGATGAAAAGGAATCTAGGTCTTGTTCTCATTTATATGTGGGCAAAAGTTTGATACGGGTAGATGTTGTTGGTTAGCACATACCGATGACTAAGATAAGTGTTGGTTTGAGTGGCTTGGGTTTACAAAATCCTCTTAACTATAAGTGTGATAATGGTGATACCTCGATGATGATATTGTTAATATTGATATGATGCATGATACCCAAGTAATCCCACTCGAGTCAAAATTTGATATATGCAAGATAATCCACTCTTATAAGCAAGATGTAATGTAATTCCATAACCATTCTTAAAAAGATGGAAGTTTGGAATATTAATATTGATATAATGATGTCTTGTTAACCCAGTTGGAATAGTCATGAGAGATGGTTGGAAAAATCATGATCTAGCAGGAAAGAGATGACTTAATAGGTGATAATACTTGGAATCTTGGAATAATTAATGTCATGCATAAGATTTGAAAATTGAGAAAAACCTAATGGTCAATTACATGTAAACCTTTGGTATAATGGGAACCATGCATGAAATTGTAACTTGACAAAAATGTAAGGGTGTTGATACACTAATTGAAATTTGTAAGGATGATCATTAACTTTGAAAGTTGATGACATAGTCTTGATATCACACCTTTAGTTTGTAGGAATGCACGAACAAACCTTAATTCATAGGGATATGGGATGTAAAATCCCAATTTTGAGGTAATGTTATGTTATAACAAAACCCTAAATGTTGTATATATGGATGAAGCCAAGTATACTTAATATTTGACAATCTTATGATAAAACATAATGAATACTGACTATGACCCAATATCTATGATCATATACAAATTTTGAGGATGAAATTTCCTTTTAAGAAGGGGAGAATGTGACAACCTCACTTTTCTCTCTCTCCCCTAGTATCCTCCATCTCTCTCATCAAGTGTCCTCTTGCTCGGTTGATATCAATTTCATAAACCAAATGTTAGGAAACCCTCTTTGATCACATCAATGATCGATTTGGCACCACGTGATGTTAATTGACAAATTTGAATAATGTATCATTCATTAATATGTATCCCTATTGTAAGTGAAATTAAATCTCATGTTTGTATCAACCTTTTTCCTTAATCAAATTTATGTTGTTAAGGGCTCAATTGTCTCATCAACGACGCAAGAATCACATAAATCAGACCTCCCTAACTAAAGTTATGAGACATTTATTATTGGATCAATTTTGCATACTTGATCTTCTATGGACCCAATTGAAATATTAGGGCCCTTACTACCCTTCCTCTTTGGGAAAGACCCAATGGAACTTTCTCCTTCTTCCATCAACTGTACCAAATCTAGTAATAGTGAACTAAGACCCCATGATCCATGGGAGCTCCACACACACACGACCCTAAAAAACCTAGCACCTCTCTTCATCTCCTTGTCTTCCTTTTCCCGATTTTTTTTGCTCCTTTTGACCAGTCCCTGGAGTTCCCTAGGAGCCGCCACCCCCATCATCTCTTCTTCTATATCAACTCCAAGCTACATTTTGGGTGTTTTCACCTTAGGCTGCTTCTGCCTCAGGAAAGGCCACAATTATCATTGCTTCTTTGTCCCGGTCCTGAACAACCTCCTTCACAAGATTCTATGAGCTCCACCCTACCTCCTACCTCCCTTCTTGCTCCCCTTCCATAGACCTCCTCGTTGGTCCAGGAGCCTTGTCATCCAGATGAGTGGATGGGATTCGACCCCTCTATGATGTCCGCTAAGGTCCCCTAGGCTATCACAATGGTAGATGGCATGCATGACCCTTCCCCATGGACTCATGGCTGACATGGTGCTCGCCGCAGCTTTTGTGGTTGGCAGCGCCCTATTTCCACATAGGAAACAGAGTCTCATGTATCGCTGGCATGAGACAAACATGATTGGGAGTCCATTTTCCCTTGCATAAGGATGGATGGTGGGTTGGGCTTTGGGCGTCAAGCCTACCTGGGAGCCGCCTATTGCATCCAGGATGCCTCAAGGATTTGGATCCACATCCAATCATCCCACAATGCTCAGTTCAAGGTGAAATCTTTACAAAAGCCTAGTTTTCTCATCTCTTATCCAAACATAGTAACATAATATACCAAATCGATTTGAATGAGATCTAGCTACTAAACATTATATCTTACTTTAAATCATAATGAAATTTCCTTAGTTGCCCCTTTTGTGAGCTTTAGACATGAATGGTGCTTATATAATGCATTATTATATTGTAATCTTAGATCTTTGAGGCATTCATACTCTATGAATGACCCAATCAGTTTTCTTATGTGCTCTTGACCATTAGGAATTGTTAATCAGCATATTTCTTTATCTATGGATGAATCTTATTACACTAATGTGACTTTTTTGGGACCTAATGTACAAACATGATCAATGCTACTTTTTTCCACAATTATGATCTCAAGTCTCTCTCTTTATGTTTGAAATATGTTGTATCTGCCTCCTCATGACCCTAACGACAACCCCTATACTTTCCTATGAGTTGTGTTTACCTTATGAATTGTATTCATGCTCATGCCCATTTAATGTGAGTGCATTATTAAATCTTGAAATTTGTTTGACCTAAATCGTGGACTGAATTCCCTTCTATTCTTGAAATACGTAATCTCATGATGATTCTAGATCCTATCTCCTGAATTAATGGTATGTCCTAATATGATGGTTTGTGTGACCCTAAGTCCATTAGAGTCGACTTAATGTGACACTTTGACTTGCTTGCTATGCTTATGCCCTAATCAGTCTCATAGTTATGCTCTCCTCTTAACCCTTGGTTATGGATATTAATCATAATGACAATACTCACTGAACTATGTGGTCTTCTCGATGACAATACATATGTCAACGATGTTGTACATGTTGGCTTAGATCTTGGGTCATCCTCCCCACATGTGAATATGATTCTTATGTCCATACCTTGCTTATCTAAAACACTCCACATGCTTTTTCCTATGACTTGATGATTTCTTAGTCTTGGTTTCTCTATTTGTGTTTCATGTTTCCCCTAAGTGTAGGTATGTGACATAAACATAGATATGTTCACATAAGTTACATGTCACTTCATAATGACATGAGACTTAAACCTCACCTCTATTATGACCCATGGACCTCTCACAAGATCAAACCATGGATAAATAAGTAACTTGAACTTAATCATGACATAAACCCTAAAATGTAACTAAGTTAGGGTTAATGATGCGAATCTAATCTACACATGTAATCTTATTGTCAATAAGGTGCTTCTTATGGCTAATTAGAAATGAAGTTAAGTTAAGAATTTGTGAACCAGGTATGGGTCTTATCTAGTTATACAATTACTACTTTCTTGCTTGAAATGACATGTATTGTATGCTTGATTGAGTACTTATTCAATATTGCCATTTAGTATTGCTATGTAGTACTCGACGTTTGCCTCATGGTTTTATAACCTTAATCACATAGTTCAAGTAAGAAACTTTATTATAAACTATTTTTGATAAAAGGGATTTCTCAATTGGTGATGGTCATTGAGGTCCCTTACACAGGAGAAGGGTAGTTAATCAGGAGTACCCTAAAGACCCTTACAATAGGAAATTGGTACCTTATAGACCCTTCCAAGAGGAAGCAGGTCAAAGGCCTTAATATGAAGATATTGATATTGATGATGTTTAGTATAATGGAGTAAACTGGAGTCAATATGAGTTTTGAATTGCTAAACAACGTTGCTCACACATTTGTTTACTTCTGCACTTTCTTTTCAAAATATGAAAGCTTATGTACATATATATCTTTCTGCCCCATAATCAACACCCTATGTGTTGATTCATTTCACGTATAGTTGTTTTTAGGTTCAGGGCTATCTTGGGAAGTGGCAGGTTGATGATATTTGTAGGTGTACCTTTTGTTAAATGATCCAGGTTTAGTATACATGTTGAGACTTGTACCTTGACTCATGTAATATGTATTTGAATTCACGAATATAACACATGCTGTGTAATTTATACCTTGTTGCATATTGAGTTTTATTTGTTGGTGTATGCATTTATTTTATTATTCAGTATGCTAAGACTTTGTGCTTCCACATTCATGCCTATTAATACCATGCTAGGGATGGATGCCTAGGTCCTATCGTCGTCGACTCTGTAGTCAATTGGAGTTAGGATTTGGGTAACAAACCATTTAGTGACAGTTCCTATTATAATGAATATTTATAGTGCATTGGAACCTATTTAGTGTATTTTCTATACCAAAGCCAAGAGGATTTGTATATTGGTTCGTAAAGTGAGTATTTATATGGTTGAGTTATCATGTATGAGAATCTAGCACGATCTTTTCATTTGTAACCAACAAAGGAGACGTAATCAATTACATCCTCATGTGAATATTGAACTTAATGTGTTTATATGAAATGATCCATTTCATGTCCTTGCTATCCACATGTTACAACTTCATAATAGTTTCTACTTGACTTTAGCCTTTGGTATTGCTTTCCTTCATGATTCTGAAGCTAGTGTATATCTTGTGAATCTTGGATGCCAAGGGGGTGACAACCATGTAGCCATTGAAGTTTTCTACTACAAAACTATTTCTAGTAGGTCTTCTTTCATAATCCCATCCAGATTGATGAGTAGCCATCTTCATGATTATCTCTTATGATCATTCAACATTTAACCCCATCAATTCACTTCATCACATTGATGGATCACCTTTTAGCTTGAGTTAAGCCATTAGAAAAGGTGGTACTAAGATAGTCATTATTGAAACCATGGTGACATAATGCTTTTTGGTATCTCAAGAATCTTTATCAAGAATCATGAATGTTCTCAAATGGTTTTTTAATGAAACCAATTATGTTGTTACAACATTTGATTTTTTTCTCGATGAAGAATACTTTAATAAAAAAGGCAACAATAGCTAAATCATGGTTGGCAAGGCTTCTATTATTATAGATGTGTAACATGGTAGATCTTGTCTTTTACGAAGAAGACAAAATCCTTAAAGTAAATGGTTTCTTGGGGGATCCTATTGATTTTCTAAGTATCACATATAGTCTTGAATGAATCCATGTGACAATCAAGGTTATTATGAAGTTTTCTTCTCCCAAAAGTTCTTTACTTCATAATGACAATGAGTTCACTTTTGAGCTCAAATTTTGGGCCATCAAAATCAATGTTTGCAATAAGGTGTTTGTTGCAACCCCAATTTTGGGTTCATTTGCTGAGAAATGTAATTTCTCATAATAAGGATAAATGAACAAATAATGATGTAATCTCTTTTGAATAAATGGATTTCATATGAAATGGCCTTGATTGATTGATGGTGGGCTTTGTTCCATTGATCCCAATTAAAAAGAAAAGATCAATTAATAATTTTTTTAGTAAGAAAGAAAATGAAAACAGTGATAAAATGTGGAAAATAAGTGGAAAGAGGTGTAATTGAGTTATCCTTGGTGGATTTTTGTATCCAAAGGTTTCCTAAAGATAAAAGGAATGACAATAAGGAAAACAAAAAGAAAGATAAAGGGAAATCCTTGAAAAGAGAATTAAAAGGGAAAAGAATTTGATTAATAAAAGGGAAAATATGAGGAATTGACAAGTAAAAGAGGATAAAGGCAAACCATTATTACCCAATGTGGGAATCCGTGCCTTTGGGTTTCCTTGAGGTCTAAGGAACCCAAAATATTAAGATAATGGCAAAAGGAATAGGAATATAAATTAATTTGGATTAATTGATGAGAAAACTTGGGAGAGAAGAAAGCCTTCTCATCCTTTTCTTTTTGTTTCCCAAATTTTGTACAAAGATAGGCAATAATAAAAGGAACGTTCCCTTAAAACTTGAGCTGGAAAGGAAGTATGGTTTGGGAGAAATCGTTTTTACAAGTTATTTGCAAATTGGGAATTAATTCTGAATTAATAGAATAAAACCTTCCTTTGCTTTGAACGCGAGCAATCACGAGCAATCTGAGCGGTTGGATCCTGATCCAACGTTGGGCACTCTTCGCCTGAGTCCCACTGGGACTGTGTTTCTGCGAGATAACAGAGGGATTTTCCCTCTTGGTTTCCTCGCAATCCTTTGGGTTGGAAAGTCTGCCGATAATCCCATTGAATTCGGGAAAGCAAGACGAAGGGAGACATCCCTAATTTTAATGGGTTTTATCGCCAAACCAGGAAATGCACAACTGGGCAGGACCCTACCTCGACCCTATATATAGGGGAGGTCGAGCGGAGGCACCACCATCCTTTTTGGCTACTCCAACCTCTACGGAAGATCGTGTGGAGTGTTTCTGTAATTTCAATTGTGCCAGCAACCCTAACCCAGACCACCGTCGACGCAACAGATCTCGCCGGATTCCGGCGAGTAGGGGAGCGGCTTGGCGAGGCTCGGGTGACCAATCGAGGTCGTATTCAGCTTCCGCCGAGGGAGATGAAGCTCCCTGTGCAATCCATTCACGCGTAGGAGGTCAGGAGACCGAAGTCAACCCTGAGGTTGACCAACGTCGAAGCTGCTGCTATGTGAGGTTGAAGAAGGAGGCGTCCGCAAAATTACAGCCTTACCCCCCCACCCCCGCGCCTCTATGGCTGGTAAGGGTAGTCGCATCTTTTAGCCCTTTGATCGTTGTGTTGAGGGTGCACGCATCCGCGGCCGTCAGATCCTCAGTGGATCTGTGGCCCATGGATCAGGCGGCCCTGCCTTTTTCTAGAAATAGTATATATATATATCTAAAAAGGAATTATCTTGGAAAAATCGTATCTGGTGATAGAAAACTTAGATGAGAAAAGTCAATACATGAAAAATGATAAAAAAATGAGGAATATGTTAAAAATAGTTTGGACATCTAAATCTGTATATTTTTGTAAAAATGTATATTTTGAATAAGAAAAGGGATTAATTTGTAACTAGTAACCCTAATGGTTGGTAAAAGGTATATTTAGTCCTACAATTAGGTTAATTCGATCAAGTTTAACTTGATTAATGATTAAGGTGGTTTTTAACCCGTTTTGATGATAGTATTGCATGTTTAGGGTTTTTAATTCAATATGTTGATTAATATGTTGAAGAACCCTAAATTAGAGAAAAAGAAAAGAAAAGAAAGAGTAATCCGAAAATTAGGGTTTTTGTGGACCAAACCTGATCTTAAGAATCTTAATGGAAAATAAGATAAGAAAATTAGGGTTTGATGTATATTTTGATAAAAGTGAAATAAAATTGGGAAAAAGGTATTGAACCCCTAATTTTCAAGAAACCCTAAAATTCGAATAGCAATCCTAACGAATAAAAATGAAATTGGATAAATATTGATAAAAGGAAGTTGGAATGTTTATTTCAGGATTTATGTGCACCTTGCTTGCTTGATTGGACTTTTTCTCTCTCTACATAAACTCTGTCTCCAAACCTGCGATACAGGTATGTGGTTACGCTTATGATTATCCCGCATTAGTTTGACGAGGATTTTCTCGATGTTTACATCGTGACTCGAATTAATTGTTGCATGATTTTAATTCATGCAAATTATAATGTGAATATGACTATCACATAAGAGATGTTCCTACTAGCTCAGATCCTAGTCCCCTCTGTAGCCTAATGGATTGACCTAGTAAATGTCTACCAATGGGGTAGGTCCATCAGGTCATTAAATGACTTAGTAAATGGCTACCAATGGGGTAGGTCCATCAAGTCATCATGAGTCAGGGATTGGGCTACCTTTGGGTAGGACCATGCGACTCCATAACCCTAGGAATTGGCTACATGTGTGGTAGGACCATGGGGGTAAGTATCTACCATATGAGAGAGGTAGTATCCATGTCCACTGCAGGGACGGTACAGAGATAGGGGATAGGCAAGGATTGAGTAGTATTGCTTAAAACGTAATCTTGTATGTTAAATGATATTTGTTTGATTACATTGTTAATATAGTTGCACAATTATTGTTTCCCCCACATCAACTTCTTGCTTACCGACATTTTGTTTGTCGGCGTTTTAGGTACAAATGAAAAGAACAAACAGTAAAGTGGCATATATGGAACTGAATGAGGAATAACATACACAGGAGGATTAGTTAGATTAGTTTTCTCATGGATAGAAGTTTAGAAATCCCAACATTTAAAAGGTAAGTAAAGTTTTGTTTTATACCAGTTTTCAGTTTAGTAGTAGAATTTCATAATTATTATTGATTATTTGTCGAACCTTTGATCCTATTAATTGAATAACGATTCCGACCTTCGGGTCTCCCTTAATTGGGGGTTACCGGGAGGTGGGGTTGTTAAAATTGGTATCAGAGCCAAGGTTCCTCACTTAATCTTTAATAATTATTAAATTTTACAAATTCTGTAGAACCCAAGGGAGTTATTAGAGGATTGTCTGAAAGATTGAGGTGTCTAGAAAAGGATCACATCCGGGGGCTGGCAATATTTTCCTCCGCACTGCTAGTCAGAATACGAGGACTCCCGGATTGTGTGACTGCCTGGCCGATGTCTTAGGATATGACTCGAAATAAGATACCTTTAGGACTCTCTCATCTTGTTCATCCTTTCTCAACTCGAATTCTCTAAGGACCTTAAGGATTAGGGTTTTCTCTCTTTTCCTCACCCTCTTGAGGTATGGGTAAGGTTGATAAGGATTAAGAAATCCTCCACCAAATTAATAAAAAGCATGTAAATAAGATGTCATGGATATAATCTTAACAGAGTAAGCGTAATGGAATAGAAACATGCTTAGGTCGTATGACACGAGTCGTCATTGCCCTCAGGAGAGACCTGAGGATAAACCTCCTTGGCAGGAGGATGAGTAGAGAGAGTTAGTCTTGGAGGTAGAGACATCCATTAGAAGTAGAGACCTAGCACATCCTTTGAAGTTGATGTTAACCCTAACCCTAAGTGAAGGTTAGAGAGAGATGACATGAAGAGTTGGATGTCATGGTAGACCGGGTGTTTAGTGAGACATGCCTTGGGATCGTCATACGAGCCATGAGAGGTTGGATAACCTAGTACCTTTGGCGACCCAACCCTGGAGAGGGTCGTGCATGTTTGAGCGAAGGATAGCTCCTTCATGGATGAGGGTAGAGAAGAACCTATAGAAACCTTTTGGGTTGTTGCAAGTAGGATATAACATGCACCCAGAGTGCGTCGCTAGTGTTGACAGTTAAATGAAACCCTAGACAAGGGATCATGATGGATGGCTTATGAGATAAGCATAAGGGGTTATGGATACTCTTGAGTAAACATAAGTTCGAGTATAGGCTTCACTCAGGTAAGGGCATGCTTATGAACTTGATCCTTCATAAAGAAAGGACCTCTTATAGAGAGGTTGGTTGCAGGATTAGCTCTAGTGAGAGAGAGAAGACCTCAGCCAGGAAGGTTGGGAGCCTAAAACCCTAAAACTCAAGGAACAGTGGGAGTCGAGAATGATGTGACCTATGATAATGGTTGCCTCATGCATGATCCCTGGAGGATGATGATATCTTAGTTTCCTTTAGAAGAACCAAACCTTAGAAGAAGGATGATGCTTCTAGTACCTATGTACCTATGTTATAAGTGATCACCTACTGGATGCGATAAAGAGTGCTTTAGACCCTGAGGAGGTTTGAGTAACTAGTTGTGAGGCTTTATACCTAGTTGGTTGTCCTGGAAGAGGACTCAACTCCAAAGTGTTGTTCGAGTAGAAGGATCATGGAAGTACATGACATATCTTGGACATGTTTGACTCTTGGTTAAGAGATTGAGCATGGAGTTGGACACCCGAAGGTGAACCTAGGGTTCCTAGGGCCTAAGAGGGGAAGCAGTATACCCAATGCCCATGATGAGATTTGAGTCTCTATAGTTTTGAGCATGGTACTCCGCATGTGTAGAGGAATAGGAAACCCCTTAAGTTGAGGGTATGTTTGATGAACCCCTCGCAACTAAGTTGAACTAATGTTGAGGATGAGAACAAGTACGACCTAGCATGGTTTAATAGGTGATCAGCTTGTGCTTTAATAGTTGTGGGTTAGACATGCTCATGCGAAGGTAAACCCTAAGGATAGTTGTGACCTTGTCGTCAAGAGTTGTAGTTTCCTCCCATCCTGGGAGAGGGACCCTTTGGTAGGGTGTATACCAGTTTTGTTGGTTTTGATGTAACCTAAAGAGGTTTCATAGGACCTTGAGAAGCTAAGTGAAAAGTAAATGGTATGAGATTGAACTTGTAAACCCATAGATAACCATCTCTAAGTGCATATAGATGTGTTACCATGGAAATAACCGGTATGGGGCCTGACCAAGGTAGACAGGTTGTTATGACCCCTATGAAGGGATGAAAGTCAGTCGTGAATGCAGAGAGAGATGATGAAGGATTGGGTAAGGTTCTAAGTGGACATGTACTATAATAGAATCCTAAGTCTGTCCTAGGGTCAGGTAGGGAAAAGACCGATGGAAGAAGGAGTTGCCTATTTCCCTAGTTGCACATGACCATAGGGTCGGGAGGTAACAGCTATCATTGTCTGAGGGCCATGAGTTAGGAGATTGATCACCTTCATGAACTCATGGGACCCAAAGGGTTGATGAGTAGGGCACTCTCTAGATGTGTGAGGGAAGAAGGATGACCCCAAAAGTGTCGGCACCCTATAGACCCAAACGAGATGACCAAGGATTGTGCTTGGACCAAGTAAGTTCGAGACCAGTTTTCCATGGAAGTGATTTTGATATCATGATGTTTTTGATGTGGAAACATGAGTTGCACATATCAAGGTGTACTGGAAAGGTGGGATGTACCATCTCTACTCCTGGAATGGGAAGAACTATGTATTTAGACAGCCACCAAATGCTTATTTCTTCGGGTTATGGGAGTGAGAGATAGGACAGCACGCGTGCCATACACCAAGGATAAAAGATGACGTGAGTTGGAACGTTGTCATGAGGAATGAGGACAGAGGTGATAATGTACCCTTGCAAAGTGAACGATAGGTACAAACGATAAGAGTATCTAGGTAATCATCTTATGAGAATATGTTATCATGAGCTATGAGTTATGCAAAGTTAAGTTTGATAACCAAGAGGATGAGCTCAGAGTGTTCTGATGAAGATAAACTTAGAGATGAGATGAGATAAGGAGTAGAATACATGGAGGTGTATGTCTTCAACATTACCTATCACCTAAGGATAAGAAGTGGTAATGAATGCTCTAGTTGAGATATAGCTGCCTATTCTAGCTGGAAGCTAGAAAAAGTTGAGGTTGTTAGGCTAACCTTAAGTTGAAAAAAAAAAGAGAGATAAGTTTGGTTAATACTCAGATATAATGAGATCTGTTGAACGAGATTAGTGGTTGTTTGGTTAGCCAGTTTAGTCCTTGATATAGTGAAAGAACCTTGGATACACTCCTTTGGATAGGAAGGTGATAAAACTCGGATGAGAGTGGTTTAGGGTTTCTGAGGAATCGATCTCGAGGAATCATGATGATACAGGAAATCATGATACACCGTACTACGAAGGTAGTAAGTGACAGTAGTACTTGAGATGCTTAAGATAAAGTGGCACATGACTTGTTGCCATACAAGCCAGGAGATGAAGGATGAACGCCAGTAACCCAATGCATGGATATGAAGTATAAAGAGTTCCCGAGAGAGAATGGGAGTTCATCACTTTAGATGTTGTAAGTCTCCCCTAAACCAAGAAAGGTCAAGTTACAATATGGGTTATGGTAGATCTCCTTGCCCAGTTGACATGAGAAAGAAAGGAGTACTGTCAAGGGACAGATCTGGTTGAACTACTTATAAGAGAGAGAGATGGTTCAACTACACCATAATGCGAGTTCAAAGTTCTTGAGTGTGACCTAAGGGTTCACTTCCATTAGGTGGAAGTAGATACATGAAGAACTCGATGTTAGTACAGTTTAGCACCCCATACTAATGGTTAGTATGATCTAGACTAGAGGGTCTGACGAGAGCATGTGTGCTCATTCAGAGTGATACAAAGAGATAGTTCTTATGATGTGACGTTAGCCACCATTGCCTTTATCGGGATGCAAGAAGTCTTATAGAGAGGTTGTGTCGGTCACCACTTCATTAAGGTGATGTTGGTGCAGGAGGCCTCGTGAAGGTCAGAAGAGAACCATAGTGTGTGTAGATGAAGTCGCTTTGATCGTGCAATGGTCGAGAGAGAGAGCCCAAAGGTGACATGAGTCACAAGCTGATGCAAAGCAGACTGACATGCAGTTCACTATGGGAGAATATGTGATGTGAAAATCTGACACCTCTAAGCTACATATGAGAAAGCTGAGTCCCCGATATATGGGTCCATTTGAGATGGATTGGTGGAGATAGTTTTGTTTAGCCTTGCCCTCAGGATAACATGATGAGTAATGTGTTCCATGAGTCCGATCTAGAGCACTATGTGAGGTACCCAAGTCATGTGTTGAGCCTTGAACCTATTCAGCTTTTAAGTGGTTGAAATGTCCTGAGTCACCTATGAGGGTACGATATACCAAGGTAAGAAAGAACTCAGATGGAAGAATATGAGATGATAAAGGTTCTTAGGAAGCACCATGGAAAGGGTAAAGCCACATGGGAACCCTGATGGACATAGGGAAGGCTTATTCTGAATTGTTTGTTTGCTTGGTGGAATTTTTGAGGGCAAAATTCCTATAAGAGGGGAAGGATGTTGCAACCCCAATTTTGGGTTCATTTGTAGAGAAATGTAATTTCTCATAATAAGGATAAATGAACAAATAATGATGTAATCTGTTTTGAATAAATGGATTTCATATGAAATGGCCTTGATTGATTGATGGTGGGCTTTGTTGGCCATTGAGCCCAATTAAAAAGAAAAGATCAATTAATAATTTCTTTAGTAAGAAAGAAAATGAAAATAGTGATAAAATGTGGAAAATAAGTGGAAAGAGGTGTAATTGAGTTATCCTTGGTGGATTTTTGTATCCAAAGGTTTCCTAAAGATAAAAGGAATTCCAATAAGGAAAACAAAAAGAAAGATAAAGGGAAATCCTTGAAAAGAGAATTAAAAGGGAAAAGAATTTGATTAATAAAAGGGAAAATATGAGGAATTGACAAGTAAAAGAGGATAAAGGCAAACCATTATTACCCAATGTGGGAATCCATGCCTTTGGGTTTCCTTGAGGTCTAAGGAACCCAAAATATTAAGATAATGGCAAAAGGAATAGGAATATAAATTAATTTGGATTAATTGATGAGAAAACTTGGGAGAGAAGAAAGCCTTCTCATCCTTTTCTTTTTGTTTCCCAAATGTGGTACAAAGATAGGAGATAATAAAAGGAACGTTCCCTTAAAACTTGAGCTGGAAAGGAATTATGGTTTGGGAGAAATCGTTTTTACATGTTATTTGCAAATTGGGAATTAATTCTGAATTAATAGAATAAAACCTTCCTTTGCTTTGAACGCGAGCAATCTGAGCGGTTGGATCCTGATCCAACACTGGGTGATCTTTGCCTGAGTCCCACTGGGACTGTGTTTCTGTGAGATAACAAAGGGATTTTCCCTCTTGGTTTCCTCACAATCCTTTGGGTTGGAAAGTGTGCCGATAATCCCATTGAATTCGGGAAAGCAAGACTAAGGGATACATCCCTAATTTTAATGGGTTTTGTCACCAAACCAGGAAACGCCCAACTGGGCAGGACCCTACCTCGACCCTATATATAGGGGAGGTCAAGAGGAGGCACCACCATCCTTTTTGGCTACTCCAACCTCTGCGGAAGATCGCGTGGAGTGTTTCTGCGGTTTCAATTGCGCCAGCAACCCTAACCCAAACCACCGTCGACGCAACAGATCTCACCGGATTCCGGCGAGTAGGGGAGCGGCTTGGCGAGGCTCGGGTGACCAATCGAGGTCGTATTCAGCTTCGGCCGAGGGAGACGAAGCTCCCTGTGCAATCCGTTCACGCGCAGGAGGTCAGGAGACTAAAGTCAACCCTGAGGTTGACCAACGTCGAAGCTACTGCTATGCGAGGTTCAAGGAGGCGTCCGCGAAATTACAGCCTTACCCCCCCCCGCGCCTCTATTGCTGGTAAGGGTAGTCACGTCCTTTAGCCCTTTGATCATTGTGTTGAGGGTGCATGCATCCGCAGCCATCAGATCCTCAGTGGATCTGCGGCCCATGGATCGGGCGGCCCTGCCTTTTTCTAGAAATAGTATATATATATATATATCTAAAAAGGAATTATCTTGGAAAAATCATATCTGGTGATAGAAAACTCAGATGAGAAAAGTCAATACATGAAAAATGATTAGAAAAAAATGAGGAATATGTTAAAAATAGTTTGGACATATAAATCTGTATATTTTAGTAAAAGTGTATATTTTGAATAAGAAAAGGGATTAATTTGTAACTAGAAACCCTAATGGTTGGTAAAAGGTATATTTAGTCCTACAATTAGGTTAATTCGATCATGTTTAACTTGATTAATGATTAAGGTGGTTTTTAACCCATTTTGATGATAGAATTGCATGTTTAGGGTTTTTAATTCAATATGTTGATTAATATGTTGAAGAACCCTAAATTAGAGAAAAAGAAAAGAAAAGATAGAGTAATCCGAAAATTAGGGTTTTTGTGGACCAAACCTGATCTTAAGAATCTCAATGGAAAATAAGATAAGAAAATTAGGGTTTGATGTATATTTTGATAAAAGTGAAATAAAATTGGGAAAAAGGTAATGAAACCCTAATTTTCAAGAAACCCTAAAATTGTAATAGCAATCCTAAGGAATAAAAATGAAAATGGATAAATATTGATAAAAGGAAGTTGGAATGTTTATTTCAGGATTTCTGTGCACCTTGCTTGCTTGATTGGACTTTTTCTCTCTTTACATAAACTCTGTCTCCAAACCTGCGATACAGGTATGTGGTTATGCTTATGATTATCCCGCATTAGTTTGCCGAGGATTTTCTCGATGTTTACATCGTGACTCAAATTAATTGTTGGATGATTTTAATTCATGCAAATTATAATGTGAATATGACTATCACATAAGAGATGTGCCTACTAGCTCAGAACCTAGTCCCCTCTGTAGCCTAATGGATTGACCTAGTAAATGACTACCAATGGGGTAGGTCCATCAGGTCATTAAATGACTTAGTAAATGGCTACCAATGGGGTAGGTCCATCAAGTCATCATGAGTCAGGGATTGGGCTACCTTTGGGTAGGACCATGCGACTCCATAACCCTAGGAATTGGCTACCTGTGTGGTAGGACCATGGGGGTAAGGATCTACCATATGAGAGAGGTAGTATCCATATCCACTGCATAGACGGTACAGAGATAGGGGATAGGCAAGGATTGAGTAGTATTGCTTAAAACGTAATCTTGGATGTTAAATGATATTTGGTTGATTACATTGTTAATATAGTTGCACAATTAATATTTCCCCCAATACCAGCTTCTTGCTGACCGACGTTTTGTTTTTCGGCGTTTTAGGTACAAATGAAAAGAACAAACAATAAAGTGGCATATGTGGAACTGAACGAGGAATAACGTACACAGGAGGATAGTTAGATTAGTTTCCTCATGGATAGAAGTTTAGAAATCCCAGCATTTAAAAGGTAAGTAAAGTTTTATTTTATACCAGTTTTCAGTTTAGTAGTAGAATTTCATAATTATAATGGATTATTTTTTGAACATTTGATCTTGTTAATTGAATAACGATTCCGACCTTCGGGTCTCCCTTAATTGGGGGTTACCGGGAGGCGGGGTTGTTACAGTGTTAATACTCATTATCCTTAGCTTGAGCAAAGGAAGTGAGCAAAGGATGAGGATATGCATTTTCCATCTCTATCCTTATTTGGAAAGGGAAGATTTTTGACACTTCGAACTAGAGAAACAAACTCTCCAAGGTAAGAACTAGACATAAAAATTGATCTAGAAAGTATAGTACAAAATGTCAGGATTAAAGAATAATAGACACTAATATGGAAGCAAAAATAATGAAAAAGTCAATGTAGACCTCGAGTCCATTTTAGTTATTAGTTTGCATCATCCCTAGCAATGGGAACCAAAAGTTGATCGACTCAGAACATCTGTGCAAAATACAAAGTATAATGAACTAGGTCCTAAGGGTCAGATATTAAATTTGTAATCTGACACCTACAGATGTTAGCAACTGAATATGAGGTCATAAGTTGTAGAATAACCAAAAACAAGGAAAAGGTTAGTAATTTGTCGGGACCTTTGTCCTAAACTTAAATAGTTTGATTAGAAAATGTTATTATAAGTATTCCTTATGGAACAAGGCACGATAAAAAATATTCCAATCATTTAGAGAGACTCTTAAGGGAACAAATTTCTATGAAAAAAGGTCAGTTTAAAGGGACCCTCACCTCAATTAAGGGATCATGTCCCTAAAACATGTTTTAAATGAGTGGATATATCTGTTTTGATCAACTATCCCTAAAATAGGGAGAAAATATATTAACCACACATAGTTATAATGGAGGGAAAATGTGATTAAGCCCTCAAACATGTTTCATTACTATCTCTGTCTAGAGAGGGTAGCATGCAACTTTTCCCCTTCATCATTTGGTTCATCGAAAACCTCTTCCCTCCGTCTTTGGGAGCATCTTCTTGCGCAGTTGGAACTCTAGTCGCGCAATATCTATCTAAATTAGTGTAATTTTGGCCATCATTATCACATGGTCCTTCCTCCAACATTGAAAACTTCATTTGTTGTTGAACCATACATCACATCTAGTTGATTGGTAGAAAAAATAGTGACTTTAAACCATCATCAACATTGCACCCTCATCCACCCTAGAAGGGTTGTCAAACAACCACATCATTGGATAGAAGAGGAAGCTTGGTTTTTTCCTATTGGGTTGCTCTGATGGTGAGTGTCTTGATTTACACATGCTAATTCTAGATCTTATTCTGCTAAGTGATCATTCATTTTCTTATCTTAGTTGTTGTTGCCTACTTCACAAAATTGATAGAATAGTTGGTGATCTTCTAGGACCTTTATAATATATTATTTATGTGTTGGAAGTTTATTGAGTAATTCCTAACATGGGTATCTCTCATGGTCACTCTTGTATAAATTGAATGATCTTCACATCCCTAAACTTGGACCTAGTTCATGGTACTAGTGCAGGAGGTGCATATTTGAGATTTAAAGTAGATATTATGACCTCAAAAAGGTTCTCATATTGACCATAAGGTTATTGTATAATTGATTAATGTCTCTATAGGAACTCCTTAATAAGTTATTTCTTTGTTACTCACCTAATGGATTATGGGTGGAGTTCCCATCATTGCCTTAATGGATAAGGTAGGTATGGGGATAGAAGGAAGCATTGTAGATTGATAATATACATGATTCAAGAACTTAGAGTCAATTTTTGTTATGTTCATGCACGCATTTTAGCTTGAAGTTACATTGTTAATGCTTTGAGCTTAAGGTTCTCTATGAAATATATTGTTGATAAATTTTATCATTAGTTCTAAGAATTTTACATAGGTTGATGTTATTAACCTTCAAATTATATAATCACTAGTAGTAATTAATTAAATTCAAACAAAGTACTAGATTTTTACTGATAATATGAGTGATTCCAATATGCCTATCAAATCATTTGCATATCCCATTATATCTTAGTAGGTTAATGACTATAAGATTTTAGTAGGAGAGGGTGGTTGAAGTTTTCTAGTAGGAATGTATATTGCAAGAAGTCAACACATGGCTAGGCAATGATCATAAATCTTCAGTTTCTTGTAAAACATTTGTGAGCAAATAGAAAAATCCCAAAAAATTGTCGTAGTACTCACTACTTAGTCCACAAAGACCAATTAAATAGGTCCTACATTACAAGTGCATGTCTAGTGATGGTGTAGGTAGTTTTGAAAATCATGAACCTAGTTTTCTTCCCTGACGCATGCACGCACACACACACACCGATATATACATACATACATAGATATATATATATATATATATATATATATATATATGTGTGTGTGTGTATGTATATATATATATATGTATATATATATATATATGTATATATATACATATATATGGGATTAAGAGATAAAGATTTCTCCCCCCCCTCTCCCATAACCTGTGGCGGAGGTCGGATGCCCAGGAGGGTGATAAATCAAGAGATGCTTCTCCGTGTGGTTTCGAACCCGAGTCCCTTCATTGGGGACCAGCAAAATTTTCCAACCGGGCTATTCCCTTGCCGGCATATATATACATATATATGTATGTATGTATCTCTCTCTCTCTCTCTCTCTCTATATATATATATATATATATATATATATATATATATAGAGAGAGAGAGAGAGTAGTGCTCACTACTTGGTCTATAGAGACCAATTGAATAGATCCTATATTACAATTTTAAGTCTAGTGATGATGTAGGTAGTTTTGAAAATCATGAACCTAGTTTTCTTCCTTCTTGCACAGACGCACACACACATATAGCTTTTAGCATAATAGTTACATTTTTGAAAAAATAGCTACTATTTTGTCCAAATACTTACTTTTCTGACCAAATTATTATTTTTTGGATGCACAAGTAACCTAACCTTAGTTACATGTTTCAGGTATAAAAAATCTCATATATATAGCTTTTTGTATGTCTTTATGAGTACTCTAAGCACTCATTCTTATGGTTATAACATAAGTGCATAATGAAGTATTATAATAATTATCAAATCATGAATTTGAATATATAAAGGTAGTGTTGTAATTTCTTTCTAGATTTTATCTATTATCAAATATGTGGCGAATTGTGTTTCTTTTTGATAGATAAACCAAATTGGGAATGAGTAGAAGTCTTCTAGAGACAATATTGACTGCTATGGATTCAATGATAGACAACTTAATTGGATAAGTATTCCTCTTTTAAATTGTTGTACTCATTCTCCTAAGAATTACTAGTAATGTTTTTATAGATACTAAAGTTTGTAAGGTTTGCTAATACTTACCATTTAGTATTTTGTGGTACATGTAGTACCTACCATTTTTAGGATATGTAATATTGATTCTAATTTATGGAAATACATGGATGGACAACTATATTTGAGGTTCTAATCATCTTTCACATTATTCACATAATAAAAATTATATCCCTATTGTCCAACCCATAATTGTAAAATTGTTTCATTTGTCTTTAATGCAATCTTTACTTACCTTCTTTTCTTTCTTATTTTCATGTGGAAAAAACTTCTTGGATACTTTTTATGTCAGTAAGAGTTGGATAGTGTAAATTTTATTCCAACAATTAATCTTTCCTTTTAGTTGCTTCTTGTATACTTTGAATTTGTTTATTACATGTCGGGAGGTGTCCACGTCCCCCTCATACAACAAAAATTAATCATAGAAACTATAATACCTATTAAAATTGTGGTTCAAACCCTTAGAAAAAGTCCCATATCCCATTGCAGCCAAAAAGGAAAAAACAATTATGTAATCAAGCCCAAATTTTAACGAGACTCTGAACCAAGACCCATTGTACACAACAGTATAGCTAACTACGTACCAACCTATAATTTTGGGTGTTTTTATGTAAATAATATGTCAAGTACCCAATTCAAGGTTTGGGGTATGAATTTACTGTCATCCCACTACTATTTTATCTTTTGTGTTCAATCATGATGCATGTAAAAACTCAAGTATGACCTCGTAAGAAAACATTACTTGTTACAATTCCATGTATTACATAGTTTCTATTTACTATAAATATTGTTTTCTTGGTAAAAAGTTTGGGTGAATAAATATGGAATACATTTCAAGTTTGTTGGGACTTGTTTTCTGATAGAAATATAGCCTTCTAAATATTACCTTATAACATGTCACTATTAGCTGGTGTAATCGCAAACCTTACAATGTCTTCATAATATCTTAATTCCCTAAATGTATCTCTATTTTAATGTTCATTTCTTTCAATGGAAATAGACATGGTCTTTGCTAATTCCAATATATAGGCATTGCTTCACACCATTTCACATTGATGCTTTTGTGCATGCCTTTCTAATTAGCATATGGATTCTCTAGTAAGGAGTTAGATGATCCATTTTTTGTTTCTTTTCTTTGGGGCTCTACAGATTTATCTTGGGAACTGATGCATGTATATTGGGAGCTAAAGGAACATGTGGCGGACTTGTGTGCTCTTTATGACTTGGTGCACAAATCGGTTGACTCGGTTCCAAGGAAATGAGATGTTGGGGAATTCATCTTGAAGTCTTGGTGGTGTCTAAAATTCCCCGTCTTTCCCTGTGAGAATTTGAGGTTTGATAGCTTCAGACATGAGATAGATACCTTACACTATACATATGTGGATCCCTATATATTGTGTTTCTTTTGTATAGGGTATAGATTGTGTATTTTGGTGTTATATTTCATTTTATTTTTCTTGTGACCACTGGAGGGGCTTTCATAAATCCACTGGTGTGATGTTTCTAACCAAGTTTTGTTTGGATGATTTTACCTACTCAAGGAGGTTGGGATGAAGACAATTATCTCTTGGCTTTTCTTTAAATATCTCCTAAATTATTGCATCACACTCAAGTGAATGTGCAAAAGAATTGATTATTTTGTGACAAAGAGATCCTAGAATTGAATACTCTCACCAATTCTTTAGTCTCCATGATGTACAATAGCAGATTCTAAGGACACCATGATGAGCCCCAGATTGTATCAAACTTTTTTACCTCATATGTTACAAGGATCAAAATATTAGGATTTTTATTATTAACTATCTTCAAGGCAAAAATGATGAATTGTATAGAAGCCTCCTTATAAGTATTAGAAAACATCCAACAATTGTAGTCGAAGAACAATTGTCCCTACTATCGCTAACCAAACAAGAATTCTACCTTTTCAAAAGAACTTCCATTATAAATGGATTTACTAAAAGCAGCATTGAGTTTCAAGTTTTAAGTATTTAGAGCCACCCATTTGTTAAACGACCACTTTTCGTAAACCATTCTCAATATTTTCAGATATCTATAAAAATTCCATCAAAATGTGCCATTGTTTGGCGTTAAAATGAAACATAATGCTAATAGAATTCATATAAATTATTTTTTTTGTATTTATGTCCATCATTAGCAACATACGATAATATATGATAATGTTAACAAGTACATAAAATAATCAAATTTGTTAAAGTGGTTTTCTCACCCTTGTTGAGAAATTCTTAAAAATGGGGTCCAACTCAAAACTAAAATGAAAATAGGGTTGATGCATGACTAAATAGGATCATGTCATAACAACAATGTAAGATGTAGGTTGCTGCGACCCTATAGATATTTATCCTAAATTTTCATATCTTGACATAGAATCAATCCATGTTTGTGAAATATTTTTACATAAATTTAATCTACTTTTTCTATTTACATATATGTGTATGGATACTCTTTTATGTTGAATTGATATCCCTACTCTTATTATATAATTGTCATTGATTTTCCATTTGTAGATCAAATTGGTACCCACTCTTCTTTTTTAACATAAATTAATTCCTACTCTCAGTTTATATTATATATTCATGATTATATATTGTAATACAATGTGTCATGTACATTTTCTATTACATATATAGATGACTTTTTTAGAACTTCAGTGGGATGTATATTGTGAATAGAGTCAAATTGATGTATTCAAGACATGGCTATAAAAATACATTGAATTACTAGCACCCACTAAAAACTAGCTAGACATAAAATATGTCCTTATAAATTATGACTAATAAATACCCTAGAAAAGAGGGAAAGGTGAATTCACACATCAACTACAACATCAATTAGATCTAGAAATGACAACATGAATGAAATGATAGGTGTCCATTTAGAACTGGAGACTCTAGTGCACCTTTAGTGGAAGAGGATCCTATAAATCATAATGCATTATGGTTTTACAATCTTCTTAAGTAGACTGATTAGTCCTTGTAAGAGGGTTTTAAAAATCATTGTAAGTTAACCTATTTCGTACCTTTGTTGTATATAAAGGAGGAATATGGATGATCAAGTAACTCTTTCACATAGTTGTTGACGTTGAATATTTCAAAACTTTTTATAAGATGATTGTTTGTTTCATGAAACCTACTATGAAAAAATGCAATTATGTAAGATCTAGGCCTTGATCATACTACAATTGATTCTTGTAGAAATAGTTTCATGCTATTTTGCAAAGATGCAACATCCAAAGAAAAAACAATATTGTGGTGCATCAAGATGGAATGGAAAGAGATACAAAAGTAAAATAAAAAGGTGGCTGCTAAGGTTATGTACTATTTTCCTTTGATTCCTTAGCTAGAGAGGTTGTACATGTCCTTTTATTTTTCTAAATATATTCTATGGCCATATGAAGGAAATGATAAAGATGGTTGTGTTCATCATCTTTCAATATAAAGGAATGGTTCATTGTAGATGACAAATATACAAACTTTGTCATTAAACCATACAATGTTAGACATGCTTTATCTACTGATGGCTTTATGATTGCATATTTACGACACATCTGAATTTTCTGCATTGTCGTCTTATGAAATAACCTAACATAATATGGTCTATTTTGATTCATGGACCTTATATAGTCAGGAATGACCTTGACATCTATCACAAACTATTAGTTGAGGAGTTGTAGTTGTTTTGGGATTATAGTATATGATGCTCATAGGACAAAGAACTTCACTCCGTGGACGATGTACTTGTTGACTATAAATGACTTCTCTATACATAGTGATCTAATGCTCATAGGAAGAAGAACTTTACTTTACGATCAAAGTACTAGTCGACTATAAATGACTTTTCTACACAGTCATCTATCAGGCTAGAGCACCAAAGTGAAAAATAGTTAGGGTATCCTTTCTATAATGTTGAAGCTTCATCTAAATGGTTGGATTTTCGATAAAACAATGGTATGGGCTCCATATACATTTTCTCATAATGAACTGTCACAATAGGAGTTACATAATTTTTTAAATGTTTAATAGGAATTTCATCCCACCACCTAAGTCACTAGTTTTTGAAGATATTCTAAAGAAATTAGAAATGACAAACTAACATCATATGCAGACTGCATAAGTCTAAGACTAAAGATATTTCTTTACCAAATTGCTTTAATAGAATTATCATTTTTTATTTACATCCTTATTGGAAGGATTTGTTGTTGCAACACAACTTTGACGTGGTACACATTGAAATTTTTTAATGGTGCTATGATAAATAACTTTTTTCCATTCACCTAGATGCCATTTGGAAGTTGAAAATTTCCCTAAGCAGTCAATAAACTCTTTTGTTATTTCCACTAGTGTATCTTCTTGAAGGTGAGATCCATTATGTGATCATACGACTTTTGACTTTTCATCCACACTCTATGAGAAAATTTTGTTTATATCTTTCATGCTCTTAATGACATAGAGGAAGTCAAAGATAACTATTGTGAAATAAATCCTATGCATGAGGGATGTGGGTATGGCCTTGCAATTTTTTCCACTATATGAACCTTCTAGTCAACCTACCAATTATGTCACAAATGCTTACTAGTAAACAGCCGGTGTTCATAGTGTACAAGGGATTAATATTCACAACTAACTTTACCAAACATATCAGGCAAACAAGTAAAAAACTCTCGTTAGCCCTTTCACGAATCTAGTCATTAACCTTGTTATGTATATAAGTATAAGTGTCTTTGATCACCTTCTTAGAATAGTTGGTACCCTAAGATACTTATCAAGGTCATTAGTATCTATGATACCATCTATTTTATAGATAATATTTCTTATTTCCTAGTGACTTTTCTTGAACACCATCTCATGCATTGCTATGAGATTTTCATGTGGACCCCAATGTTGTTGGGCATATGCTACTGGATGTATGAAAACTTATGTTGGGATGTATGAATGGGAATAAGTGAATTTTTTTCCAATAATATCTTGGGTTTAACCAACCAACATGATGATCATCAGTCATGATGAGAACTATTTTGCACATCTTGATGTTGGTCAGTTCTCCTCAATTTGTTGATCATCAAGATGTCAACTGCTTTTGTTGGATTCACTTCTTATGTAGAGCATGTGGTGTCTTGTTCTTTGACTAACCCATGGTGCTTCTCTTTTAAATAGAACATGGATCTTTGATGATTAATTTAGATGCAAGCTATTTCAAGTGAATGGGCAGTGCTAAAACTAATTTACATATGTTTAGTAGAAATATGTTTGCTTGCTCTAAACCACAATACAATGGATGAAGGATAAAAAATACATTGATCATTTGGTTTTCATTTAACATGGGTAGTTTTCTAGAGATGTACATTCCTTAAATGATTATTTGGATGTATAATGGATGGTCCTTTTAGATACTAGAATCTAACACTGTATTGGTTGAGTTATTTCAAATGAATGAATCCTAAATTAAGGGAACAATGGATTATTTCAAATGATGGATGGTCATTTTAGATTGTTCAAATACTCTCTTTTTGGCCAAGCTAGTATCTGGTATAATTCCATGAAGGGTGATCATGTTACTACTTGGGATGCACTCCAATCCAATTTTTTGGAAAAAATATCATCCCCCTTCTCTCACTTATGAAATTAGGGGACAAATTACCCAATTTGGCATGTCCCAAGTGATACCTTTGGAGAATCTTGGTAGAGGTTCAAAGACCATTTCTATTGTTCCCCCACCATGATATTTGTGACGTGGTTTATTATCGCACTAACAAATTCAGTCGGGGTTGAAATCCCAAAGTTTTTACTAAAACCTTGTGCAATAATACCACCCGCAAGTGGACGGGTCTTATTGCAGTATAGTTAAGGATCGAATCCCAAGGGACAATGTTTTTAAGAATCGTTGGTAGTCTAGTCTAGTTCAAGTAAGACTAATATTTAGAATAAGGGTTGAGTTGAGTTTAATCAAACAAATTGCAAGAAAGTGAAGAGAAAAATTAAAGTTGAATCTAGATTAATGATATGGAATCACTAGGATGGTCTCGGGTTTCACCACCAATACTCATGCAAACATATCCAATCATAAACATCCAGGAAAGATCTAACCATCCAAATGGAGCTGCTGCAAATCCCCCCATACGGGCGTTAGGCTTGCGTAAGCATCACCTTAGGAATCATATGTATCATCACCATCCATATCACTTACTTACGACTCCAAAGTTATAGAAATCCAACTGAAGTTGTGGGCCCCCTATACAGGTGTTAGGCACATAGAAGCATCACCGTGGACTAGATGGCTCGTCTCCTCATGGATCATACACTTATTACATCAAGGAATCACATTCTATTTATAGTTTTGAAGTCAACCGTGCTAATTATCAAGCAAGCAGGAGATTAATCTACAAGCAAACATCGATGATTAACAACGAAGATATAGATATCCAACTGAAGTTGTGGCCCTCCTTGAGGGATGTTTAGGCCACAGAAGTGTCACCATAGTCTAGATGGCTCATCCACTCATGGATCATACACTTACGACCTCAAGGAATCCCATTCTATTTCTAGTTTGGGAGCCAACCTCGTTAATGGACATTCAATCCTACATATTGAAGTTCTTGCAACATAGGAAAGAACAAGATAAAAGCAAGCAGGTAATAAACCTACAAACATTAACGATTAACTACAAAATGAAAAGTTATATGCATTGCCATGGAATGTTTAATAAGAGAACATGCCTACATGGGTCGTGGGGCTAGCCCTCATACCCCAGAGAAAAGGAACTACTCGCTCATGATGCAAGAAACAAGAAAAACAAGAGAGAGGGAAGAGTGTGCCATGAGCATGACGCATAAGGTAGTCACAGCTCGGTGAAGATGATGCGGTCTTCTACGTCATGTTAGAGCATATCTGGATGAGGAGGAAGAACCACCAAGGCAGACTGGGTAGATCTTCTTCTCCACCTTCTTTCTCATCTTGACCTCCTTGCTCACAGCAAGAGGTGCAGCAGGTGAAGTGACAGTAGCATGGATGTACGTGGATGGATCTGGATCGAATCTTGCATTTGGGCAGCCTGGCGGTGTCCCAGATCTCCCCCATAAATGAGGACCCTTGTGGTCCAATTCATAGGCTTGGGTTAGGTCCTCATGTTTTTGTTATGAACTCTTTACACAGTTTTGAGTTTAAATGGTTTGGAGTTAAATGCCTCCAACCGGTCTTTCTTTAACGATTTGGGCATTCTCGTCCAAACGGTATTGATTAGTATCCTCCAACCAGTCATGGCTTCTCTTGCTCTAATGGTCTATGCCTACCGGTTTGGATCTCTATCCAAACGGACTTGCAAGACCGTTCTCTCACTGCCCTAGAGGTCCAAGGTCCAAACGGTCTTTGGCATCCTATCGTTCTTCGACTCTGATCGGTCTCACACCCTAACGGTCTTGGTAATGCGTTCTTATAGTACCGTACAAATGGTCTTCGGAGATCATTCACACGCTCTCGGTCTCGCGGATTGACGTGGCCCCAAACGGTCTTTGCTTCAGCATCCAAATGGTCTTTGACCTCTGATCAGTCTCGCGCCCTAACGGTCTCGAGGACCGATGAGGTTTGAACGGTCTTGGGATCTCCAGCTCCAAGCAGTCTTCACTGATTGGTTTCGATTATCTACCGGTCTTGGCATCTGAACGGTCTCGTGGGTGGCTGGCCTAACGGTCTTGAGACCGTACAAGTGGCTGTGGTGGTATCGGTGAGGTTGTAGGTGATGTTGTTGTCAGCAGAGAGAAGATGGTGTGGCGGTGGCAGGGACTTGCAGGTCCAGTCAATCGAAAGAGGAGAAAGGTGATGCGGGCACTGCTGTCGTTCATGGAGGATTAGGGTTTTACAGAGGTGAGCAAGGTGACGAGGAAGATGACACTGAAGAGTAGGTTCTGGAGTCATTGACGACGAAAGTGGGTGCTTCTTCGCGATTTTGGGAGCGTGAGGGTGCTCCTCACAGTTTGAGGATCGTGAGGACTCTCACGATCTTGAGATCGTGAGGAGTCCACGTGGTCTTGAAGGATCATTAGAAGGGAACTGATAGGGTAGATCGTGATCAAAACTGTTAGCCCAAATGAATGAGGATTGTAGATCAATGATCTGATGGTGTGGAAAGGCTCACGATCGTAAAGGAAAGACTAAAGGGGCAGTGCAGGGCCAAGACCGTATGGATGAATGGCTAAGACCGAGAGATGTTTAAATCGAATGGATGAAACTATTTGGTCAAGACCAAGGATGAGAGGATCTTGAGTGAAGGTGAGTTCCAGTTTGATGGTTGAGCCTCATCATGACCTGCATAAAATCAATATAAACCCAGTTAATAATCTTGATAATTGAACCAATTAAGCCATTTTGCATTTTGCAATATTTAGTAGATGAAATCGAATGAATTGGGTTGAATTGGGCCCAAGATGTCGATTGAATTTCGTGATGAATATGCATTCATCAAAACACCCTGAACTTAAACGTTGCTCATCCTCGAGTAACACAAAATATGAAACTGTCGTCAAATGAATACTTTCAACTTGTGTGGTTGCCTCATCTTCACGTCACGATTGTTTCCTTTCTTCTTAGTATGACTAAGCATCTCAACTTCCTGAGACCACTAGACACATCTTACTATATCTTCATTCCTGAGTTTGCTTTCCAACATCACTTCCTCCTCACTTTATCCAACAACAAGCATGTCAAAGAGATTTGTAAGAGTCTAGAGATACCCGCAGAACAACAAGTGTGCACTTGATCTAACACTGGTGTTTTTCAAGGTAGTGGGGGCATTCATTGTGCCATTAGGTAGAAAAGAGAGTGAAGGGTGGTATGGAAGGAAGCAATAAATCTCTCCTCTATTCAACTCAAGATTTTTTTTATTATATGATTTGCAATTTCATTTATTGCATTTTTTGTGTGAATCTCTCCTCTATTCGACTCGAGATTACATTTATTTGTGTGCACTTTGGCATCTTTTCTTGGTGGTACGCCCCTATTAATTTATGAGTGGTATGGAAGAAGTGGATATAGAGGGAAGTGGTGTGCCACCCCGAACTTGGGGTTTGGCACTATTTTGGCTATTTTTGTTTATTTTTAATGGATGGAGGGGTACGAGGATGATAGAAGAAGTGTAGAAGAGAGTTCAGATCATAATGCAACTTGATTTACAATTCAGTGCACTGGGTCATTCTCTTTATCGTACTCTTCTCAAATAATGACTTGATGAGAATCTGGTGGAGATTCCATGTTATTGTTCTACTAGCCAGTTAGGAAGCATGACATGTTTGCTCCCTATCAGTTAGACATACACTTGTCATTTTTGCAGAAGGAACATGATGTTAGGATTCATAAGCTATACAAGATGATTTCAATCAATAGGCTAGTTTCAAAAAGTGGTCCTTTTGAGGATCAAATTCGGATAAGGAGGGTATAATGATTTGAAATGTGTAGCTGGCTTTTAATGAAATAGAGAGCGACAACACTTCATCAAGTATCTGTTCAATTTCTTTTAAAAACTTTAAAATTTTGAAAATTTTGAAAATTTTGGTCAAAGATGCAATGATGAAATCTTAAGTCTGAATTACATGGGTGAAGGTGGAAAGTAAAGTACGTACCACCCACCCTCCACCCCGAACTTAGAAATTTGCTCATCCCAAGAAAACCCTAAATCCAAGATGGAGAAAAATTCATGTCGTTTGGACTACCATATGTGGTTGCATTCCAATCAGTGTGTGTCCTCCATCTGAAAATCTCAAAATGAAGATTAATTAGAACTCAAGATGGCATTTGCGACTTGCTTCAATCACAATTCAACCAAATAGTTCACAAGCATAAGAGAAGTGATTCATATGCAAAGAGTCAAGATTGAGGTGATCTAGAAATAAACCATGATAATTCACTTAGATTTGCCAAAGGTCATCATTTTTAATCTAAAAAGTAGATATTAGGCAAAACCATACTTAGGTAAGAAATTCTAAATTTGGGCAAAATTAGACAAAACAATGCCAAGTTGCCTTCAATCACATCTAAGACTTCATTATGGAAAATAAAGAAAGAAACAAGAAAATATTAGTTAAAACATGCAAAAATGACCAAAAATCTACATGATGTGCAATGCATGGCAAAAAGAGTAAAATTTTTGAAAATTATTTGAAAATTGATAGAAAGTAAACTACATGACATTTCGGCATGCTAGGAAGGTAAAATATAATCTAGATGGAAAAAGGTGGAAAACAAAATTTAATGGCAGATGAAATGCAAAAAGAGTGAATTGAGAAAAAGGGCATACCTCCCTACCACCCCAAACTTTCGAATCATGTTGTCCTCAACATGACACTAAAGTTAGGAGTGATAGGGTAGATGATTACTATGGTGGCTTCGATGGTGGTTTTCCCTGTGGTGGAGTATGATGGTAGTAGGTGTCTTAGTAGTCTGACTGTGGAGGGGGTAGCAATCCTAAAATGCAGATAGTGTGCCCCACCAATCTTCCCCCTTACTAGGGGTTCCTCTGTTCCTGGGCATGCTAAAACTAGTACATGTGGTAGATTTGATACTGCATCTGATGTTGATCTAACCACATTGCATCCTATGTGCGTTGATATCCCTCATGTCCCTAAGAATCATATCTTGTGTGCTCTGAATGCCTTCCAGTTGCATATGTATAGTTAACATGTCATTTGCATTCACTGAAGGTTGTTGTGGCTGTTGTGACATCTCTGCCTCATGTTGCCTCAACCTGTGTGTCTCTCTCTTCCCAATTGTCATCCTCCTCTCAATAGCTGCCTGTGACTCTTCAAGTCCTTCAGGTAGATCTTTGGGCTATTATTTCCATGTATCTCTAGGATGCCCCTCTTCCCACCTCCTCAACATATCCAAAAAATCCAAAGATGGACCACACCCCTCTAGAAGAGGTGTGGCAATGTAGGGGATCTCTAGTGAAACTCTTACACAAGGGGGTTGACCTGTTAGAAAATCTTTTGATCAATCACTAAAATCATGGATGAGTGAGTCAAGTAGTGTAGGTCCACGAGCTTCCCTCCTACCTTGGTGTACCCAGATACATCATGCTCAAGGCCCAGAGAAATTGAGGTCACAATCCCTCCCATAATAAAAGGATTCTTGCTCTTGGATGGGAATGTCTTCATGTGATCAATGATGAACGACCCCAAATTTTCATGCTTTCCCTGCACCATCCATCCCAACACAAAGAGGTATCTCTTAGTACAATTAGCTTGATTCTCATACTGGGCAAAGATGGTGTTCGCCAAGACCTTCTAAATGTATCTCAAGATGGGATTGTGAATCAAACTTTTCTTTGATTTTCCTACCACAAAGTTGCTTTTCCCTATAATCCTTTTCCACATGGATCTATAGTTCATATTGTTTTCTCTATCTGTGCTCACTTGATCAACTAATTTTTCTACCTCAGGGGTGGGAGTGAAAATTCCATTGAGAAAGGATGACGTGATAAGGTCAGTGACATTCCCCAAAGTGACACTAATGGCATCTTGTGAGACGTTCTCTAGGGTTGCAAGGAACTACTATGTAAGCTCAACGTAAGTCTCTTGGACTGTGGTCAACACCTCAAATAACCCAACAGGTTCTAAGATATCCTAAAAAAAATCAAATATACCCAAAGTCTCCATCGTCTCCTAGAAAGCATAGCGAGTGGAAATCACTTGGCGTGTCAAGCACTTTGGGTGCTTTGACATCTTCACCTTCTTGCTCTTACCCTTGGGTGTTGCCTCAAGATGTGCCTTAGGTACATCCTCCTATTGTGCATCTGGCATTGGTTCATATTCATCATCTATAAGTAGATGTTTTCATGCTTGTGGTTGAGGCTGAGGCTGAGGATGTGGTTGTGGTGCCATGGATGTCAAAGGCCATGCTGCTGAAATTGATGGTCGAGCTGAGGAAATTGAAGGTTGGGCTGCTATCTCTCCTATGCTATGCAATCACTTGGATTCCTCCGTCATAGGGTCGATGCTTGCTTCTATATGCGGTGATTATCCTTGTGAATTGGAGGTTGTTGATGGTTGTGGAAGATCTAGAGATGTCGACGGAGCTAAATATGATGCATTCTTGGTCTGACATTCATAGGAAATGACCTCCTTGGTCCTATCCACGGCTTTCTTAGCCATTTTCTTCGTCTTTGACTGAAATTGGTGGAGAAATGTGGGATTTTAGGTATTTTCATAGTTCTACGTATGTGGGGCGGAATGGAGAGAAAGTGGATAAATTAATGGGTGAAATTGTGTGGAAATGATGGATGGAGGTAGGGAATCAGGGGGTGTAATGGGGGTGGCACAATGATGCACGATTTCTCTCATATGTAGAACGGTCGTTCTATCGTGCAAAGGTGAATGAGCAAGTGAAAAGAACAAAATTAGATTGTTGGGTTAAGTATTGGATCAGGCTTCAGCAAGGATGTGCTGCATGACACGGTCATGGTGGCTCACCTACTGCACGGTCATGGCAATCCACCCATCCATTTTGACTATATAGCTACACGGTGGTGCTGCCTTGCACGACTGTGCTGAGTCTGTTCTTCAATTCTTCAATTTCTTGATTTCTCTATTCATTTGAGTGTACCACCATGGCTGTTCCATGGCACCACGGTCATGGTGAGCATTGTGGCAGTTCATTTCAACTCAAATCTCATCAAAACACCGAATCTTTGATCAAAAGTGGTTTTTCACGAATTCGTTGTCTAAGTTTCATCTAATTATCCTCATTTCAACCTGTTTCAAGCTCCTCATCCTTTTGATCACCAAAGTTTTCATCAAATCTATCATCTAGATCTCCTCCTCTCAAATGACCAATCAGACTTTTAAAGTGACCAAGTTTAATATCTTCATGTCGAACTCATCGGGTTGAGGACTTATGCATGTTGATCTTTATCTTCATGTCCATGAAAGAGACTGTAATTATGCCACTATGAACATGTAAATCAGCATCAGTTATAGATAAGAATGGTCTTCCCAAGATGATGGGAATCTTCCTATCATCCAGCTCCATGTCAAGAACAATGAAATCAGCCAGGAACAATGTTGCTCTTTCCTTGTCAATCATCACCAAAACATTATCCACTCTGCCTCTAGGCACTTTGATGGAATAGTGTGCCAATTGGAGAGTGCAATGAGCTGGTTTCAACTTGCCTAAGCCTAGCTCAACAAAGACACTATATGGCATCAAATTCACACTAGATCCCAAATCAAGTAGGGATTTGTCTATGCGATGTCCCTCAATGTATCTAGGTATGAATGGGGCTCCTGGGTCTTTCCTCTTCACAGGAAGTGAGTGTTAGAGGATTGAGCTCACTTGTTCGGTCAACTTGATTCTTTTTGGTATTCTCCATGTTGACCTTCTCTTCACAATGCATAAGTTCTTAAGAAACGTGGCATATGATGGGATCTACTTGATATCATCCAATAATGGAATAATTACCTTCACTTGGCAAAACACCTCAAGAATGTCAACATTGTGCTTTTGTCTCCACCATACTTCTGATGGCTCACCTAATGCCTCAATGAATGGTGGATCACTTTATTTGGCCTTACTTGCATCAACATGATTCTCATGTGGCATGTCATAAACATGAACACTAGGTATGGTAGGACCTACAAATGGAGTCTGAGGTGGAGCACATGGTATCACAAAGTCAACATGCATTGTCACAGAATCATCTTTAGAAATCTCAATCACAATATCACCACTTCGATGCTTTGCTTTGCTTTATCAACCTTTCTTTAACTTGTAGGCTACTCAAGAGTTTTTGCACTCCTTAGAACTGTCACAACACTACCTTTCTCATGGTGTAGAGGGGTAGCATGTTGTGGTTGTGGAGGAGGTGGAGGTGGTACTTGGTATTGAAATTGAGGTGGAGGGGGAAATTGAGGTTGGAAGGTGAATTGTTGAGAAAGTTGTGGTGATGGAGGGGGAGGAGGACTGTAAGGCTTACGATTTTCTTTGAAGTGGTATATGGGCTGCACTTGCATGGGAGGTGGACTATAGAGAACTCAAGTGGAATGCATAGGTCCACTTGCTTCATTGAAACACATTATGGGCCTTGAAGACAATTTCTCTTCTTAGAGAGCAAGTATGGAAGATAGTTGCTCTATCCTCTCCTCAAGCCTTGTCACATTCATTTGTATGTCATCAAAGCTCTTCAACATAGAGAGAACCTCTTCCTCAAACCTTGAGCTATATCTTGGACTTTGTGGTTCCTGGTAGCTATAGGAGTGAGATGTCTTCTTTTCTTCAACATAGAACTCAATAGAATTGACCGAGTGGCAAGGAAAATTTGTCACATGGTTCTTCATGAAGCTCACCATGTCACCAAGAATCTTCATCACTTACGGGCTTGAGTCATTAAGAGTTAGAGATGTCACTCCAAAGGCATTTCCACCATCATTCATCATGGTAGAAGCTCAAATTCTTGAACCTTTTTCCAACTGCTCATACAATGGCCATATCTCCTCAGGTGGCCTAGCCATGAAAACTCCTCCACAATAAGAATCTAATATAGCTTGATCCTTTAGAGATAGACTAGAGTAAAAGGACTGAACTAGCTTCCACAAAGGGATCTCATGGTGTGGGCATTCTCTGAACATCTTCTTAAATCTCTCCCAATCATTGTGAAACTACTCATTTCCAATCTGATCAAAACTCACTATGGCATGCCGCATTTGTGTCAACCTTTCAATATAATAGAATTTCCTTAGGAAGGCATTGTTCATCTCTTCCCAACTCATTATGTCCCTTCTCATATCATGCCAATATTTGGCTTTGTCTTTGAGGGAGAATGAGAACAGGGTCAACTAGATTGTGTCATCACCAGTCGTCGACGTCCTGAAGGTGGAGCATACTTCAAGGAAGGAGTCCAAGTGCTTGTAGGGGTTCTCATATTCTAAGTTGTAGAAGGCGGGAAGGAGCCAAAGAAGACCTGGAGGAATGGCAAATTGCTCCCCAAGCATTCGATCAACTCTACTAGCAATTGGCAATTTGTAATTGCTAGACATGAAGTATTCTTTAAGTGGCTTGTGAGGTGCATTTTGGCCTTCCATCTTGTTTTCCCCGAGTGGCTTGTCACATGCACAAGGCACAACCAAACAAAAGAAAACAAGTTAGAAAGAAAATATGCACAAAGAATGGAAAGAATAAAGAATCAATAATAGCAATAATGAGAGAAGTAGGAAAAAATTAAAGCAAAAATAACTAGCTAGGTCGAGCGCCTCTACGCCCCCAACAATGGGGCCAGAAAGCTTGGTTTGATCCGCCAGAAGTGCACACACAAATCAATTTGTATTTGACTAGATGCACCCCATAAGATCGGGACTCATGGTGGGATCTTTCAAAATTTATAAGGACCTAAACATGCACACTTACTTCTACTAAAACACTAAACTTGCAAGCGCACGGCTACCTGTCGTAAAATAGGAGGGCGACAAGTATAGGGTCGATCTACATGGAGAAAAATGGGCACTAGAGCTAGGTTAGTTTTTAGGCTAGGCTCCTACTACGAAGTCTAGGGTTCAAGGGTTTGATGGTTGATTATTTATTACACTAAGGGTTGAATGAGAAAACAAATTAAAGAAAAGAAAACAAGATCAAAACCTAAGTTAGCCCTAGATAGTTAATTCTACTGACTAAGGAAAGACAAGGCCAGAAATAAAAGAGAAAGCTACACTAAAGAAAGCAAGAAGATGTCCACACTACACTAAGATAGCAAACAGGGCAAAAGATCAATTAAAGACCTAAACCAGCAAGGGTAAAACAATATCAAGGCAAGAAGCTAACTAAGCAAGTAAAGAGCTAACTAAGCTAACACTATCTAAGCAAGAAGGCAATTAGGGTTCTAAAGCAATAAAGGGGTGTGTGAACTATTTATGGGATGCACCTATTAGTTAGGTTGGGGCGACACATGAACATTATGCTTTCATTTAGACTACCAAACCAAACAACAAGTTAGACTCTAATGAATTGCCCTAGACTACTAAATTGGCCATGGATAGGATAGGTTGTGCACAGGGGAACTAGTCACTAACACCTCCTACTACCCTTACGAGGCTCAATCGGGTTAGGTTTTAGATGTAATTTAATTAGAGTCTAAACAAGCCTAGGTTTCTAGTCTAGAGGATCATGGGGTGATTAGGGACTGAGGTTAGTTATGGGAGTGGAAGTGAGGTTTTAGACCTCCCATCACCCACATTCTAGCCTTGAGAGAGCTCTAAGCTAATCACACTAATTTCATCTGAACAAGCTACTTAAATCTCACAACTAGGGTTAGGGGAAGTAATTTTTCTATAGGAAGATGGGTGGGTAGCTAGGAATCCATGAATTGGACCTAGGAACAAATCCCAAAATTCAGACATATAAGTAATTTCTATACATTTCTAGGTGATTTTAAGCACAAACCAACAAGAAATTCATGGAGAATGAGATAAGAATATAACATAATCATTAGAAAACGAAATTACAATGTTTACATATCATTTTCCCCCAACATGGTATAAAGTAACATTTTGAGCCCCAAACAGCCCACATAAGGGGCCTAGCTACTCATAGAAATGCAAAATACAAAAAAAGGAGAAAGAGGTAGAAGAAGACATGGAGCTTAGTGTAGATGGAGAAATCCTCCTCTTCAACTACTACAAGATGTCCTCCTCCTTCCTCCAAGGTGCAAGGGGCATGGAATGATGGTGGAATAGGGTCAAAACACTAGGAAACTAGGTTTTGGTGGTGGAAATGGTGAAATGGAGTGGAATGGAGGTAGAAACAGAATGGAGTGGATAGGGGGAGAAAATGGAGTTATAGGAGTAAGCTAGGGGTGGCCAACATCATTCTCCAGCTACCACCTGGGTATATATAGGTGTGGGGGGAGTAATAGGTCAAGTAGGGGTAAAGTGGGAAATGTACTGCAAAAGTAATTGGGCTTTTGTGAGTAGCACGGCCGTGGTGGTCACCACTACCATGGTGGGGTGGGGTGAGAATGGTCGTGGTGGAGTGGAACGACTGTGGTGAGCAACGGGGAAAATCACAATAACATGGTCAAGTTTGTACTTGAAGTTTCACAAATATGGTGGGGGCAAGAGTAGCACAACTGTGGCGGTCACCACAGATTTAGTAGCTTGGATGTGTCTACCTATTCTCTGCTCCACAGCCGTTCTGGCTCTACTACAACACGGACGTGCAAAGTGGCACAACCGTTCTAGTTTCATCTACCACAACCATTGTGAGTGACATGTCTAGGATGATTCTTGCATTACTTGCAGTTGACTATGTTGATTGTAGATGTGCTAACATGACAATTCTGATGTACCACAGTCGTGGCAGTCTCTGTTGCAGCACTTTGACTTGATTCTGTGGATTTTCTTGGACATCTTTGGTTCAATGGAGGTTTGGCCACTAGGGGTATGTTTAGGGAGCCTTAAACTTTAGTTTAGGCCTCTCTAAGGATAGAGAAACCCTAGGAACACTCCTTCTCTCTCTATCTTCCATCCAAGTGTGGCTCAAATGCTTGAAAAACATGCAAATAATGTTCATAAGTGCATTTTACACAAATATGCATATTAGGGGAAAAACATGTAATCCAACAGGTATATATGTGATTGAAATGAAATATGACACAAGATGAAGTCCTAAAATAGGGTTGCATCAAACGCGTGAGAAAAACATGAAGGAAGGATATAATAGTGGAGGTCCGTAGATTCTTACCCAAGTGCCAATTTGACCGGAGGCAGCAGAGAAGGATAAGGCATGCAAGGTGTTCGTTGGAGATGGAAACCAGATCTGTCAGTGTGACTTAGAGAGAAAAAGAGAAAATTGGAATGAGAGAAGGAAGCAGCACAAGTTTCAGTGGTTGATTTTGGTCTCTTATATATAGGTTCAATGGGTGGAAAGAGTGCCCTGTGATTTTGGGGTAGTGTCGGGATTCCATGCCCTAGTGGGTGTTTCTTCGAGAGGGAAAAACGTCCCACTAAATCTAGAATTGTCTAAAGAAAGTTCTGGAGCCAGAGGTGATGTCAGTAGAAGATGGGACTCATCCTAGAGGGAGTCTGTGATCAAATAAGAACACGGCTACTGTGGAGTCCAATTGGGACTGGATTCAAGTAGGAGAGATGCATGTGAAGTGTCTAATGAGTCTGCCTACAATTGGACTCATTCATGCGATCCAACCGAGAGATGTGACAGAACTATATGTGAGCATGACATCAAAAATAAGAAGTGAACCATATGAAATTGAGTTGATTTATTCAAATAATTTCTTATTTAAGGTTCAAACTATATTGAGACTTTCTAAATTCATTATAGGGGGTCAAATGAAGTCAAAATGACTTCAAAATTGGACCACATGTCAAATAAGAAGTCTAGAATCTTCCCATTCATTTAGATTTAGGTTTTGATAACCTTTTGTGTGTCAATATCATAAAGTTCATTATCTCCATGTATATAAATTTAAAAAAAAATCTTTTCCTTAGTGAGTTCAATTTCCTTAGTGAGTTCAATTTGGGATCATAATTCAAGGTATGATGGAATAACTCATTCTATTTGGGTAACTTGCATCCAAATTAGGATTTTGAAAATAAAAGTTGAAAATTTGCACTAAAGACCTTAAATTCTTTTAATTTACAAAAAATGGGATGTTACACCTCGACATGGGTAAATTGCAACTTGGTCCAAAACAAGCAAACAAAGGTCAAACATCATCCAAACAGGACCAAACTGAAACAATAAGCTTGTCACATGTTAACAAAGCATCTCAAAGTATTACATTATGATTCTAAGCATCTTATTAATCAAATCAAGCATACTCAAGAACTAAGCTAGGTCAGGGGCCTTACACTTATACTATTTGATGTTCAAGGATTCTTATGTCACCCTCGTGCTTCCCTACCATGCCAGGTTTGTAGCTACCAATTTTGTTTTCAACCTGGTTGATCTACTAACACATCTACTCCTGTTCAATCTTGAGCACCCCACTCCCGACCCCGATGACCCCATCCCTAAGCCCACCACCCATAGGCTAAGTGTCTTACTAGAGGAAAATGGCGATACTACTGTCCCTCCTCCTCCTCCATCTCGATGTCGCCCCAAGAGGCTTACTACATAAGTTACAAAAGATGATGAGCCTTATGGCTTCTATGAGAACTAGGAGTAGTTGTACTAGATCTAGTCTGAGCAACAATGCCAAGGGCATCAACTCAACCATCTCGACTTGATGTAGCATTCTTAAGAGTCCTTGTATGTTGACTTAGGCCACTACGCCCCCACCAGACCCCCCCCCCTACACTGAGTATGTGGCCCACTAGGCCTACCCTGACCCCAACTCTCCATATTGGGGCCATTACTACTATGATCCTCCCTCCTCTTCTGATCTAAAACTACATCAATCACCACCACAACAGTGATCTTCTTTCCTCCATCTCGGGTACGGGATTTTCTCAGGACAAGTAAAATTCTATGTCTGGAGTGGAGGTGGGTGGTATTTGGCTATTCCACCCCCTATCTTCCCTTCTCTACATTATCTTCTTGTGATTTTAATTTTGCATGTAGTTTGCTTTCAAGATAGTAGTTTTATTTTGTTCATTAATTCTAAAAAATGGTCTTTCTCTAGTCGGCCAATATGAACAGGTTTTGTATCATTGTACCCCTTTAAATGAAGTGAATCTTCTTTGCAAAATTTTTTTTGACAAATTGGCATGATTAGAAAACACCATCTCACGTAGGACTCCAATTTGCATTACTCATTGTAAATGATGGCAAGCCACTACAGCAAAAATATACAATATAGAGGCATTTAATACAGTGGCATTTGTTAAAAAATGCCTTTATATACATAATTTTAGTGGCGTTTCTTATAAAATTGCCATTAAATTAGCGAGTGGAGGTTTAATAGATGGAGCCCCTTAATATCGACATAAAGAAATTGTTATAGCGGCTATTATACATGCCAATTGAATGTAATTGAATCTTGACTTCCGTAAGAATTTTATTTTGCTTTTTATTTCGTCCATAGCTTCACAGACTTGCCAGCTTTTGTTTATTATATCCCTGCCTTCTCTACGCCGGCCCTAGAAATGTCCCGAAAGAAAGAATGAGTATCATTCCTTATCCCCTCTAAGCGGCCGAAGGCTCCACGATCGCCGTGCTCCTGGGAGACATATGGCTTCAGATGTTTTGTAGGGAGTCGCTCTTCTGGCTTGATCAACTACAAGATGAGGGGAAGATCATGACCACTGTGGTGTTCTACACGTCAGAGCTTGAAGATGGAGTCTTTCATCTCTAGCATAACCTTGTCACTGCCATTCTGAGAGTGAAGAGGACGTGGCCAACGAGGCGGCGTTGGAGGGGCTCGAATAGCTGGAGTCTTCTCTGAAGGCCGCTGTCAACATGTTGCAGGACAGGCAATGGTACAGTGGGATGACAAAGCTACTGGAGTGATGCCTGGTTGCTTCTCCCTCAGGATCCATATTGTTGTCACTCCCGCTAACTGCCTTCGATGTACTCTTCTACCCACTCCAGGACCCAGTCCAGCGCGTCTTAATTCTTCTACAGTTCCCCTCGCCACCATTCGACGCCCTCGAAGATGAGGGAAACTTTCTCCGCTACAATGTTTTTTTTTTTCACACTCAGGGGCTCCCTCCCTCTCGCGCTGCAGCGGTTCTGCCCGATTGCCCACCGCCCTGTCCTGACCCCAGGCAACGCCGTCCCCAACTCACTCTGTTATGCCAAGGGCGATTCAGTGGAGCTCACTGTGGCTCACCGGGACAATGACTTCACAGCACTGATAGATGACGAGCCTAAGGACGCCTCTGTACTTTGCATCCTGGCGTCGTCTTCTCTCCCTACAGACAGGTGGTGCGGCCAGCCTGTGTTGGTGCCACAGGTGATGATTTTTGCAGGTGTCACTTGTGGCGTCGCTTTGGGAGTAACAATACACCAGGAGGCCGTGGACGGGCATAACATCATGCAGTTCATGGACCTGGGTGGGGTTCAGCCGAGTGAGGATGCCGACGGGATTGAACCGCTCTGTTTGACCTGAGCATGGTGGTTGCTGAACCGTGGGCTGGCGAAGTCCTTGCTGGAGCTACTTTCGGATTAGAGCTGGAAGGTTGAGATTAGACAGGGGGGGGGGGTTGTCCTCAGCAGCAAGACTACTCAGAGGTCATTGCAGGCCTGACATTGTCCATGCGATATTTTGGGAGCAGGGTCTCCGTCCTAGCATTAGGTAAGGATGTTCAAATTTGTTCATATGAATTTGTACTATTGAACATGAGAAGGGGCGTAAAGGTGATGAAGAGAGGAGCACATAGGTGAAGGGTTTGGTTGGTAGCTGGAGACACTAATCAATGACAAGGATGACATGTACAGGTCGTTCTACAGCAGCAAGCATATGTTCCCTCTGTATCTTGTTGTCTACTCTTGCAAAAGAGGAGCTGCAATCTGGGATGAGCAACATTAACCTTGAGTGAACATGGTTATGCCAGATGCACAATTGCCAACCATGTTGCCTTTTGAACTGTCAATGTTCTTACATCTACTATTGTCGTGGTTTGATTTCTTCACCCTACTTCCAGACTACTTTTCAGAATGTCAAGGAAGAGTGTTGGAGGTTTTCAGCAATGTCATATAAAGAGTCTTGGTAGTGTTGTCCTGGAAGATGATGGAAGAAGTACGAAGAGAGCTATATAGAGGGATGGGTACGTCCTACTTTGTACCTGATGGTTAAGGTACTTAAATAGTCTGGAAAAAATTTCCTGCACAACACCATTTCTAGTTGTTGTTACAGGATAAAAGAGAGAAAGATGGAGATGATTGTGAACATGCAAAGACTATACTGGTTCAACAGGTAAATCTGATTAGTAGACAACTAAATCTTTAATATAAGAATTATAATTATTATTAACCCTACTATATAGAATAATACGTCTTTATGTGTTGATCATTATAATCATATTATAATTGTTTCAATTATCTTAGCATCATTCATGGGTCTATAATTAATCCCTTTTATATGCTATTGTATTTGTGACAACGATATTGTACTTTTTTTATTTATACTCGCGATAATCCACTATTACTTACTTTTAAATTCGAAATCATATTGTGTTTTTAACTAAAATCAAAATAGCATATGCCTGCGAGTGCCTAGAAATAAACAAAACAAACATATTGTAAAAAATACCTTTGTTATCAAGGGCACCACGTGATGCTGCCGTATGAAAGTAGGATAGAGATTTGCTGACTTCATATGAGCTAAAAGTTAACCAAAAGGTTGCCACATGATGATACCATAAGTGATAGGAAATGCTAATGACTTTCTTATGGATGATGTCGGAACCACTCCAGAGGAAGAGCCATTTTAGTGACACATATTGGCAATGTAAATCCTTATGTTTGTACCTCAAATTACATATCCATGATCACCTTTTTTGTTTATGCTTGACAGGTAAGCGTTTGTTGGCACTTTGGGGCTATTTTCGACTCTTGTGTGAAGCAATATATCCAGACTTGTAGCATGTAGAGCCATGGCAAGCCACTACATGAGCATGATGCTTTTTTATACAAGATGCATGTTTTGTTTTTAATGACATTGTATATGATGATTCCTAATAATTCTAATGATGGGCATACATGATCCACATATTAGCAAGTTTTGAGTAGTATATTTTCTATACAATATAGTACAAGGATGAAAGAATATCTTTCTTCTTATAAATAAATCCATGCTAATAGAAAGTTTGTTGACTGAAAATAGGTGGTGGTTATTTTTTACAACTAATAATTGATGTCTCATAGAAGAGTAAGTTTCTTTTTAGATTTCTTAGTGATTCATCAACAATTGACTCATATAGATATACTCATAGTGCACTTTGGTAAAATGTATTTTTGATTAGAAAAAAATAATTTCATCCCCTCAAAGACTGCTTACTCAATCGTGCACTCTATTATTGGTTTAAAAAATATTAACCTAAAAGCCTACCAATCAAATCACATAGTAAGGCTACTTTAGTATCCAATGACATGATCTAACCTAAAAATATTTGTAAATGATTATTGGGCCATCTAATTTTCTTCACCACTGAAAGGTGGTCATTGCCTTAGATATTGGGCACTTGTCATATTGTTTCTTGCTTATGACTCACCCCTAAAAAGAGACTTCAAAATTGTTGTCTTTTTCCTTAGAATTGCATCATATATTTGTATTTTTTACTTTCTAGGTGGATTTCACGATGGAGAGTTCAGATGTTGTTCATGATGCATTCAAGCTTTATCATTGTCATACATTTATGAGGAGCACTATGCTTGTCCTAGGTGGATTGAACCATGCATTTTAGATAAAGAATATTAAGAAGTTTCAGGAACAAAATTCAAGTTTAAATTGAAAGTCATATTGTTACTTGCTCGACTTGCTTTCAAACTCTCATGTAAGTATATTTACATGTCTTTTGTATTGTTACTAATTGCAGCCACACAACATAAAATGTAAGTATCTAATGTTTACTTGTCGTAACAACATATACACATTGACATTTTTAATGAATTTGCTTCTACAAAGTGGACATAAATTTAAGTGGAGGAATGTTAAATTTTGACTTTGAATATCACAATTCAGACTCACAGGTTCCTACTAGTCTTGTTCTTAACTCTAGTAGCATTGTCCTAGTTTCATCTCTATATAAGAGCTTTGTTTCTTTGGTTCATGGTCAAAATGAAAAGCTTCTTGTTGAAACTATGAGTCTTTCTAAGAGCCAACTTTTGGTTATTATAAATCATGAAGCCAAAATAGTTGTGTGATTATGTTTCTATTACTTGCGTAATACTTTGCAAGTTGTATGTTGAGCCCGTATGGCTGTTGTGTGACCATATTGTTTAGTACAAGAATTTCTATTCATTTACATCATAGTTTTCGATTTGAATAAACATGTCAAACGGGTGGGTAGGTTGGATTTGGGTTGGGTTATTGGATTTCGGTCTCATGAGTGTGGGTCAAAAATATCTAGTTTCAAATGAGTGGAACAAAGACAAACCCCTCGTGGGTTATAGGTTGACCTACAAGTGCCAATATGATATGCATTCAATAAAAAGACTTTACAAGATGCCTCTCTAGTGGTAAAAAGAAGAAAAAAAGATAGTGGTCTGCTCATGTTCATTTACGTAAAATATGTCATAAAAGAAGAATCATTGTTATATTGTGAATAATTATTGTAAGTACATTAACCTTGTAAACTTTTTTTATTTGTTTCTAAAATGTGTTACATGAAAGTGTCATTGGAAAGATATCACAACAATATATCATAATATCATCTACATTACGATTGGAATAGTAACCACCGACTTACTGTCTAAACACATGGGGTGCTCCTTCACATCAACATAGAACAAATAGTGGACGTTTGTTGCATCTAATTATAGAACGATACAAGCACTCAAACAACAAACATACATATAGATTACTATTATTTTCAAAGTCCCGCGTGAACAAACGTCTAAATGTGTTGAAAAGAGAAGTAGAAATACTTCAAATAATGAGTAATAACCATAAATACCAATAAAACCACCACAATCATTTTCAGTTTTGCCAATTGCCACAGGATCATGGCAGGCTCAAGTAATTTCTTGTTAAGCCTACTATTTTTTTACTAATAGATTCATATAATATCTATTTAATATCATTAGTTCAATTACTAGGTCACTTATGGGTGCCCACGGGTTGTCTGTGAAATTCATCAACTAAATGGGTTGGTATTGATCTGTGTTTTTAGCAGGTGACAAATTTCATGACTTGAACCCATTTTAAAGGGATAGCCCATGGATTCCCACACATTGTGACCTAGTTTGACATGTCTAGATTTAAAGTAAAAAATAAGCCTTACATCGGGTGTAAGCCTTGTAGTGTCATTCACACACACCGCCACCGCCACCACCACCGCTGCCATCTCCGTAGCTGCCACCACCACTACCACCACCACCATAATATAGATATACATATGTTCATATAAAACCATTAATAGAAAAGTGATTTTTAAGTTTTTCTTTATAATGGCAAGGAGATGTAACATTGCACTGGCTTCTCTCCAACTTTGAGCATGATAACCTTACACGTAAATAGCATGTATTCACCCAGTCGAATATTGACCTTTTAGATATGTTTTTTCTCTTCAAGTGACATAATAAAATTATGAGATAGGAATTTTATAACTTTGAGTAATTTTTAGTTTTCTTGTCAAGCATATCTAGCTAACTGTCATTATTTTTTATGGAATAGATATAGACAATTCTTGTTCTTCAATGCGCTCCTTCAAAGTCAGTCCTTACTCGATGGGACTAAGGTAAGTTATAACACTTTTATTACTTTGCTACTCTATCTTTGGCTATTGTCATTTCTTACATCCAAGCATACAACGGTTATAAGTCATATTGAATTATCATGGGCATTGTTTTGTAGGTACATATGGAGCCTTGGATGTACTATCATTGCAATGGTTACCTCTAAAGAAATAGAGCATGGTCTTGTCTTTTCCTAGCCTTTATTAGGAGCCCAAGTTCTTGAAGAACAACGATGTAAAATTTATGAAGAATATTCCCACCAAGCACAAGTTCTAACTGTCAAGTCAACAATATACAATAAGTAAATCTGAGAACATCTAGCCCACATGTGTATGCCTATTCATCATATCAAGGAAGAGATGTTCAAACGATGTACAAACTATTGTACTAGTTGGAAGTTATTTCATGAATAATGTATCATGAGTGTTGTATTTAATAAAAGGGGCAAGGTAAAATGTCCTCCCCATGTAACTTTCATTTCGTTACAAATATTTTTTTTTTATATTAAGAACATATACGTTGGAAAATATGAGTTCAAATTTCAATTGGTGTTCATTTAGAAATCCTGGTAATGAATTGAATAATAAATCATTACAAGGCAATAAAATAGCATAATACACAATAAGTTTGCCATTTGTGGCATTTTTTACCTGCCATTATACTCATTTGAACAAATTTCTACAACATCATAGTACACAATAATGGCATTTTTATAAAAACCAATTGATATAATAGTGACATTTTCATAAAAGCCAAATGATGTTTTAGTGGCATTTATTTGACACTTATTGAAAGCCACTAAAGCTAAACATTTAGTGACATTTATAACTCATGTCACTATCTCTCTAGTGGCATTGGTACTAGAGGTATTTATTTAAGTGTCAACAACTGCCGCTAAAGATTTTTAGTGGTATTTATATTTTTAGTGGCATTTAGGAAATGTCACTAATAGATAAATTTGTTGTAGTGAGCCTTATTGCATGGATAAGAATCAAGCACAATGTTCTCTATTTTAAAATTATATATTATCTTGACATATCTCTTGTATGATGTGGCGTAGTAGTCAAACTGATGGGACGAAACTCCCTAAAAAAATGAATGTTTTAAAAGCATAAGAACACCTCCTTCCACCATCTTCATTTTAGAAAGAAAAATCAAAACCACCTTATGCCAAACCCCAAGTTCGGGGTGTCATGCCTTCCCCTGTCTCCATTCCTCCATACCCCTAGTAAATCTAATAGGGATGTACCATCAAAAGTTGCTAAAGATCACACCAAAAAAAATGTGGTCAATGTAATCGCAATCCATGAATAAAAAGATCTGAAGTCCAATAAAGGAGGGATCATCTTCTTCCTTGCCTCATTCATCATGTTCTTGTGCAACATTTATAATAAAAGTGGGAGTTTCAAAGTAAAGTAAGATGAAGTATGTTTCTTACAAAGCCTTGATATATAAAAAAGCTATGAAACATGTTTTAGTAGGGAATGAAGAATTTTGTATTTTGTGATTCTAGGACATTGGGTCGCTTGGCCAATAAGGAGGTAAAGAACAAGGTAATGCTATAAGGGTGAGGAAAGACATATTGCTAGTTCAAATTGGAATTATTTCCTTGGGGATGAGCAAAAGTTTAAGTCCAAGGTATTTTGATGAATGTATATTCATCCACTTTTAGCTGCATCTATTATAGCTTTTCCAAAGGAGTTTATTTTGCTTTTGTCAATTTTCTCAAATAATTGCAATTTTCTCACACATTGACCATTAATGAAAATTCTTATCATTTTTCACTCATATTTTGCAGATCTACCTTCACTCGCATTTCAGAAACAAGAACTTTTTTAAAGATCTGGAAATCAAGGACCAACGGCTTCAAATTTCAATATTTCGATCTTCTCAGTACTTGAAATGATCAGTTCATGCAGTGAACCGATCATTTCGGTCATACATAACATTGCACCCTAGGGTCCCAAACGGTCGTGTCATCTCATCTCTTGGCTCAACCTTTCTACACTGGCTATTCAATAGTCAAAAAGGGCATTCCACACATTCAAATAGCGCGGGTCAAGATGCAAAATAGGTATTTCAAGGTTTCCAAATGTCCAACTCAAATTTCTTAGTGACCAATTCTAGGTCAAATGATGTCACCACCCTATTCTTATGGTTTTAACTTGCTTCCCTGATCTAACACCTCTCCAAATAAAAACCTATCGATTCATACGGTGAAGTGATTGGTTGACAACCCGCATTCAGACTCCTTCAGCGGCCTCCAATCATTCTTTTTCTCTCCCCCCCTTAGGGTTTCCTCCCCTATTTCTAGTCTATGGCCTCATTTCTTCCTTTCATTGTTCTTACATTGAATTCAATGATCGTGAGTAGTTTCCTATATCAGGGCATGGGGAGTAGCCTCATAGCCATAGTTGATTAGATCCATTTCTATATGACAATATTTTTTAGATGGTTTTTGTTTGGATTATTGCCGACTTGAATGACTTGATCTCTTATTTTTGTAAAATTTTAGTCTTGGGTGATGAGACCTCAGAACCTAAGGCTCAGAACAACCAAACAAATGCACAAAGATTTGGATGATATCTCAGAAGAATCTTTTGTTGGGAAGTTTGAGCAAGGATCATTAAACACCAAGATCAATGGGTCTGTAGGTAGTTTGTAAGGGGTGGGATCCTAGAGGAGAACCACTCCCTACTAGAAATAAAAAGGCAACATCCCTTGAACCAAAAACCACTAATTGTTTTACCAAAGAGATGATAACCAATTCATTCAACATGTATGTATCATAAAATCAAAAGTAGTAGTGGAATATAAAGTTCTAACTATTACAAAGCTTAATAACATTATACAACTCTCCGCCATACATAGATGTGTCAAAAGGAAAACTCTAATCAATTAAGGATCCTATTGAGGGTCATCTAACCACCTCTTCAAAGTCTCCCAAAGCTCAGCTACAAATTTGTTGTCCAAATTTACCTTAATTATCCTCTCCTTACACTAAACCCTGGGGATGGAAGCATACCCCACAAAAGGAGAAGAAATGGTAAACATTAGCAAAATCTAATATGTGCATACTTAACATAGGAATTTGAGCAATATATGGAATAAAGGACAACAAAATAAATGGCTTCACATACAAAAGTAAAGGATTACCCAATCGAGCTTAAATGGAAAGAAAATCAATAAAAGAGAAAAAAAGACCAAAGTATAAGAATAAGGCATCCATGTGTTTCATTTGTTACAATACTAAACAATATAAACATGTAGGTAGGAAATAACACATCTACCACAAACATGAGGTGAGCGGGAACTATATACATCCACTCTAAATATAGAGTGGGTAAGAACTGTATGCATCCACCCTGAATAGGATATACACATCTACTCAAATATATTTTCATATGCAGGAGTTTTTAACATTCACATTCATATGTGGGAATGTTCAGATCCACATAAAATAACATGTAACATTATACTAGCAGTCACCACTTGATAGGTAACAAAAGAATGAGCAAGTATAAACAAATAAGGATGATGAGAACATCCATCAAGTATAAAGTGGGATTAGAGGATCCATGCCATCAAATAATGTGTCATATAAACATCTAGTACCAAGGTGGGCAAAGATGCACATACCACAAAAGAATGTTCCACCATGAGAAAAGCATAATAAATAGTCCAAAAGAATGTCCAAGAATCATAATATGAACACAAGATCAATAACAATATAATGTACTTCACATGAGGCATATTTTCCAAAAGAATAAGATAATGTGTAGGCTAATATCTATAGGACCAAGAGAAATATAAATATAGGTTATTGGTAAAAATGAATAATAGTGGATGCAAACATACCTCTCTATAGAGTCTAACAGTTCAAAGTCACTCCTAGATCCAAATCTAGGTATCCAAAGAACCTATAATTATGTATGTGAAATTACAGTTAGAATTACATTGATTTCACAAACCCTTAACGTCAGCTTTTTCTTAATATGAAAATTAGGTTATCAAAATCATGTCATATTTTAGTTTATATTATTCAGAGTCCAAAACTTGTTTTATTATATTTTTCTGACTTATAGATATTTAGTTATGAATTTTACAAGTTATTACTTATTTAGATTAATCCATTAAAATTACTTATTAGTAAACATTATATTTAGGTGAAAAACCAACATCATTAGAAATCTTACTTTCTTATGAATTTATTAACTATTTATTTGTAATTCTTGGCCCAATAGAAAAATAGTTATGAGTTTTATAAATTCGATCAATCAGAAAAAATTAAAAAAGCCACATCAGCATATATCTTGTGAAAAACAAAGAGAGAGAAGGAGTGGGCCGCATGATCTTAGTTAACCAAATTAGGGCTTGCCAACTCAGCCAACCCCGTGGGCAGCTGGGAAAGTTGCCTCAGTGCTGAAATAAAACAAATCTCACATGAAATGACGATTTTTCCCCTATGGAAATACATAAATGAGAAATGAACAAGAGGGCAATCCAGAGAAAATGTCTTGGGGATTCAAACCCAGCGAACACCTCACCAGGAAGGTGATGAGCAAATCAAGGCCAAAAACAAGGTCAAAAATGGGATACCATCAAACCCTGCAACCCCACCAGAGGCATCGCACAGAGGCCACGAAGCCTAGGAAGCAATCCCTGACTCAAGAACACCAGCAACAACTAACCATGCCAAGCATCTAGTCAGGGAAACAAGGCTCTAAGGAGAAACTTGGAATCTCTAAATTGGAGAAAATTCCACACAAAAGAAAGCACACCAGGCTTTAAGGACAGAATAAGAAGTCAACGAATTCAAAGGCCAGATCTAACCATGCCCAAACTGTCTCGGAGGCAAGAGAAATTATTGGTTCAAAAGCTCAAGGTTGGAAAACAAGACAAAGAGATATTGATAGAGGTTTAAGGTAAAGGAAAGAAAGCCTAGGTTTTAAGGGTGCTTACTGAAGTTCCAATTGCGTCTGAGATGGTGGCAAAGAGTACGTGGAGGGGCTGGTAGCTAGAGAACCAAATCGGAGTAAGTCTAGGCATTTGGGGCAAGGGGGGACCCAATTGGAAGAGGAGGAGAGTTGGAGAAGGGTCATTAATGGATTCTAGGTACTTTCTTGAAGGTGAGAGGAAAAAAGCACACATCTACAAAAAATGGTGTAGAGAAGGAAATTGGGCATTTTCTATATATAGGGTGCTAGGGCATGAGCAAGGGGATTGCAAGAGGAAACCAATGGAAAAGGAATTTCGAGAAACTGATGACTGAGGAGAGAGAATGGATGTTGAGAAGATTGTGCCCACTGTTCACAGATGGTCGAACTCCTACTCAAGGTAGGAGATGACTCTAGAGCCGTTGGATTGAAAATTGAATGGTCTAAATTAAGAGATTAATTGAATTAGGAACCAAGGCGTGCGACAGTGTGACAAAAACAATTTAATAAAGTGACATTGCATTTAATTTCTTTTTTCTCTTTCTTCATCTAAGGGTTCAAACATTATCCAAATTAAGTGAAATTTTGCACAGGCAAATTAAGACATGTAGATTCTGATTAAGCACTTAGATTTTCGTTTTGGATACTTTTTGATGCATTATTTAGTCAAATCGTAGTTTCTCTTTCCTCATGCATTGATGACATTAGAATTATCCATATTTGGTGAAACTTTGCCAACTAGTTATTTTTGATGTTTTGAATATGAACTTACCCTTATTTCTATATTTTGGAGTTATTTATCTTTATTATTCCACTTATATGGCTTTTTCACATTTTCTCTCTCCTCAACTCTCCTTATGTATTCAAGGTTGTCCAAACTAGATGAAATTTGAAACGTAGGCTATGTTTAGTATGTATATTACAAATTTGAAGTTTGTTTTCACTTTTGTGATTTCTTTTTAGTAGATATTCCATATTTGACATTTATGTCCCTTTATTACATTAGTTATCCCATAAATCCTTATAAGAACCATCATTCCTATAATTATGTTCCAAAACCTCATATTATTCTCCTAAGAGTTATGTGTGGTTATTTTACACGAATTATTATGAAATATCCATTTATCACATGTGACATATTTTATGTGTCTATTATTAAGCCTAAGACTAATGTGAAAATATGTATTAACTCAAGAGCATTTTACTTAACATCTTTTAGGTCTCAAGTTTACTTGGCTAAGACAAAAAGGTCAAAGTGATAGGGTAGGGTTTAAGATCTAGTTCATTACAACACACCCCCTTAAAGGGATTTCGTCCTCAAAATAAAAAAATCCATATAAAAGCAAACAAATATTCACCACCCCTTAAAGGATTCATCTTATTAAGTCAAAACTATACTTTAGGTACAAAGGGTTCCATTAAATTTCCTTACATCCATCCATGCAAAAAGGAAACATTAACTTATAAAACCTAACTATGCATCACCTTGTTCATGTTCCTCCTCATGAACTTCTTCACAATCTAAAGCAAAAACTCTTCCAACTCTTCTTTCTACAGGTCTTCTACCATTATTATTTCCATTATTCTGATGAGGTACTTGAGGTTCTTGTTGTTGAGATGGTACTTTCCCATTATGAAGCTTGGGGAACTTAGGTCAATTGTGCCTAGGTTCATTGTAGTAATCACATATCGATAGCCTATCCTTTCCTTGAGTAACAGAGTCCTCAGATCGATGATCACATTCAGGGTGTTTCCTTTAATGATTGTTCTCCTTGTGTGATTGGAAACTCGGATATGATTTCATAGCTAAGGCATTATCCACCATCTGTTGAAAGGCCAAGGGTAATTGTAGAATAAGAGCACGACCCACATTATAGTTAAGTCCTTGAAGGAATAGGTCAGCCCTACATTCCTCAATCAAACCAACTTCATACATTCCAACAGTAGAAACTTTTGTACAAATGCAGAAATAGATAGGGAACCTTGATTCAAACTATAGAACATAGCTTCCTTCTTCTTTAGAGCTACAGTGCAGATGTACTTTCCACAAAAAGCACCAAAAATGGCTCCCAAGTCATGGTTGCGATATCCTTGCAATTCCATTCCACAAAACTCTAGTTGGTCCATCAAGTACATAAGAAACAAATATGACCTTCTGGTGTGCAAGACATGTCATATCATCGAAAGTCCTCTCTTGAGCTAACACCCAATCATCAGCTTTATCCTCCATCTCTAGCTCTCCTTCACCCTTGAAGTAGGGTGGTTGAACCTTCATGAACTCCACGATTGAGTACTCCTTAGGTTTGTCAAACACAAGTGGGTTGTTTAACTTCCCTGCCATGGCTGTGGAGAGAAGCTATCTCACAATGGTCAACTCTTGTTCAGGAGTGATGACTATACCCGTGTTAGAAACAATAGAGGTTGGGGATTCCTATCCTACTGATGGTCCATTGCTGGTTGGAGGAGTACCTTGAGTCACTGGAGTGGTAAAGGGTGGATCCATCCTTGGCATCCCAAACCTAGGGTTCTAGGGCGTCTCATAGTCGGACATGTTGTCAACAGTTGAGTTATATCCCGCCATGAGATTTTGCCTACACAAGGCAAGTGTACTAGGTATATGCAACCTAAGATAAATGTAAACATCCTAAGGGAGACAAGATTGAAATAGTTAGACAACTGACAGCCACTGGCTTTGATACCATGTTGTATGGGGTGGGATCCTAGAGGGGAACCACTCCCTACTAGAAGTAAAAAGGAAACATCCCTTGAATCAAACACCACAATTTTTTTTATTAAAGGAATGATAACTAATTCATTCAACATGTATGTATCATAAAACCAAAAGTAGCAGTAGAATATAAAGTTCTAACTATTATAAAGCTTAATAACATTATACAACTCTCCACCATATATAGGTGAGTCAAAAGGAAAACTATCTAATCAATTAAGGATCCAACTGAGGGTCATCTAACCACCTCCTCAAAGTCTCCCAAAGCTCGATTACAAAGTTGTTGTCCGAATCCACCTTGATTATCATCTCCTTGCACTAAACTTGGGGATGGAAGCATACCCCATAAAAAGGAGAAGAAAAGGTAAACATCAACAAAAGCTGGCATGTGCATACTTAAAATAGGAATTTGAGCAATATATGAAATAAAGGACATCAAAATAAATGACTTCCCATAGAAAAGTAAAGGATTACCCAATCAGGAATAAATGGAAATAATCTCAATAAAAGAGACAAATAAGACCAAAGTATAAGAACAAGGCATCCATGTGTTTCACCTGTGACAATACTAGACAATATAAACATGTAGGTAGGCAATAACACATCTACCAAAAATATGAGGTAAGCGGGAACTGTATACATCCGCTCTAAATATGGAGTGGGTAGGAACTATATACATCCACCCTGAGTAGGAAATACACATCTACTCAAATATAGTTTTATATGTAGGAATTTTTAACATCTGCATTCATATGTGGGATGTTCACATCCACATAAAATAACATGTAAAATTATACTAGAAGTCACAACATGATGTTTAATAATAGAATAAGCAAGTATAAACAAATAAGGATGATGAGAACATCCATCAACTATAATGTGGGATCAGAGGATCCATGTCATCAAACAATGTGCCATATAAACATCCACTACCAAGGTGGGCAAAGAAGCACATATCACAAAAGAATTTTCCACCATGAGAAAAACATAAGAAAGAGTCCAAAAGAATGTCCAAATAGGATAATATGATCACAAGATTAATAACAATATAATATACTTCACATACGGTATATTTTTCAAAAGAACAAGATTACGTGTAGGTGGGTTTGGGAGTGCCCGCGGTGGCGGCCACTCAGGGTATGGAGGAGGACGGGGGGCTAGACCCCCAGAAGAGAGGCCACCCGGGGCTGAGAAGGACTCATGTACACTACTGAGATCGTTGGGGATCAACATGAATTACAAGAGCTATGGGGGAGACAAGAACAGTGAGTCGGGAGAGACTTTCCATGATGTGAGAATGGAGGTCAAGAGTCCCAGTTCCTCAACGGCAGAAACATTTCCTTCGTTGCCTACCCAGGAGCATCGAGGAGTCTGGCACAAAACGTCCAACCCAATTTGTACAAGAACACAGTGGAGGGAGGAGATGTAGGGAAGGACCAAAGGAGACCGCTCACCTACATTGATATCATAATCACATAGAGAGGGGACCAGTCCTGGTGATTAAAGAATCGGAAAAAATTGATATGTTGTAGCCCTAGACATATGCAATTCTCATGAAGCTTATGGGAAAGGAGATTGGTTTCATGACTCTCAGGGATAAGATTTGATAGATAATTTAGGTGTAAACGTCGTTACATGCAACAACAAACAGTTGCAAATAATTAACAATTGCAGATAGATCAAGATAAGATATACAAGAATAAAACATTGTAGGAGAACATAAATAAAAGAGTAAGAAACTCCTGACCGGATTGTCTCGTTGAGAAACAAGACATGTATATTTGTATATACATATGTATCCTTAATGAAATCATTTCCTTGCAATTCTTCAGATAAGCGATGTTCTTCCAGTCCATCCAGTCATTAAGAATGCATCAAGTCTATATCCTTGGCTCGTCTCGCTAACGCTTGACGCCAAGTCACTCCGCATGTCTTCTTGCGTTTAACGTCGCTTTTCCGGCACGTCAAATTGACGCTGAAATATTTGCACCACCAGTGCAGCCCAACGATCACAGGTACCACCACCCAGATAGATCGTGTCAAAATAATAGAAGGATGACATTGTTTGTCTCATTCAAGAGAAGGATTTCCATGAGACAACTTTTCTGAATACTCACTTCATTCCAAAGACAAGTCTCCACAAAGTAGCAATTCAGATGGGCAAAGAGAAAGAAGAGAAAAACTCTGTCAAAGGGACACATCTCTCGTCTCTTGCAAACGGCGGCTGACGGATGTGCCTTATGCAGAGAGAGACTTTGTTGTGTGTCCAACCCTATTGACATGTTTCCCTATTTATAACTCTTTCACGCCCCACGTCCTAATCCTAGATGGACACGATCACTCGATCACTCTTATACACAAAACATACATATCTTAATCGTTAAGGAAAGGAGACCATTAATTATATAAATAATTAACTTCATCTCTTATTCACATAACAGAAAGATGCTAAAACATTTCAGAAAGATATAATTAATTAAATCAATAATTAATAACGTGATTACCTCTTTATACAAAAGGAGTAACTTACATTTCTTTCCATTATATACTGGCTGCACTACATTGGGCTTAACCCATGCTAAATAATAACTACAAAAGTTATATATCTAACAATCTCCCACAAAGTCCAATGTGTAGTGCCCTGCCAAACTGTTACGACCCCACCTCCCGATAACCCCCAATTAAGGGAGACCGAGAGGTCGAAGCCGCACCCATGACTTCCGGATCAAAGGTTCAGTAATTAACTAAGAATAATTATCAAATTTTAACATACTAAATTGCAAAGCTGTAAGAAAATAAACTTTGCATACCTTTTGAAATTTTGGATTTCTAACTTCTATCCACTTAATGATTCTATACTAAGTAATCATCCTTGTATTTTTCTTCATGTATTTCACAATGTGACGATTTACTGTTTGTTCTTTTGGCTTGTACCTAAAACGCCGACAAACAAAACGTCGGTCAGCCGAAGCTGGTATGTGGGGAAAACAATAAACATGCAACTATGATAACAATGTAATCATTCAATTAATCATTTAACAACCAAGATTATGTTTTAGATATAACTCCGCGATCCAAGGGTACCCTATCCTCTGTGTTGTCCCCATTAAACCCCTCATGATCCACCTATAAGTGAACCAGTTTCTAGGGTTGAGTCACATGGAACTACTCATAGGTAGACCACTCCTTAACTCGGGGTACGCTAAAGAGTCTCATGGAACTACACGTAGGTAGCCCAGTTTCTAACTCACGGTAACCTAGACCTTGCTCTAGGATTACCCCTTTTTTAGCCTTTTCAAAGTAACAAAGGTGGACCCGGATCTAGCCAGTTATATATGTACCTTTACAGTGATAATCGTAGTCACTTTATAGTTGCATGAAATAAATAAACATCCAACAGTTTGATTGCATTCAATGGGATTAAACATTCAGGAATCCACCGGGAAACTAAATCGGTTATTCATAATTAACCACATACCTGATTTGATGAGTCATGCAGATTATTGAACATATACTTCATGTATATACAATCAAACCAATCAACAGATCCAAGCAAGTAATTCAATCATCTCATAATTCCTGAAAAGAATATGTACTCTATTTATTACACACTCTATCAAGAATCTACTTTATTGACTTGGATTCTCTTTCTAGGGTTTCTAATCCGCATTAAGGTTCCATTAATATCCATTAGGGTTTCTTAGATCAATTTCTCAAACTTTATCTCTTTTAGGTTAACAATCCCTAAAATACTCTTTTCTACTCATATAAACCCTAATTGCTCAAATTATCCATTTTAATAGTCTTTTATACCCAAATTGACTTAGGATCATTATATTCCTATTTATTCATGGATTTGAACCATTAAAACAATTAAAATACATATTAATCTAAATTAGGGTTTTCAAGCTCATTAATGCATATTCATGCACAAAACCCTATATTAAGACATATATATAAAAGATCATCTTTTTAGATCCTATTTTCACATTTATCAACAACAGGTTAATATCAACTCTAATGATCCATTAAACCCTATAAAACACTTTATTTATTTCCAAAATAGGGTTTCTTAATCTTTAATTCATTAAAGATGATATTTTACACTACTTTTTGAATATCATGCAAAATTAGGCTTCAAACATAATTTATTTGTATTCCTCTCGTTCTAAGGATCAAATTTCATATTTTATGCATGTCCATACGAGCTACCTATATTTAATTATGATTTTTGCAAGAAAAAGGTACCTCTCGACCAATCAGGTGGTGCCACGTCACTTATCCCATGCAAGCGCTTGATTTGGAAAATATAACTATTTTACTATTTTGTCCCACGGTAAGTTGGTTGGATCCTAAGCCCGCGGAGGGGCAAACCCGTCCAACGGGTCTTAGCCTTCTTCCTCCTCGCGCCAGCGGCAGGCTGCCGCCCTAGCGGCGGGTTTTGTGGCTTCTTCTCTCAACCCGGGACCTCCACGACCATCGAGGATCGATTCCCTACCTCCTTCATGCCCCTTTGTAGGTGCGGCTACCTCGGGTATGGCCGCAGTGGCCGGAAATAGGCTCCGCAAGCCTGCGGCTCACAGCCCTGCTGCAGCCGTCAGGTGGGGCTTCATGCGGGCTGACCTCCCTTCCTCAGAGCACGAAGGGCACCACCCTTAATCCTTCTATGCCCGCCGCCTTTCCCCCACTCAGTAGCGCCCGAACTATGGTCGTAAGGGCGCAGTTCCAAAAGAACCGGACCTGCAACCTGCACCTGATTTGCAGCTCTCCGGCAGGTGCTATGTGGGGTCAGGTTGAGCAGGTGAGGGTCCAGATCCTCTGTGGTGATGTGGGAGCGTCTCTCTTCCATCACAGACTCCATCATGGCTTCTTGTCATTCCAGGGGTCGCACTACCCCCTCCCTTGGTTAGGGTTTTGAAAGAAGAAGAAAAGGGAGAAGAGAGAAAGGGATGCAGGGATCTCTTGGGCTCGACCCAAGGGTTCTAACCTCTTATAGAGAAGGGCACGAAGCCTTAGGTGGGGGTATCCACGAGTTACCAAGCCCCTCTTTTAAGGAAACTCTTTTTCCTTCAATGTGAAGCAAGTGTCTCTCTCTCTTTCTCTTTCTCCTAATTATCTTCTTTGATAAACATTATTCCATGGATAATTTAGAAATACAAAAAACATCTCCCTTAATCTCATTAAACTTTCCCTTTAATTCATTGGCCACGAATTTATATTCTCTTTTATTAGAAAATACTTCCTTTCTATCCTATCACCAAAATCCATTAATAATGTATCACATTATCCTCTTATTTTACAATTTTAGTATTTTCTCTTTCCTTCCTTTTTATTGGGACTCCTTGGATCCCAAGGAACTCTATTATTTTGAAATTCTTTTTATTGGATACTTATCATCCTTCTAGAAGCATCTTTATGCATTATTTCGCATTATCTTGTTTATTTCTTATTTAAATATTCCTTTTTGAGGATTTCTCATTACCTTTCTTTTATTTTCCTCATTGCTTGTTCCTTTTAACATAAGCAACCTCATGGATACGAAGTTTCCCTAAGAAATCTCATTTATGCCTCTTTTCACTCATTTTCCACATTATATCATTATTTCAACTTATTTCTTAATAAAGAAATTCTTAATTAAACTTTTCTTTCCTTATTGCCTTCTCTATGCAACTTCGGACTCCATGGAATCCAAGGAACCCAAGAGGCACGAAGTGCTCTTTGGATTTGCCTTCTAATGGTTTCCACATATTTCTTTTCTTAGAAATTCGATTATTCATTTACTAATTGAATTTCCTCATTATTTGGGCCCAATAGCCAATAAAGCCTACAACAAAACCATCAAGGCTATTGTAAACGAAATTCATTTATTTGAAACAAATTATATCATTATTTGTACAAATATTCTTAATATGAGAAATCACATTTCTCGCCAAAGGAACCCAAAATTTGGGGTTGTAACATCCTTCCCCTCTTATAGTAATTTTGTCCTCAAAATTCTATCAAGCACACAAACAATTCAGAATAAGACTTTTCCATGTCCATCATTAGCCCCTATGTGGCTTTTCCGTACTTATGGCGCATCCAAAGAACCTTTATCATCACATATTCTTTTCTCTGAGTTCTTTCATCCTGGCGTCTATAAACTACACAGGTGACTCAGGCCATTTCAGCCTCCCTTGGGGCTCACTAGGTTCATTTCTCAGCACATGGTCGGGGTACCTCACATAGTGCTCTAAATTAGACACATGGAAAACATCCCACATTACTTTACCCTGAGGGGTAAGGTCAAACTTAACCTTCTCCACCAAACTATGTCAAAACAACCCATGCATCGGGGACTCAGCTCTCTTAGCTATAACTTAGAGGTGTCGGATTTTCATGTCACATACTCTCCCATAGTGAATTGCATGTCAGTCTACTTTGCATATGCTCACGACTCCCATTGTCTCTAGGCTCGTTTCATCCATTGCACGATCAAAGCGACTTCATCTAAACGCACTGTGGTCCTTTTCTAACCATCATGTAGTCCTTTCACCAACATCACCTTACTGAAGTGGTGACCGACATAACCTCTCTTACAGAGCTTCTTTAAATCATGTTACTGGCTATGGTGGTCATCATCACATCTTTCATAGGACAAGAACTGTCTCTACCTATCACCCTAAACGAGCACATATGCTCTCATCAGACCCTTTAGTCTGGATCATACTAACCATTAGTTTGGGGTGATAACTGTACTAACATTGAGTTCTTCATGTACCTACTTCCACCTTTTGGAAGGGAACCTTTAGGTCAAACTCAAAAACCTTTGAAATTGCTTCATAGTTGAACCATCTCTCTCCCATGAGTAGTTCAACCAGATCTGTCCCTTGACAGAACTCTTTCTTTCTCATGTCATCTAGGTAAGGCGAACTATCATAACCCATATTGTATCTCGACCTTCCTTGATTTAGGGGAGACGTACAACATCCATAGTGATGAACTCCCTTTCTCTTTTGGGGACTCTTTATCCTTTATATCCTTGCATGGGGTTACTGGTGTTCGTCCTTTACCCTTGGCTTGCATGGCCATATACCACATGCATCTTTATCTTAGGTATTAAAGTACCACTATCACTTATTATCTTGGTAGTACCATGGTATTAAGTCATGATCTCATCTATTGTCATGATCCCTTAAGATAGATTCCTCAGAAACCCTAATTAAACCATGCTAGTCGGGGTTTCATCACCTTCTTTTCCAAAGAAGTGCACTTGAGGTTCTACCACCATCCTTTCATCGTATCAAGGACTAGACTGGCTAACCAAACAACTTCTTAACTTTTCAAAGTATCTTGTTACATCTGAGTGTTATCCAAACACCTCTCCTTTTCAAACTTAGGATTAGCCAAACAACCTCTTCTAGCTCTTAGTCAAACAAGTCAGATGTATCTCAACCAGAGCATCCATTACCACTTCATATCCGTAGGTATTAGGTAACCTTGAAGACATACACTTTCATGTATTTCACTTATCATATTACCTCAAACTCTATGTCTATCTCCATTAAGAACACTCTCTGATTTCATCATCATGGTGATCAAACTCAACCTGGTATAACTTGTAAGTTCCACTTAGCTCATGATAGAAACATCCTCATAAGGTGACTACCTCATTCCTCTTAGTGTTTGCAAACCATCCATGTATCATTCACTTTACCAGGGTAGGTTATCTTCTCTATCCCTATTTCTCGTGGCGACGTTCCAACCTACATCATCTCTTATCCTTGGTGTATGGCATGCGTAATGTCCTATCTCTCACCCCCATAACAAGAGGAAATAAGCATTTGGATGCAGTCCAAATACATAGTTCTTCCTGTTCCAAGAGTAGAGATGGTACATCCCACCTTGTCAATACACCTTTTCATCTAAGTTGCAACGTGCCACATAGGTCTCTACATCACAGACATCATGATAACAAACTAATCTTAAACCTACTGAGATTTATATCCTTGGTCATCTCCTCTAGGTCTATAGGGTACCGACTCTTTTGGGATCATCCCTCTTCCCACATGCATCAAGAGAGTGCCCTACTCATCTGCCCTTTGGGTCCCATGAGTTCATGAAGGTGATCAATCTCCTAACCCATGGCCCTCAGACAATGATAGCTGTTACCTCCCGACCCTATGGTCATGTGCAACTGGGGAAAAAGGTAACTCCTACTTTCATCAGTCTTATCCCTACCTGACCCTAGGATAGACGTAGGATTCTCCATCATAGTACATGTTCACTTAGAACCTTATCCAAGTCTTCATCATCTCTCTTTTTGCATTCCTGGGCTGGTTTTCTTCCTTTCATCAAAATCATGGCAACCTGCCTACCTTGGTCAAGCCCCATACCGGTTACCTCAATGGTAACACATTCATATGCAATTAGAGATGAATACCGATGGGTCTATAGGTTCATTCTCATACCATGTACTTTTCTCCTAGCTTCACAAAATCCTATGAGACCTCTTTAGGTTATCTTAAACCAACAAAACTGATATACACCCTACCAAAGGGGTCCCTCTCCCAGGATGGGAGGAAAACTATCTCTTGACCACAAGGTCACAAAAGCTCAAAGGTCTAGGGTTTACATCCACATGAGCCTACTTAACCCTAGTAAGCTATTAAGGCATAAGAAGATCACCTATTGAACCATGCTAGGTCATACTTGTCCTCTTTCCTCAATGTTGTGTCAAGATCATACCTTTCTTTATCAACAACCTAGTTGTGAGGGGTTCATACTTTAAACTGAAGGGGCTTCCCTTTTCCTTTATACATGAGGCGTACCATGCTCAAAACTATAGCACCTTAACTCTCATCATGAGCATTAGGTATACCACTTCCCCTCTTAGGCCTAGGAACCCTAGGTTCACTTTTAGGTGAGTAGCTGCATGCTCTATCTCTTAACCATGAATCAAGCTTGCAAAAGGCATAACGTGCACTTCCTATCATCCTTTGCTTCAGGGTATACAAAACTTCTTCTTCCTTTCTCAGAAGGTAAACACTTATACCATAGGCACATAGGTGCCAGAAACTGCATCCTCCCTCTAGGTTTTGGTCCTCCCATGGCAACCAAGACATCAAACCTCTAGGGATCATGTGTGTGGTGACAATTATCATCCATTTAGGTCGCATCATCCTCAACTCCCAACTTCTCCTCATATCTCAGAGTCTAGGATTCCAACCTTCTTGTTGGGTTTCCTGCTCCCCCTCTAGAGCTAACCCTAACCTCACCATTAGAGGTCCTATCTTCATGAAGGGTCAACCTCCAAGGCATGAAACCTATGTTCAACTTATGTTCGCTCAAGGTCATCCATGCTTATAAGCCATCCTTCGTACCCCCATGGTCAGGGTGACACAACTAACGTACCCTGGGTGCCTACTATGCCCCATAGGGTTTCTAAGGTCCTTCACTAACATCCTCATCTAAGGAGCTATCCTTTATCCTAACATGCACGACCCTTCCCAGGGTTGGGTTGTCAAAGGTGCTAGGTCACCCATGGATCACATGGCATCCCAAAGACATGTCTTTTCAGACACCTGGTCTGACTCATCTCTTTCTAACCTTCACTTAGGGTTAGGGTTAGCATCATCCTCAGAGGATGTACCAGGTCTCTACTTGCAATGGAGATCTCTATCTCCAAGACTGACTTATCCTCCTGACAAGAAGGTTTAGCCTCATGTCTCTTCTTGAGGACATGACAACGTATGTCATACGACCTAAGCATGTATCTATTCTTCAATTTGTGCTTAATCTATTAAGCTTATGTCCATGACATTCTATTTACATGCTTTTCATTAATTTGGTGGAGGATTCCTTAAACCTTATTAACCTTACCCATACCTTAAGAGGGTGAAGAGAAGAAAGAAAACCCTAATCCTTTAGGTCCTTATCAACATTTTGTGATGAGAAGGGATGAATAAGATGAGGAGTCCTAAAGGTATCTTATTTCGATTCATACCCTAAGACTTTGGCCAGGCAGTCACACAGATCCGGGAGTCCTCGTATTCCGACTAGCGGTGCAGAGGAAAATATTGCCAGCCCCCGGTCGTGATCCTTTTCTAGACACCTCCATTCGGATAATCCTCTAATAACTCCCTTGGGTTCTATGGAGTTTGTAAAATTTAATAGTTATTAATGGTTAATTGAGAAACCCAAGCTCTGATACCAAATGTTACGACCCGACCTCCCGATAACCCCCAATTAAGGGAGACTGAGAGGTCGAAGTCACACCCATGACTTCCGGATCAAAGGTTCGGCAATTAACCAAGAATAATTATCAATTTTTAACATACTAAACTGAAAAGCTGTAAGAAAATAAACTTTGTATACCTTTTGAAATTTTGGATTTCTAACTTCTATCCACTTAATGATTCTATGCTAACTAATCATCCTTGTATTTTTCTTCATGTATTTCACAATGTGACGATTTACTGTTTGTCCTTTTGGCTTGTACCTAAAATGCCGACAAACAAAATGTCGGTCAGCCGAAGCTGGTATGTGGGGGAAACAATAAACATGCAACTATGATAACAATGTAATCATTCAATTAATCATTTAACAACCAAGATTATGTTTTAGATATAACTCCGCGATCCAAGGGTACCCTATCCTCTGTGTTGTCCCCATTAAACCCCTCATGATCCACCTATAAGTGAACCAGTTTCTAGGGTTGAGTCACATGGAACTACTCATAGGTAGACCACTCCTTAACTCGGGGTACGCTAAAGAGTCTCATGGCACTACACATAGGTAGCCCATTTTCTAACTCACGGTAACCTAGACCTTTCTCTAGGAGTACCCCTTTGTTAGCCTTTTCAAAGTGACAGAGGTGGACCCGGATCTAGCCAGTTATATATGTACCTTTACAGTGATAATCGTAGTCACTTTATAGTTGCATGAAATAAATAAACATCCAACAGTTTGGTTGCATTCAATGCGATTAAACATTCGGGAATCCATCGGGAAACTAAATCGGTTATTCATAATTAACCACATACCTGATTTGATGAGTCATGTAGATTATTGAACATATACTTCATGTATATACAATCAAGCCAATTAACAGATCCAAGCAAGTAATTCAATCATCTCATAATTCCTGAAAAGAATATGTACTCTATTTATTACACACTTTATCAAGAATCTACTTTATTGACTTGGATTCTCTTTCTAGGGTTTCTAATCCGCATTAAGGTTCCATTAATATCCATTAGGGTTTCTTAGATCAATTTCTCAAACTTTATCTCTTTTAGGTTAACAATCCCTAAAATATTCTTTTCTACTTATATAAACCCTAATTGCTCAAATTATCCATTTTAATAGTCTTTTATACCCAAATTGACTTAGGATCATTATATCCCTATTTATTCATGGATTTGAACCATTAAAACAATCAAAAGACATATTAATCTAAATTAGGGTTTTCAAGCTCATTAATGCATATTCATGCACGAAACCCTATATTAAGCCATATATATAAAAAGATCATTTTTCTAGATCCTATTTTCACATTTATCAACAACAGGTTAATATCAACTCTAATGATCCATTAAACCCTATAAAACACTTTATTTATTTCCAAAATAGGGTTTCTTAATCTTTAATTCATTACAGATGATATTTTACACTACTTTTTGAATAGCATGCAAAATTAGGCTTCAAACATAATTTATTTGTATTCCTCTCGTTTTAAGGATCAAATTTCATATTTTATGCGTGTCCATACGAGCTACCGATATTTAATTATGATTTTTGCAAGAAAAAGGTACCTCTCGGCCAATCAGGTGGCGCCACGTCGCTTATCCCATGCAAGCGCTTGATTTGGAAAATATAACGATTTTACTATTTTGTCCCATGGTAAGTTGGTTGGATCCTAAGCCCGCGGAGGGGCAAACCCCTCCAACAGGTCTTAGCCTTCTTCCTCCTCACGCCAGCGGCAAGATGCCGCCCTAGCGGTGATTTTTGTGGCTTCTTCTCTCAACCCGGGACCTCCACGACCATCGGGGATCGATTCCCTACCTCCGTCATGCCCCTTTGCAGGTGCGGCTACCTCGGGTATGGCTGCAGTGGCCGGAAATAGGCTCTGCAAGCCTGCGGCTCACAGCCCTGCTGCAGCCGTCAGGTGGGGCTTCATGCGGGCTGACCTCCCTTCCTCAGAGCACGAAGGGCACCACCCTTAATCCTTCTATGCCCGCCGCCTTTCCCCCACTTAGTAGCGCCCGAACTATGGTCGTAAGGGTGTAGTTCCAAAAGAACCGGACCTGCAACCTGCAGCCGATTTGCAGCTTTCCGGTAGGTGCTATGCGGGGTCAGGATGAGTAGGTGAGGGTCCAGATCCTCTGTGGTGACGTGGGAGCGTCTCTCTTCCATCACGGACTCCATCATGGCTTCTTGTCGTTCCAGGGGTCGCACTACCCCCTCCCTTGGTCAGGGTTTTAAAAGAAGAAGAAAAGGGAGAAGAGAGAAAGGGATGCATGGATCTCTTGGGCTCAACCCAGGGGTTCTAACCTCTTATAGAGAAGGGCACGATGCCTTAGGTGGGGGTATCCATGAGTTACCAAGCCCCTCTTTTAAGGAAACTCTTTTTCCTTCAATGTGAAGCAAGTGTCTCTCTCTCTTTCTCTTTCTCCTAATTATCTTCTTTGATAATCATTATTCCATGGATAATTTAGAAATATGAAAAACCTCTCCCTTAATCTCATTAAACTTGCCCTTTAATTCATTGGCCACGAATTTATATTCTCTTTTATTAGAAAATACTTCCTTTCTATCCTTATCACCAAAATCCATTAATAATGTATCACATTATCCTCTTATTTTACAATTTTAGTATTTTCTCTTTCCTTTTTTTATTGGGACTCCTTGGATCCCAAGGAACTCTATTATTTCAAAATTCTTTTTATTGGATACTTATTATCCTTCTAGAAGCATCTTTATGCACTATTTCGCATTATCTTGTTTATTTCTTATTTAAATATTCCTTTTTGAGGATTTCTCATTACCTTTCTTTTATTTTCCTCATTGCTTGTTCCTTTTAACATAAGCAACCTCATGGATACGAAATTTCCCCAAGAAATCTCATTTATGCCTCTTTCCACTCATTTGCCAAATTATATCAGTATTTCAACTTATTTCTTAATAAAGAAATTCTTAATTAAACTTTTCTTTCCTTATTGCCTTCTCTATGCAAATTCGGACTCCATGGAATCCAAGGAACCTAAGAGGCATGAAATCCTCTTTGGATTTGCCCTCTAAAGGTTTCCACATATTTCTTTTCTTAGAAATTCGATTATTCATTTACTAATTGAATTTCCTCGTTATTTGGGCCCAATAGCCAATAAAGCCCACAACAAAACCATCAAGGCTATTGTAAATGAAATTCATTTATTTGAAACAAATTATATCATTATTTGTACAAATATTCTTAATATGAGAAATCACATTTCTCGCCAAAGGAACCCAAAATTTGGGGTTGTAACACAAACAGTCCTCCATACTATGCTTTCAGTAGATACCTTTCGGTTTGAATCTACCTGAGTTATCCAACGTAGACTCCCACAAGAACTAAGTGTACTAAAGTCTTGAACTTGAACCTTGGTTGTAAGAGTATCGGTTGGTAACAACACAATAACGACATGGCAGTAAAGAAGTAAAACAATGCATTAAAGGCCATGCATCCAAATTAGGGAATCATGATTGATATAGGAAGTAACCCTATTCCTTGTTGCGGCCCACACAACATCAATCTCTTAGTTGAAGTCTCCAAGGATGTACTGCTAGCATCCTGTCCTAGGACTTGACTCCATTCAGAGACTAATCTCTTACTAACTTGCAACTTATGACACTAAACAGGTTTTCAGGGGAGAGACACACAGATGCATGAAGCATCAAAGATAAATTTACATAGTGTCATCAATTCACCTGACAACTTGTTATTACCACATTGAACCCAATTCATGGGATCTCCACTCTTTTGGGTTGGGTTGCCACTGCCTATGAATAAGAAGGGTTTTAGTCCCATCCCCAACCTGAATTTCTCAACTAATGCCATATTAAGACATATAGTCAAAGGATTGGCTTTACAATAAGAAAGGTACCTACATAGTCAAGCCTTAACCCCACAAGACACTAACTCCCTTACTGACATAAGTCTGACTTGGATGTGTCAATGTTGTTTTAATTGTACTTGTCAATTTTATATCTTTTATATTTGTACTGTTATTAATATGAAATGAAATTGTAGGAATCATATTTATTTTCAATAGCTAACTTAGATTAAAATCTATGCAGCCATTCAATTTCCAATTCAATTTCATATATAAAACACCCAACTAATATTCAAAAGAAGACCAAGACAATCCATAAAACAACACATTTTCTTATTAGGAAAATATATCACAAGAAACCATTACTCCTAGAGTTCATGACAAACTAGCATGCATTATTATATCCTTTTACTACCAAAGGATATTTGTCATAATGAAGTCAAGGTAACGCGTTCTCTTTACAGACCTCAATACTCTATCAAGAGATTTCTAAATGTGTCTTAGCAGGATCATTGGTGTATCTACTCAACTTGCACAAAACAAACATAATGTATATACATGTGTGGTTCTTAAGATACATCAAACTTCCAATATCCAAAAAGTATCATAATTAATTCATTAGAGCTTCAGTCACATTCTTATACAAGACATTTTGATGAGTTCATATAGAGTCTTAACATGGTTGCATGATGTGTACTCAAACTTCTCTAGTATCCTCTTAACATAATGAGACTTTTAGAGAGTAATACAATTAGTAAACCTCATGATTTTAGGCCTTAAAATCACATAAACGACTCTTATTTATAATTCATCTAAAACTTGTTACATAAGAATGATAGTCTAATTTATTACTTTTATATCAGAATCAAAACATCATCTATGTATAACAACATGAATCAACCATTGACGATTTTTACAGCAGATACATTTATCAAAATTATTAAATGAAGCATTTCATTGATAGTACTCTATCAAACATCTCATATCATTGCTTAGGAGCTTGTTTCAAGCCATGCAATAGCTTTCATAAATTTACACACTTTTATGCTCATTCCTACAATGCACAAATCCATCATGTTGTTCCACATATATATCTTCTCGTGAATATTACCGTGTAAGAATACAATTTTCTCATTCATTTATTGAATATGAGATTATATGTGACAACCAATGCCTTAAACATTCAGATTGTGTTCATGTAGGAAACATAGAATATGTATCAAAATACATTATTCCTTCGTAGTGTAAAATTGTTAGCAACTAGCCCAGCAAAGTACATTATTGATTATCTAGTCTGAATTTATTTTCATCTTAAGGATCCATTTACTAACAACTTTAGAATCTTTGATCCTGGGACAGATCCGAAGATCGTACATCGCGAGACAGAGGGGAGTGGGAAGAAGACCAACACGGCGTCAGAAAGTTCAAGAAAAAGAAAAGTAGATCGGCCAAGAAGAACTGCTACACATACTGTTTCGGAAATTGGGTTATCCTTCAACGTAGTCGGTATGTGTGCACAGGTGAATACCGATGAACTGGAAATTGAAAGAGGAGGCGGGGATATGCAGAATGAGGTTGATGCACAAGGAAAACAAAATAGGACTTTGCAGATAAATGAAAAACAAGATCACGTCTCGTACGCCAAAGTTGCGTCTGGAAGCGGGGTAGAGTCTACATCTAACCAATCCACATCAGACGATGAGATCTTTTTCCTGGAGAAACTCTTTGAGACTAAATTACCACTGGGAGCAGTATCCATAAATGAAATGGAGGGTATCCCAGCAATTGATATAGAACCGGAGGCAGAAGAAGAGCTGATTAGGTCGTGGCGTTTCACCGTGGTGGTGAGATTGATAGGCACAAACATCGGATACATGACACTCAGGGATAAACTAAAGCTTCTTTGGCAAATCAAGGGTCGTTTCAACATGTTTGAACTCGAACACGAGCACTTTGTTGTGTAGTTTTCATGCCAGAAGGACTTCGATACAGCCCTGGTAGGAGGGCCGTGGAAAATTTTCGGATGTAATGTAGTAGTCTGGGAATGGTATCCTAATTTCAAGCCCACCAAAGCACTTCCTGATTATATCGTCACATGGGCGAGGATAATTAATCTGCCGCTTCATCTATATGTAAACACCATTTTCCAGTATATAGGGTTAGCTCTTGGTTGCCTGGTCAAAGCGGACAGCCACACGAACAACAGACCGAGAAGCCACTTTGCTAGACTTGCAGTAGAAGTGGACACTACAAAGGACCTGGTGGCTTCAATTCTTATCAATGGAGAGGAATACGAGGTTATCTATGAGGGCCTACCTTGGGCCTGCGCCAAGTGCGGCATGGAAGGTCACATTTCTAAATTTTGTACAGCTGATATCGTGAAGGAAGGCATCGACAACAAAGAAGATACAGACGTGAACCAAAGCACAGATCAGATATTGGGGGAGGTAGATTCAGGCGGATGGCAGGTTCAAAACCAAAAAGGAGGTTCACGAAGAAGACAAGCAGTGCAGACTAATAGTAGAGCAGATAACTCGAATCGTTTTGCAGGTCTGCTGGACAAGGAAGAGGGAGAAGTGCTTGGCGAACAGCAAGAGCGACATAATGCAAATGAGGAAACACGAAGGCAGGAAAGACCAACAAAAGTTTGGAGGAAAAAGCAAGTTGTTGCACAAGGGAAGGTGGGTGAGGAGAACCGTAAGGTATTGAAATTTGTTACCAATATATTAACAGGGGAAAACAATGAGACAAACAAAAAGAAGGACAAGGTACAGAAAACGAAGGAGAAACACACAGTTGTTAATCCAGGAGTAGATCAGGTGATCTATGTAGAAGAAGAGGAGGACAATGGCGCTACTGAAGTTATCATGGATGAAGACTTAAATGCAAAGGAGGATGAGGTTCTAACAGTTATTTCTAGACTAAAGAAGGACAGAAAGAAGAAAGGTCTATTGGAGAAGGATAAGAATTTACTGCCCAGGAAAACAAGATCCAGTAATAAATTAACCACAAAAAGAAAAGGGAAAAGCAAACCACTTGACCCTCCAAGCCTGCGGAGGAGGAGTCCAAGATCGAAGGAATCTAATGTGGTTATGGATGAGGCACTCGAAATAATTTTCCCAGCTGGTGAGCACTCGACGGGAGAGAAGGTGTCCATGGGTGGAAAGACTTTAGGCAAAACTGAGGAAGGAGGAGAGGAGGCTGATACACCAGTAACTGGTGGGTGCTGAACACCTCTCAAAACCAAGAGTTAATCGTCTCCTATGAAGTTTCTGTGTTGGAACGTAAGAGGTATAGGCAATAAAGATAGATGCGCTACTTTGTCGAGTTACGTACGAAAAAAAGGCATCAAAGACTATTAGGAATCTAGAATTTACTCACTCTTATAGGGCGGAGGCAATCAAGAGGTTCAAATTACAACTAATGCAGTTTAAGGTCTATACTAGACTATAGAGATTGTTGATTCGGTCATTTATGCCTTTCATGCCACTGCAGACTCAATTGGCACGTGAAGCCATCCAAGTTCAAAGGAGCTTGGTTAATCATCACCCTAAAACACACTCTCTCTCTCAGATTTTTGAGAGGCTGATAGACCTAGAGTCTATCCTTAGCTTAGAAGATAATAATAATTGTAATGGTACTGATAATACCATGTTTTATTACCTCCGCTTTAGCTTGTTCTTTGTAAGCTCTTTTGGATGAAATAGTTGAAAGGTGATTCCAAAAAAAAAAAACTTTAGAACAACTAGAAGACAAATCTATAAATTCTCACAATTGATTTCAGAGAATTCATAAGATTTCTTTGTTAACAAATTCTTTCAAAACTAAGCTTCTAGAGAATCCATAGCATGTTTTGAAAGGAACAAGATCATCTTTGATATTATAAGTGAGAAACTCACTTCTATCATCTTTGAAAATCTTAGTACGTTAACTTCTCCTTTGTTCAGCCATTTCATCATAATCAATAAATTCAAAAATAGTAAATTCTAAGTTGCCCCCCACATTTCTCATCCTTTCTACATACTCAAGAAAAGACCATGTGTATAATGAATCTTTTATGATATATTTATTTAGATACACCTATTTTTCATGGGAAAACATTATCATAGAATGTCGTACATAATATCACAGTTGTATAAACCTTATAGCCTAAGATTTCAGATTTTACAATCATAAATCTAAAGGCATAACTTGTCTTTACATGACCCAATAAAATGATATCAATTGTTTTTCTAATTTCTTTTCTTTTGTGTTCAGAGACATATACCTTAGTAAAATGCCCCCACATTTGAAGATATTAGAGAAACAATTCTTTCTCAATCAATAACTCAATCATGTTACTCTTATTATGTCTACGGAAAACTTTATTCAAAAAATGGCAAGCCATAGTCAAAGTTTCTTCCACATATGTATGAGTAAACTTGAGGTCTGGAGAAAGTTATTAGTCATTTAAATAAGGAATTAGATGTTACGTTTTACAATCCCAATAAACCATGGTGTATATGGAGCAACAACCTTCATGAACTACACAGAGGAGTTGTCAAAAATTCCAACAAACAAGTTCAAGGTATGTCCTTCTCCCCATCGGACCTTAATCATTTAAGTACCTTACTAGTTTGAGTTTTAGCTTCCATTTAAAATATTTTGAATTTTCTAATGTCTCAATTTACTTTTAAGTAAAATGACATAACAATATCTACACAAATCATCCACATATGTTATTAAATAACATTTTCCAGTTCCTATACGTAACTTCATTAAATTCACAGATGTAATGGTGAACTAAAACTAGAATTTTAGAATTCTTATTATAAAAGAAATTCTTCTCGTCAATTTAGTTTATATATATATTTTACATCTTTCAGAATTAATGTCGGATTTCGGAACCAATTCATGATTCATCATTTATTTCATCGAGACAACAAAATATGTCTCAAACAATAATGTTATATATTAGATAAAATAAGATTCATGCATACAGAACTATAGTCATTCAAATATTAAATTACAATTTGAAATATGTTCAGTAAGAATCTTAAACTAGTTCTCCACGTTAAATAAATATCACTTGCTAAAGAACATAGTATCACGAAGGTGTGTAATACTAACTTATTACATGTTACAGTATATTATAAAACCATCTCATTTAATAATCAAGATTTCAGGTTTTAAAGACACATACCCATCATTAAGGTTCAAGAAAATAATTATATAGTTATAATCTCCTTAATTTCAGATGTGGCAACCTTCTATCATTTGTATATATAGGACATATTTTATTCTTAGCCATAGATATATGTACTATCTTTAATTTCTTATCTTTGGTCTTAGCACTAAAATTAACTGTCGGGTAAGAACTAACATGTAACTTGACATTTGTATCTTTCAGGTGTACGTCTTGTTTATTAATGTCTAACATGAGACCGCTCATTGACATTCTCCTTTATATTTGAGATATATGTCAAACGACTTCCTAAAATATTAGGAATATCTCAACTATAGACATAACAATAAAATTATTAAGTGTACATCTTATTTATTAATGTCTAACATGAGACCGCTCATTGACATTCTCCTTTATATTTGAGATAAATGTCAAACAACTTCCTAAAATATTAGGAATATCTCAACTATAGACATAACAATAAAATTAGAAAACATTTAATGCATGCATCTAAAAATTTGTACACCAAGAATTAAAACAGTAATTACTTGTTCAAGAATAGATTTACCTCTACTAAATAAAATATTTAGAAATATTATAAACTTTGAAACTCATCACTAATTAGTACCTTTATTCTCAGTTTATATTTTATTTCTACCATCCCTATACAATGTCATGGAAATAAACAATACTTGCTAAGAGTATAAATTATACAGTTTGTATTTTTAACACAAACAAAATTTACTCTTGGCATCTCGTATCAGCCTTTTTCCAACTAGAAATAACATTCACATTGTTGGGATCAGTTTTATTTAGTTCCGGTTGTTCCTATTCTTCATACCCATATATTATGCCAATTATATATTCAACATTGCTAATATACAACGTTCAAAACAATAAATTTCAGGCATATATTTATTGTTAATTCTAGCACACACACCATGATCTACATTGTTAATTAACGACAAAGAATGATTTCTTTAAGATTGATAGATAATTTAGGTGTAAACGTCGTTACATGCAACAACAAACAGTTGCAAATAATTAACAATTTCAGATAGATCAAGATAAGATATACAAGAATAAAACATTGTAGGAGAACATAAATAAAAGAGTAAGAAACTCCTGACCGGATCGTCTCGTTGAGAAATAAGACATGTATATTTGTATATACATATGTATACTTAAAGAAATCATTACCTTGCAATCCTTCGGATAAGCGATGTTCTTCCAGTCCATCCAGTCATTAAGAATGCAGCAAGTCTATATCCTTGGCTCGTCTCGCTAAAGCTTGGCGCCAAGTCACTCCGCATGTCTGCTTGCGTTTAACGTCGCTCTTCCTGCACGTCAAATTGACGCCGAAATATTTGTAGCACCAGTGCAGCTCAGCGATCACAGGTACCACCACCCATACAGATCGTGTCAAAAGAATAGAAGGACGACATTGTTCGTCTCATTCAGGAGAAGGATCTCCATGAGACAACTTTTCTGAATACTCACTTCGTTCCGAAGACAAGTCTCCACAAAGTAGCAATTCAGATGGGCGAAGAGAAAAACTCCGTCAAAGGGACACATCTCTCGTCTCTTGCAAACGGCGGCTGACGGCTGTGCCTTATGCAGAGAGAGACTTCGTTGTACTCCGTCAAAGGGACACATCTCTCGTCTCTTGCAAACGGCGGCTGACGGCTGTGCCTTATGCAGAGAGAGACTTCGTTGTGTGTCCAACCCTATTGACATGTTTCCCTATTTATAACTCTTTCACGCCCCACGTCCTAATCCTAGATGGACACGATCCCTCGATCACTCTCGTACACAAAACGTACATATCTTAATCGTTAAGGAAAAGAGACCATTAATTATATAAATAATTAACTTCAGAAAGATACAATTAATTAAATCAATAATTAATAACGTGATTATCCTCTTTATACAAAAGGAGTAACTTACATTTCTTTCCATTATATACTGGTTGCACTACATTGGGCCCATGCTAAATAATAACTACAAAAGTTATATATCCAACAAGTTTCGTCTCTTGTGGAAGTCGGAAGGGCCATTCAATCTCATAGACTTGGATCACGATTTCTTCCTGGTCCAGTTGCAACGCAAAGATGACTACCAGAACGCCTTGACAGGAGGACCATGACCATTATTTGGTTCCTAGTAGCTGGTTTGGAGATGGGACCCTATGTTGATTCCACAAAACAGGCCGCCGGAGAAGATTGTTGTGTGGGTCAGAGTGCCTAACCTGCCAATACGTATTTACAATGAAGTGTTTCTGACGGCGGTGGAGGACCAGATCGGGCATACAATTCGAGTGGAATCCAAGACGTCAATGCAAAGAGGGGATGATTCGCCCGCATCGCGGTGGAAGTGTCTACATTGACTCCGTTGCTGCCTGCTTTCTATCTGGAGGACACCTGGTACATCATACAATATGAGAACTTACCACACATTTGTATCACATGTGGTCTGGTTGGTTACTCATCCAGAGGCTGCCCCACAAAACAGCCGCAGGAAGCTACCCAGAATGGAGCAGAAGATACAATGCAGGTAGATGGACCAATAGCAAGACCATAGGAGTACTCTGATGAAATTTTTGCCCAACCGGTTGGAAGTAAGAACAGGAGGAGTCCCCAATCAAAGACACAAAATCAGGTTGCACAATCTCAATAGCAGAACAGATTCGTCCTAGAGTTGCAAGACCTGGAAGAAACGAACAACGAGCGAGCAGTTCTGTCAGAAGCTATCGCAGAGAGGATTACAAATGGTATCGACTGGAGGACAAGGACACAGAAGACAAAGAAATCCAATATAGCAAGAAGGGAGGGCAATCCTGGAACTAATGTGGGGCTAGCAAGGCAAGTTCAGCACACAGGGGCCAATACAGCACAAACCATGAACCACACGGTGGTGCGAGTCACAGGAGATGAACGTATGACAGCCAGGAGGCACAGGAGAATCCATTTCCCAGATGACATTCAAGCGTGGGTGGACCGCAGCGGGAAACAACACCCCAGGTTCGTCAGCTACGGGAGTTGGAGTGCATCTGCGTAACAGGAGGGTGGTATACCACACACCACCGCTGGTGACAAATTTCAGGAAGAGGGGTAAACAGACCCAAGATGAGGACATTTTTGACGGTGATAGGGATGCCAGAGAGGTGGGAGGGATCGAAACTCCAGTTGTCCCATGACTTTTATGACATGAAACGTACAGGGTATATGTGAACAAGATACCCAAGATGTGCTAAGAGAGCTAGTTCGTAAATACAAGGTGAGTATAGTAGCTATTGTGGAGACAAGGACCAGTGGAGATCGAGCTCTTGACATCATCAGGTGCCTGGGTTTCTCTAAATCACACAGAGTGGAGGTGGTGGGGTTCTCAGGGGGAGGAAGGCACCAGGTCAGCATCGTACATAGCCATCCACAATTCATCCATGTAGTGGTCGACGACGGTGTGGCATTTACGTGTGTTTATGGAAACACAAGAAGGTCTGGTAGGAGGATCATGTGGGATAGACTGAGAGAGATTGCAGCCAACACGACTATGCCTTGGATAGTCGCTGGTGACTTCAACTCCCATCTATTCTCGGAAGAGACGACGGGTGGTCGAACACTTGATGCCACGAGCTGCCAGGAATTTGTGGTAGCCTTGACTGATTGTAATCTCACTGAATTGGAATATAGTGGACCGTGCATGACCTTTAAATAGGTACTGCTCCAGATGAGGCTCAATAGAGCAGTGGGCAATCACCGTTGGTGAGAATACTTTGGGGGTATTCTTAGTGCAGGTGGCGGAGAGACTCAAATCCGACCATTCGCCTACTATCATCAATGCCTATGTAGAGAACAGAATGTCTAACAAGGTGATCCGCACACAGCATGTGTGGCATGAACGAGAGGAGTACCCAGTGGTCTTACGACAGCATTGGGGGACAGATGATTCTTTTGAGACTGCGGTGTCCAGGTTCCTCCACAATGCTACCTTGTGGGACGATGAAGTATGATGAAAGGAGAGAAGGTCGACGTGAGTGCGACAGGCTCTTCTCCTTATTGTGCAAATAGATTTGGCAAACCGGTACTCACCTGAGTTGGAGAATAGGGTGATTGATATCCAGATGCAAACAATGGAGGTTGTAAGAAGGGAGGAGATTGAATGGAGACAGAAGTCACGATGCACGTGGCTCTAATTGGGGGACTCTAATACTAACTTTTTTCATTCTATGGTGAAGGGAAGGAGGTGAAAAAATACCATCATGAGGCTCAAGGACAACTGAATGGATCACACAGCATGAACAACTTCGAGAACAGGTGCTGAATTATTTCCTGGAGCTACTTTCGGAACCACCAAGTTCTTCCAATGTGAATGTCAGTTTCATTGGGGAATTTCCACAGTTATCCGATGAAAGGAGACTATGGATGAGTCGTAGACCTACTTCTCAGGAGATTCTGGGAAATTTGATGTCTATGCATTCCATCACGGCCCCTCGCCCTGATGGAATTGATGCATGTTTCTTGAAACACAACTGGCGAGTAGTGGGACCGAGCCCACCCACTTTGTGCAGGAGGCCTTTACCAACAACAACTTGGCACCAGCCACGACAGATTCAATGATTGTGTTCGTCCCCAAGTCCAACAAGCCAACGTACTGTGCTTAATTGAGACTAATTTTGTTAAATAATGTATGCATCAAATTGATATCGAAGGTTATTGTTAATCGCATTGAACCTGTTCTGGACGGGTGGATTTCACCTATGCAACTGAGCTTCATACCGGGTAGGCGGTTGCATGACAATGTGATTCTTCTTCAAGAGATTATTCATTCTATGGAGAAGGTGCCTTCAAGGAAACATTGTATGGCATAGAAGGTATATTTATCCAAAGCATACGATAGATTGTGGTGGAGTTGTATAGAGGACACTCTGCGAAGAACTTCAATACCTCAAAACCTCATCAATATCATAATCCATATACTCACAATAGGAACGTCAACCATCATCTAGAATGGAGATGGGCTAAGACCTGTAAAACCATCTCAAGGTGTTAAACAAGGTGACCCACTGTCACCATGCATCTTTGTTTTGTGCCTAGACAGACTGAGCCAGGCAATCAATAAGGAGGTACAAGGAGGAAGGTGGAAGCTGGCAGTGTTCACAAGACAGAAGGTGGGATTCACCCATCTCTATTTTGCCGATGATTTGGTCCTTTTTGGTGAAGTGATTGTAATTAGACAAGCCTTGATTATGAGGAAGATATTGAGGCAGTTCGGTATGCTTCCGGACAGCAACTGGCTGAAGAAAAGTCCACAGTAGTGTTCTCAAAGAGTACCCTGACCACCCTTGCTAGACAGATCAGCTGTCGACTGGGAATACCATAGGTTGAGGATCTGGGGAAACACCTGGGCATTCGGGTGGTCCACAAGAGAAATGCCAAATACTTGTATATGGATCTGGTTAATAAGTTCCAGGGGAAAGTTAATGCATGGAGCAACAGATGCTTATCAATGGCAGATCGTATTACTCTAACAAACTCAGCACTTACAGCTAGTGCCACACATTTGATGCGATGAGCGATTCTGCCTTTGTCAGTGGCGGACAGCTTAAAAAAAATCGCCAGGAACTTTGTGTGGGGGTCAGTTGAGAATAGCAGACAGATTCACTCAGTCGCCTGGGATAAGATAATAGCCACCAAGGTGGAGGGAGGGCGCCTCGAGATCAAATGTGCAAGATGCATGAACAAAGCACTGATGTTAAAGCCATCCTGGAGTTTTGTGTCGGCTTAAAAATGTATTTGGCACAAGTTGATGGATGCCAAGTACAAAAGAGGTCAGACTTTCAAACAGACTGGCTCGCTTGTGTGGAGGAGCATCCACTCATAGCAGAACCACATCAAGACACACATGACCATCTCGATTGGGGATGGTAGGAACACGAATGTGTGGACAGACAGGTGGTTGCAAGGGGGTTCTAAACCTGCATTGAAGCATGTAGTGAAGATACCCAATGATCTAGTTGACCTCAAGGTAGTGAGCATGGTTGATCTCAATGGAGCTTAAGATAGAAGGTTTATTGAGGAATACTTCACACCCGAGTCTACAGAGATCATATACACGATGGACACACCACTGTTGGAGCAACTACCAGACGAAGCATATTGGGATGTAGCGATCCATGGGATCCCCTCAATGAAACAATCGTACAGAGACAATCAACCTAATCTGCAAGAAACTCCTGGGGACTAGAAGCACATATGGGGCACACCTATTCCCATGACAATTCGTTGTTTCTATGGCTCCTAGGACATAATAGTCTTATGATTAATGCTGAAAGAAGAAGGAGAGGCATGGATGTGAATGCCCAATGCCAAATCTGTCACGCACCAAGGGAGGATAGCTTACATGCACTCAGGGACTGCTCGTGTGCAAAGGAGATCTGGAGGAAAATTGTTACAACAAATACAAAGTTGATGGATACCCAGGTTTTAGTGATTTGGCTGTGGGAAAATATGAAACAACAATCTAGGGTCTAGGTTTTTGCACTCGCATGTTGGAGCATTTCGAAGAAGAGGAACAAGGTAGTTTTCAGGAATTCTTATAAACCTTTATCCCAGGTGTACTCAGACATAATGGCAATGTTGAGGGACCTAGATAGAGGCAAGAAGGAGAAGGTAGTTGTCCAGAGAGAGACAAACAACGCAGTGGCTACTGATGTCTAGCGACCGTCGGCCCCAGGCACAACCCAAGTGTGTGTTGATGTGGCACTGGACCAGGCCACGAACACACAGTGCACTAGCCATGTGGCTAGAGATCAGCACGGGCAATGGCGGGAAGGAGGAGCGAGTAAACTTCTGGGCAATGACTTGCTTGAAGGCGAACTGTGGGCCATATGGCGAGCTGTCGAAAGAGCTCGAAGTCTTGGCTCTGACTCCGAGCTGGTGGTAAAGTACATTACAGCACAAACAACAACTCCCCCAAAATACAAAAGCCTGGTGATGAGGAAATGTAGAAGCAAAGAGCATATCACTAATGTCAGCATTACCAAAATCAGTAGGAAAGTGAATGGTGTGGCTGATAAGCTGGCGAAATGGTTCCTTAAAATCCCATCCAAAGATGCAGTAATGTAGGAGGCACCCTCTCACATCAGAAGCAAGATCCTTAGGGATAGAATGGCTCTCAATAATGCAATTCCAGTGGGCAACTAATAAGTTTACGATGTTATGTTGTTTCAAAAAAAATGATAACAATAGTTTATTACGCAAAAAGAATAATAGGGGATGTAAACATACCTCTCCATAGAGTCTAATAGTTCAAAGTCACACCTAGATCCAAATCTAGATCTCCAAAGCACCTATTATAATGTATGTGAAAGTATGGTTAGAATTATATTTATTTCACAAACCCTAAAAGTTACCTTTTTTGTTAATGTGTGAATTGGGTTATAAAACCATGCCATATTTTAGTTTATATTAGTCAGAATCCAAAACTTATTTATTATATTTTTTACTTATAGAAATTTAGTTATGAATTTTACTAGTTATTAATTATTCAGATTAATCCATTAAAATTACTTATTATTAAACATTTGATTTAGGAGAAAAAACAACACCATTAAAAAGCTTACGTTTTTCCGAATTTATTGACTCTTTATTTCTAATTTTTGGCCCAACAAAAAAAATAGTTATGCATTTTATAAATTTGACCAATAGAAAAAATTGAAAAAGCCACATTAGTGTATATCTCGCGAGAAACAAAGAGAGAGAGAGGAAGTGGGCCACGCAGTCTGAGTTGGTCCAATCAGTGCTTGCCAACTCGTATGGCCCCACAGACAATTGGGAAAGTTGCCTCAGTGCTGAAACAAAACAAATCTCACGTGAAATGATGATTTTTCCCCTGTGAAAAAACAAAAATGAGAAACAAACAAGAGGGCAATTCAGAGAAAATGCATTGGGGATTCATCCCTAGAGAACACCTTGCCATGAACTTGAGGAGAAACTCTAGGCTAGAGATAAGGGAGAAAATGGGGCACCTTCAGATCATGCAACCCCACCTGAGGCATCGCACAGAGGCCACGAAGCTAAGGATGCAATCCCTAACTCGAGAACACCAACAACAGGTAACATCACCAAGCATGCAGTCAGGGAAACAGGGCTTTGAAGGAGAAACTCAAAATCTTTGAATTAAAGAAAACCCGCACAAAAGAAAGCACACCATGCTTCAAGGATGGAATAAAAAGTCAATGAATTCTAAGGTGACATCTAACTATGCCCAAAACTTCTCGATGGTAAGAAAAATTGCTAGTTCAAAAGCTCGAGGTCGGAAAACAAGACAAAGAGATATTAACAAAGGTTTAAGGTAAAGGAAAGAAATCACATGTTCTAAGGGTGCTAACTGAAGTTCCAATTGTGTCCAAGGCAGTGGAAAAAATGGCGGGGAGGTGCTGGTATCTGGAGAACCAAACCGGAGTAGGTCCAGGCGTTCAGGGCAAGGGGGAATCCAATTGTAATAGGAGGAGAGTTGGAGAAGGGTCGTTGATGGATTTTGGGTACTCACTTGAAGGTGAGAGGCAAAGAGCACATGTCTGCAAAAAATGGTGAAGAGAAGGGAATTGGGCATTCTCTATAAATAGGGTGTTAGGGCATGAACAAGGGCAACCTATACGGAATCTTAAGGGGAAATCAATGGCAAAGGAGTTTTGAGAAACTAATGACTGAGGAGAGAGAACATCTGTTGAGGATATTGAGTTTATTGTTCACGACTGGTCAGACTCCTACTCAAGGTAGGAGATGACTCCAGAGCTTCCATATCGAAAATCAAAAGGTCCAGATCAAGCGACTAATCGAATTAGGAACCAAGCCACGTGACAGCGTGACAAAATCAATTTAATAAAGTGACATTGCATTTAATTTCCTTTTTCTATTTCTTCATTTAACGATTCAAGCATTATCCAAATTAAGTGAAATTTTGCATAGAGGCCAACTAAGGTATGTAGATTCCGATTATGCACTTATATTTTCCTTTTGAAGACTTTTTGATGCATTATTTAATCAAATCTTAGTTTCTCTTTCCTCATGCATTAATGACATTAGAATTATCCAAATTTAGTGAAACTTTGCCCACAAGTTATCTTTGATGTGTTGAATATGAATTTACCCTTATTTCCATCTTTTTGAGTTATTTATCTTTATTATCTCACTTATATTGCTTTTTCACATTTTCTCTCTCCTCAACTCTCCTTATATATTCAAGGTTGTCCAAATTAGATGAAAATTTACATCTAGGCTATTTTTAGTATGTAGATTACGAATTTGAATTTTTTTTCACTTATGTGATTCCATTTTAGGAGATATGTCATATTTCACATTTATGGCCCTTTATTACATTAGGTATCCCATATATCCTTATTAGAACCATCATTCCTATAATTATGTTTCAAAAATCCATATTATTCTCCTAAGAGTTATGTGTTGCACGAATTATTATGAAATATCCATTTATCACATATGACATATTGTATGTGTCTATTATTGGGCCTAAGACTAATGTGAAAACATGTATTAACTCAATATCATTTAATTACCATCTTTTTGGTCTCAACTTTGTTTGGCTAAGACAAAGAGTTCAAAGTTCTAGGGTAGGGTCCAGGACCTAGTTCGTTACAGAGTTCAACTTTTATGAATGTATTTGAGGATGTTTTTTATACCTTCACATAACTTATTTTATCTCCATAGATTCCATCGATCTAGTTTTACACAGGCAATGGTGGTAAAACCCATAACCCTAGTATCCTCTATCATTGATTCAATCTTAGTTTCTTAATGTTCATTTTCCAATTGCTCTCTTTCATTCCTGCAATTTAATTCTTCTCATAGATAATCTTTCCTTTAAAGTTCTTTTTACAACTCTCTTTTCTTTTGTTATTAGCATAACTCTTTCTTTAATTGTTCTTAGTGTAACATCTAATTCTTGTACCAAAATAATCCTTCTTGTTCTAGTATAATCAAACCTTCAACCAATAGAATTTCCTTTTTGCATCAATTAAAAAATGTCCAAACAAAGCTGGCTCAAATTCAAATCTTAAACATGTTGTCCTTTGGGATCAACCCTCTTTATATAAATAAATTAACCTCAATTGGTTGTTTTGATGTTAAAAAGAGGTTAAACTATATGAATCAATTCTAGTGAATTGGTGTGATGAACGACGTGTATCGTTAGTGATGGTTGATTGAAATTGAAGTGAAACCTCCGAGCCTTCCTTCTTTCAAGGGTAGAAAATAGAAGCCTCAGTGTGGGTGGTCAATGAAGCATAACCAATGAGGACCTTTGTCTTTGTCGATGCCTAATGGAAATTATAGCAACACTTTGGGATTCCCCAGAAGAAGAAATACTTCATAAATAGCCATGGAATCCCTAATTATAGGAACTGATTGTATGTTTGAGGTATTCCCAAGTATCCTGCCTGATAGTACTTTTCTTGTTCCCAAAGCAATGTCGTACGTGCCTTAGGGAAAAAGTTATACCTTCATGGTGGAACAATAAGAAAATCCCCATCATCCAATGAGGAAGGAACTTCATCAGTCATGATGGAGGAACCTCATCGATTGACGAGGTAGTAACCTCATCGACAAAGGGAATCTCATGGAGCCAAGACTCTCTACCTTGTGCAGATGGATGATGAAAATTAGCAACCAATATGAAGATCTAGTTTGATGTTGGGACTTCCATGAATAAAAAAAAGTATTTATTTTTGTGGGATATTAATAGTCATATATAAAAAATTGGAATTATCACTCTACCTCTTTTTTAAAGTAAGATTGGTAGTATTCCTTCAATTTTTTTTAGTCTTCATTCTGATTTGCATGTGTATACTAACAATATCAAATGACTTTCGTCTCTACTATACTCAATACTCTCCAAACCACATTATTTTTATATAGTCATTTCTCAAAAGATCTTTCATTGTTTTCCAACACATTCATCTTAACATACACATTTCAGCAATAATATATTATTTGATTCCTTCTTTTGTCAGTGTGAAACATTTACTCTCATATGCATGTTTGGTTTTATAGATTTTTGTGAAATAATGATCAATGTAGAATATTTTAGTGAAATACTAATCATGTTACATTCCTCCATTTTGACCACCATGTTGTAATCTTGTGATAAAGAACATATTTAACACTACCATCCCTTTGAATAATGGAACCAAGTAATAAAACCTTACACATGTTGGGGTACATCCAATCTATCCAATTTGTTACTACCACTTACACTTTGGATCAGTTTCATTGTGATGCATAGTCTGTATTGCTTGTATTGATTATAAAACATCACATTCCAATGTGTTTCTCCAAAGTTCAACTTTGTCGCTCAATATTAGTAGTTTCATACAAGAAAAATATCATCATATATAGTATATACAAAGGAATATCATCCTTCACATGAAGTTATTCATAACAAGATGGTTTATATGTGGGCTTAAGTTGATCCATGTTGTACCTGAAATCTGTTAAGAATCATTGTGTTCATGGAGGATTTTAGAACAAAAGAGTGTTCCAAATCCATGCATGTTTTAATATGATGATGGAAGGTTTTAATTAAGGACCCTAACACACAAAACATAGAGTAACAAGTGAACATGGATAACAGTCCAATAATGGTCATGTCTTAATGTATATTATTTTGTGTATTAATGTATATTGTTGCTTAGAATGAGTATTGGTATGTGTAAATGTGTACCATGAAGTTATTTTTGTTATAAACTCAAGAGAGGGAACTAAGGATGCCTTTTATTACCTTATGCATTTTATCTCTATTTTACAAGATTTTAATGTGAAAAATAGTATTGAAAAATACATATAAAGGTACCAAAAATAAACATACTCAAAACTAATGAATGATGCACATAGTCATGAAAAATATTGTTGGACATTTTTAATGGTTGTTATGTCCTAAGTAGCCATTCTAGAGATTTAAAAGTGAAATTAAAAGATTACGAAAAGCACCAATATTAATACAATCACAATATGCTCTGACTTAAAAAAAACACTTTTTAAATGTAATTTTTTCCCTAAACATATGAAACTTCAAAATAAATCCCAATTCTCAAATATTACGTCTATTCTCATATTATTTTTGAAATATTCATATTTAATACTTTTCCTATTTCATTTGTTATCTTCCCGTATTATACAAATTAAGACTCTAACTTAATTTTTTTAACCTCCACGAGATCATTTATTCCTCCTACTCTCAGGTTACAGGAACAATAATGGGATTGTTTACATAAGATATGATCCTCTTCTCTTCTTCAAATTTCTTAGAGAACATACTTTGATAGAGTTCCCCAATCACCCTACCTTGATCACATTTAGATCCCCATCTAGTAATGTTGTCTGCTAGAGCATTGTCTCTCATGTTGACATGTGTGATCTGGATATCCTTCTTGATACGGATCAATCATTAGAAAAATCTGATGAGATTGAGGTATCTATTAGGGAAAGTTATTTGTTGTCCTATCAACATAGTTTTCGTTCTTTTATATTTTTCTATCTGTATGGCCCTTCAATCATGTAAGAAAGCTTGGAGTCTATTTATGATCACCAATTGTTTCACGAATAGCACATTAGAACTCACCGCTTGAGTCATCCCTCCAATTACCCAATCCCCCAAGTTGTTTCTTACTACAAAAGTAGTTGTTACCAATCTCGCCCTCTTCAAAACTACCCCATCAATGTTCATCTTAAGATCACTATGAGGGGGGAGATGCCACTTTACTACATGTGACTTTGTGGTGTTTGGGGTTCTTCTTATTTAATAGGTGATCACACATAGCTTGACCTACCTTGCAATTTCTCCCACTATAGTCTTAGTTGGTCTATTTTTAGAGTTGAATATGAAGTCATTCTGGTTCATCCACAACTTTTCCATCGTGACTGCAAACCATATGGGACGTAGGTTGCACATAGACAATCTTTGTAGATTTCTTGCACCCAGGAGGTTAGAGAGGATACCTAGTCTGTTGTCACACCATAAGAGGTATGGAGCTCCTGCTAAATATATTTTGTAGTGTTGCAGTCTCGAAATAGGTGTAGTGAATCTTTGTCTCCCTCTCTACCTCTAATACAAGTACTAGTTGTAGTGAATCCCCTAACGACTCTGGTTTATTTGTTATCATCCCATTGTGGATCATCTTCCACAATAATGTTTTGGTATGTAGAGCTTGAAGATGCCGGATTTTGGACTAGCATCCCTGCACAGGATGGTAATGGTGCTTGATTGATACTTTGTATATGGTATTAGATAAGAAGAATCCCTTAGGCGACTCTTTGAAGGTTCATAGTTCCTCACCATCATCTTGGTGGGGAGGAATCATAGATTGTATATTGTCTACCATCTCAAATGGGAGCGAGAACAAGATAAATTGCATGTCCCAACGTTCTTTGTTTTCCATGGATGACACCTGTAGATCCTTCGACTTCTCCAGAATGGATTAGTTTTTCCTAATTGGGGCTTGCGGTTTCCCTAGACCTATTGGTCAGTCTAGACACACATACCTTCTCCATTAGGTATAACTACATGTGTGTGGATCCATCTCATCTAAGTGTGTGATAGTATGATTCTACATCACTGAGCCTATTACTCTCCCTCTATGTTTGAGATGATCATATTTGGCCTCCATAACATGTCTCCAAAGAACTGCAAGGTGAGTGAGAACATACCAAACATTATTTACTAGCATGGTAGTGTTTTTTGATCGGTCTATCGAATGTGAAGTCCCCCCTCGATCTTCTTTTCTACCGGATTCTTCCAAGATATTTTGCATTTATTGTTGTGGTCTTCTGTATTTCCCACAATAAAATACCTTATGAGTTTATTTATGCCATCACATACCGTCATTGGCAAGGGAACAGTTTTCATCACATAGGTTTGTGGTGCCACTCATCCAGTGAAGGAAAGAGTCATGTTGACTCATGAGATGATTCTTCCTCTGATAGAGTTTAGTGTTGAGATGTAAGTACTCTTGTTCACTCTAGCATGGATGATTGGCACACTGAGGTGTCATCCCAAGTTGGAGGTATGTATGATCCCCAATATCATAGTTTTTTTCCTAGGAAGCACAATCAGAGTGTTCTTGGAGAAGAACATTGAAAATTTATTTTTAGAAAGAAATTGACCTGACGCAACACCTAACCTCTCAATTCATTTCATCATGACCCCAACTTGGAAGATTGATGATTCCCCAAACAATATTATGTCATCGACAAAACAAATATGGGTTAGGTTTTTCCTTGTCCTGGTAATTTTGAGCGACTTCCATGCTTATGTATTTTCCTCCCTTAGAATCACTAGACTGAGTCTATCCAATCATAGAACAAAGATATAAGAAGATAGGGGATCACCTTGTAAGACTCCATGTTATGACTTGAATGGTGGTAGGATCTCACCATCCTAGTCTACTGAGATAGTCCCCCACTTGATGATGTACATAATAGGGTGTGTTGTATTTTCTGAGAGGGTTTTGCATTGGAGTGTATCATGGATGAACTCCCAGTTCATTCGGTCATAATATTTAGCTAGATTAAGCTTGATCTCCATACACACTTGATCACTCGACCTAGTTCACATTGAATGTATCACTTCTTGTACTAGTACGATGTTGTCAAAGATGTGTTACCCCAACACAAAGCTACATTGATGGGGTGAAATCCAGGCATAATGGTGCAGTTTGGAACTCTCTACGTTTATCTTTGAGAGAATCTTGACACTCACTTTTTTAAGGGTGATAGCTATGAGCTGATTGCATGACTCTGGGGTATTGTTTGTGGGAATAAGGACAATCATGGAGCTTGTCATAGCCTCGTGTATCTCCTTCCCTACAAAATAACTTGAAGTAGTTGAATGTAGCGAGTTCCTCTCACTCCCTCCCATTTTCTCGACAGGAATCCAGCTTCAATTCCATCTAGGCATGACACCTTGGTGGGGTTCATCTTGGTGAAACATCTCCAGATCTTTGGTTTCTCCGGCAGGACAACATAGTCTGCCAACATGGCCAGAGGCAGACTTGGGAATATGCCCAGGTAGTTGCATGCCAGGTCCTTAAAGTTTTGGATCTCTGCCTTTTGGAAAAGGGTTAAAAATGGGAGTGGATTAGTTGCTTCAATATGGTATTGTCTGTAGTCCATCAATTATTCTCATATTTTAGTTTGCATATCATGTTCCTCTATTTTTTGTCTTTCACCAAGGCTTGAATATATTTAGTGTTATTATCACCCAGACGTATCCAATCATACCTTTCTCTTTGTTTCCAATCAGCTTCTTTATTTCTTAGGATTCACAAGTATTCCCCTTGCAGTGTTATGACCTCAAAATCCAATGTTGGATCATGGTGTTGCTCTAGTATTACAAATTTGTATGGTAGTTTTTTAGGAGAGATTTTGTCTCCTTTTGTGTTGCCTTCCTTTCATGTCTGTCCCAGTCTCCAGTGAGATTCATAAATTTGGTTGATGCTTCTTGAATTCTAATTCAATTTTCCAAGCTTGTTGAAAAAAACAGGGAATAAGGCTCGACTACTCTAAGAAGTGTTGGTCTTCATATGGTGTGTACCTCCACCCTTCTCCTTGGTAGTTCAGATTTAAATTGGGGTATAATATGAAGATGGGAGTACCTACACCTGGGTATCAGGCATCCTCTCGACCCATTCAAGGTTCGTTGGGGCTCAATCGAGGCACTCCTGGAGTAGTCCTCATTAGAATGTCATCTGGGGCCCATAGGCACTTAGGTCTTCTAAACCCACAACACTTAGCACTTCAACAAACTCTCGACAACTGGTTGTATTGACTTTATTACCTCCTAGCTTCTGTATTCACTACTATAGAAATGTCTTATAACGTCACATTTAGAGGCGTCAGTTGTATCCCAAAAACCGCCAGTTAAACCCTAAAATGTCGGCTGAAAGCACAAACCGACATCTATATGTGAAGACCAGACAGACATGGGTATCACTTTTTATTTAGCGTCAATTTCTTAATAAGAAACCAACGCGTAAAATCACCTGCCAAATCCAATTTTTCAGTGCAAAAAAATTACCTCCAAAATTTCACATACGACGTTGGTTGTTTACCAAATAACCAATGACTAAAGATTTTTCACGAGATAGAAATCGGGCCCACTTTTGTCGTCGGTTTTAATGCAAGAACCGACGCCGATGTGTTTTCATGTGTTGTGCCTACGAAAATTTTTAGGGTTTAGTTTGCCCAATGGGCATCGGTTTTTTGTGGTGACCGACACTTTTGGATCTTAGGTATCATCTTTTGAAACAATCGACGATGATTGTTAACTTAATATGCCCCGTGAAATAGACTCTTCCCCATTCTCTATTTAGTCATGAAACACGGCTCAATCTCTGGCGATTCTACTCAACCTGCCGCTTGTCTGTCGCCACCGCCTGCTCGTGTGCTCAACACCGCTGCCTGATCGTGTGCTCAAGGACATCGCCTGCCCATGTGCTCAACGTTGTTTCTGCCTACTCAATGCCACCGCCGCCTGCTCAACACCACCGCATGCCCATGTGCTCAACGCCGCCACCGCCTGCTCAATGTCGCCGTCTGCATGTGTGCTCAATGCTGTCGTCACTTGCTCAACGCCATCACCGTCTGCTCAACGCTACCGCTGCCTGCTCGTGTGCTCAACGCCACCACCTGCCTGTGTCCTCAACGCCTCCACTGCCTGCTTAACGCCGCCTGAGGAGCTGTTGCACCTTCAGAGCTCGAGCCTGAGGTCGTCGGAGCTAGCCTCTACTTCCCCTACTGCTAGGTAGGTTACTGATTTCCATCAACTGATTAGTATTTACTTATCTACTGATTTGTATTTACTTATCTACTGATTTGAATTTACTTATCTACTTATTTGAATATATATATCCAGTGATTTGTATTTATGTATCTACTGATTTGTATTTACTTATCTACTGATTTGTATTTACTTATCTACTGATTTGTATTTACTTATGTGATGATTTATATTTACTTATCTACGGATTTGTATTTACTTATCTATTAATTTATTCATCTAATGATTTTTGATTCATCACATTATTTAAATTTAGGCCTTTGTATTTGTTCATCTACTTTATCAACTTATTTAATCATCTACTAATTTTTAAAATTACTTATCTACTTATTAGTATTTACTTATCTACTGATTTTTATTTATTATCTATCAGTTTTATTCATTTATCTATTGATTAGTATTAATGTACTATTTTAACTTGTCTAATCCTCATGCTTGACCTAATTCAGTAAATTTTGATGCATGTTGAAATCAGATTCAAACTTGTCCATTCTAGCATCCTAATTTGATTTGATTATGTGCTTTGAACCTTGAAACATGCGTGTTAAAGATACATTGATGTTGAATCTCAAACTTAACTCACATATGGGTCTTCTATTTCTAAAATGATTATGTGAACTACTAAATCAGTAACATATATATATAATTCTTTGTGCACCCAAATACCTTGTGAATCATGTATGTGCCCTAAGGTGATTAAATGCCTAAATCTTGACTTGAAATATGACCTAGTATGTATGTTGATATATGAAGCTCTAGTTAAAACTTCAAGATTGACCCCTAATTAATACATTATAACAGAATTGAATTGTGCATTTGTGTTGTTGTAGGTGATGTTGACTTCCTATTGATTTGCATATATTTCTTCTTCAACCTTCAAGTGAGGTATAATATTCTCACTCTCCCAATGTGCTTTCTTTATTTCTTTCTTTCTTTCTTTCTGAGGATGATGATGATGATGATGATGACGATGACGACGAAGAAGACGACGATGATGACAATGATGATGATGCTCCAGTCACCGCCACTAGCCACCGCCTGCACCTCCTCTGCTTCACCTCCAACGCTGGCCACCTTCACCTCCAGCCTGGCCACCTCCACCTCCGGCCGCTGCCACCACAACCTACTCAATCCACCAGTGTAGTGAGTGGTTAATTAATTAGATTTGTACTTAGTTTTTCAATATTGTGTAGTTGATTAATATTGATTAATCAGGGTTAATGATGCATGCATGAATTTAATTAATTGATAGTGCTTTATTTATTTATTTCTTTCTTTCTTTCTGATGACGACGATGATGAGGATGATGATGATGATGATGATGATGATGATGATGATGATGATGATGACGATGATGATAATGATGATGATGCTCCAGTCGCCGCTACTGGCCACCACCTGCACCTCCTCTCCTTCACCTCCAGCGTCGACCACCTTCACCTCCACCTCCGACCACCGCCACCACAGCCTGATCGATCCACCAGTGCGGTGAGTGGTTAATTAATTAGATTTGTACTTAGTTTCTCTAAGATTGTGTAGTTGATTAATATTGATTAATCAGGGCTAATGATGCATGAATGAATTTAATTAATAGATAATTCTTTCTTTATTTCTTTATTTCTTTATGATGATGACGACGACGATGCTGCTGCTGCTGCTGATGATGATGATGATGATGATGATGATGATGATGATGATGATGATGATGATGATGATGATGATGATGCTCTAGTCACCGCCACTGGCCACCGCCTGCACCTCCTCTACTTCACCTCCAACGTCGGCCACCTTCACCTCCAGCCCGACCACCTCCACCTCCAGCCGCCGCCACCACAGCCTGCTCGATCCACCAGTGCGGTGAGTGGTTAATTAATTAGATTTGTACTTAGTTTCTATAAGATTTTGTAGTTGATTAATATTTATTAATTAGGGTTAATGATGCATGAATGTATTTAATTAATTGATAGTATTTTCTTTATTTCTTTCTTTCTGATGAGGATGATGATGATGACCATGTATCCACCCATAAGTATGTTTTCGACATTCCCCGATGTGTAGGAGTGGGAAACGGGAAGAATGTACAGAGAGGCGGGAGAGAAATTTTGATGTTGGTACTTGTACCCATTTCGGTGAAGGTTTACTATTGGTGCATGCAAACCAAAGCAGCATGCAAGAACAACTCTCACTTCCACCCGTGACTGCCTCTGACTACCAACCACCTCTCACACCTCAATCACCACTTAGGTATGGTGTAATTCTAATATGACTTGTAATTCTAATAGGACTTGTCAAGTCGAGGTCTCTAGGGTAAGTGGTATGGTGGGAGGAGGGTTAGGGTGGAGGGCCAGGGGAGGGTGAGGGGTGTGGTAGGGTGGGAGGAGGGTAGGGGTGGGGCAGGGTGGAGGGCCAGGGGAGGGTGAGGAGGGAGGGTGGTGTGAGGAGGGTAGGGATGGGATAGATGGGAGGAGTGAGGGCCAGGGGAGGAGGGTAGGGGTGGGATAGGTGATATGAGGATCAAGGAAAACACAAAAGTAGAGGGAAGAAGGGGATTTTATTAGTATCTCTTACATGGTACCCTAGTTTGACATATATGGCTAATGTAAGGATTAGTGTAGATAGTTTAATAGATACAATGAATAACTTAGTTATCATCCTCATCATCATCAATTATTTCTCCGACATGAATATGAAATAACCCATCGTTGTTGTGTGATGTTAGTACTTACATTTATATTACTTTTTCTCAACATTTTACATTGTTGTTGGCATAATGGCTTAGGCCTCTTCCCCAATGTTACTATTCCCTGTTGAAGAATAGTTGGACATCATTTTAGACGATTGTTTATTAGCACAACTTACTATACCTAAACATTGGTGTTATCTAAATGGAAGACGCTACACGGCTGGTGAAGTGACCCTAAATTTTAGAATTTCAACTTATGTTATCGAGGTTAAGTAGGATGTTGACGGGAATCTTATATCCACATCCAGTTGGTGCAAGTAGGTTTGGAATATGCTATTGGGACGCAGTGACAAGATTTTTCTTCATCCGGTTTGCCATAATACCATCAAGGTTTGGATAACCAACATCAACAACGAGACGCCCGATCATATGGTCCGATTTGAGTACTCCACAGAGGATAGCGATGATGATGATGATGATGATGATGATGATTGCTGATTCTGGACCATGTTGCTATTGTTTAAGTTGTGTATCTAGTCTAGTGTCTCTCTCTTCTTAGTTATTTTACTTATGTGCATGTTTAGGGGTACAACAACCCCCTTGTTTAGTTACTGTTTTGGACAATAACACCGCTGCATGTTCATAACTATATTGTGATGATGATGATGATGGAACTATAGGTTTCTACATGTGTGTGATGAATCATGTGATTAAATGTGTGTATACATGTGTGTGATGAATCATATGATTAAATGTGCTTATACATGTGTGTGAATCACATGATCCATTTATAACATTGTCCATCTTGTTATTTTTGCAGGTTTGTGGCCTATTGTTGGCTGATATCAATGGATGTTGTAAACCTACAATTCAAAACTGAACTGCAGGTTCTGCATCCTACTGACCAGCCATACAGTAGGCCTGCAAACTGATAAGAAAAAAAATCAGAACATAGGTGTCAGTTATTAGTATAAAACTGACAACAAAGACATACACCGTCGGTTATTAGCAAAAAATCGACGTCTATGTAGATATGGGTATCGATTATATATAAAAACCGACGCTGATGGTGCCCTTGTTGGTGCGTTTTATTGGTGGAGGGAAGGGTTATATAGTGTTGATTTTTTTGAAACGCCGGCGTCTTTGACTTGGATATAGCATCGGTTTTATTAAATAACTGACGCCTATAGTGCCCTTGCGGGCAAATTTTTGGTGGCAAGAAGGGTTATGGCGTCGGTTTTAAAACCGACGCTGAAGGGTTTGACTTTTAGCGACACCACTTGGGTGTTGCTTTGAAACCAACGCAAAAAGCCTTAAAAAACTGACACTAACGGTCAGTTTTGTACTAGTGATTGGTTCCAGGATGGCGGTGAAGTCTCCTAGAACCAACCATGACAAGCTACTAGCTAAGGCAATGGTGTGTAAATGGTTCCATAATAGGTGTCATTTGGTATACTTTGTGTGGGAATAGACAAAAGTGATCAAGACCTCCTTGATCACCATGCAATGAACAAATTGCTTATGGAGTGCTAGGATTTTGACACTTCCTATATGATATTTCTAAATTACCCATATGCCACCAGAGAATCCAGTTTTATCAAATCTATGAGAAGCATCCTATCCTAGGTGTTTCACTACTGAGGTTGCCATTTGACCACTAGTACGTGGTTCCAAAATTTCCATATGTATATCATGTACTGGACTAAGTAAGCCCAGATTGTGATTTGGATGTCTTGTGACGCCCTAATCCCCGTGCCATCTCTAATGACCCCAGAGACCGGGGAGTCACCCTCGGTAAACCACCCTTAATGTTTTATTTTCATAATCACTTATAATTAACTTAAAGGAAAAACCTAATAGCTTGAATAACATCGGATCGTAATAAAACTACAGAAGCACTTACCATTTACTTTACTTGGAATAAAACCAAACTGACACGACATGTTACATTGTTCATACATAAAGTAAACCCAAATAGATAGATGAAATATGAACTACATATTACATTACATTCTCTCTCTACCACACCACATGCCCAAGGTCCGAGGGGAAAGGACTAAGAGACCTCTATCTAACTACAAACTACCTTCTAAGAACTTGGGTGATACGATCCTTCAGCTTCCTCATGCAGACACTAACCTAAAAAATGTTTCAGTAGGTTGGTGAGCTACTGGATCAGTGAATAGAATTTCACCCAACAGTGACAGATAACTCATTTTATGATTATTAATTGGAATAAAATACTAAATAAAACTAAATAATCAACATAATATACTTGCAGGAAGATTAAAATAAATAGAATACTTGTTCACTTGGCACATACATACTGAAATCATGCAATAAAACATCTTAATATACTGATAAGGGTTGATTACTCAACATATGAGAAATCATCAGTAGCATTGTAAATAATCTGAAATTCCTAGAAAAATGTGCACATCAATCCTAATCCTGAGTTGTGCATCACTTAACTCAATTAAGAGTTAATTACTTATCATGACACGAATTATTGATAATAACTGAGAATTTCTTATGATATCCTTGCAAAATGTGTCAATTTGTATAATTATTAATAAATTCGCATTAAATATGACCGGGAGTGGGCAATTAGGTTTCTATTGAACCCTTTCATGTCATTGTCATTTCTTTGAAATCGAGCATCTATTAACTTACTAAAAACGTACAACCTGGGTTTATACCCAAACTGTATCGTTACCGGTCATGTGCTATTAAGTTCAACATTTACTCGAGCAATTTAAGTTTCGATCAATCGTGCATTTACACTAATCCCACTCACACATCAATTAACTAATTAGCATCTTGCAAACGTTAATAAATCAAAATGTGCAAATTACAAAATGTGCAAATTAGAAATTGAGCAGCGCCGACACTGCCCGACACCAAGGTAAATGTTGTTACCCGCAAATAACATTAATTCAACCAAAAACACCCGATTATTTGAGTTAAATGTGCTTCGTGAGTGAAATTCTACTCGCAGTGGTCCAAGATGTCTGAGATCGACTTGAAATGCATCTAGAGGCCAGTTTTTGGGCGTCAGTAGGTCTTCTTCAACTTTGGTGCATACCTGGTTCAAACGTAGCACACACACATTTTCTTGATTTGGGCGTCACACAATGTTGCTTTGTGCATGGACCTCAAAGACGAGTTAACGGCGTCGTTCCTTGGTGCTGCCTCACACCCAAGGTGGCACAAAGCCACAGCTACAGCTGCTGCTACTCAGACATGGTTGGGGCACTGCCCCTATGGCTTGGGCACCGCTCCATGATGGCTAGGCGCCGATTCTTGGTGCTTGAGGTGAGGAAGAAAGTTGGCGACACGCTGCTAGCCGCTGGCCGACTTTAAGGGGCCAAGAGCACCTGCTCCTCTTTCCAATCACAGTCGACCAACCTTCTACTACTGGGTGCCACACCCACTACTGGTCGGCCTCCCAAGCAAGTGGCTAGGTTGAGGATGGAGGGGGGAAATGTAGAGGAGGAAGGGGCACCGCTGAAGCGGCCCCTCTTGAGCCCCAATGGTCGTCATTACTACTGCTACTTGGCTGTGAATGCATCTCTTGCAGGTCAGCCACCCCTACTGGATGGATGGTGCTAGGGCATGGAGAAAAGAGGAAAAGGATGGAGGAAGAAGAGGAAGATGATGGCGGAGGTTGGGCGATGTTGAACCAAAGCTTTTAAGCCCTAAATCGACCACCACCACCATAATTGTTGGTCGGTCGAGCAGCTAGGTGTTGCTAGAAGGCACTGGGTACCACTCAAGAGGATCGGGAATATGAGAGTGGGATAAGGAAGAAAGGGGAAAGGGAAAGAAATAGCTACTTACTGGAAAAATTACATCCAAGCCTAAAGAAACATAAAAACATCATAACTATTGACTCGAATGTCCGATTTGCGTGATTTCTTTTGTAAAATTCCAAACACGAGATCTACAACAACCTCAATGCATAAAAACATGCTAATTAGACGGTCTCGCTTGATCAAAGCACTAATCGCATCTTGAACACTTAACTTAATTAACATGATGATGCTATTATCATTGTACTTATTAGTTAACTTTAATGTGGGTCATAACAATCTCCCTCCCTTATAAGAATTTTGTTCCAAAATTCCTAAAAGAGAAAAGGAAACTTGTTACACATCTCTGACTTAAGCTCCCATGTGGCTTCCTCTAGGTTGTGGTTCCTCCACAGAACTTTCACTAACGGTATCTCACAATTTTTGAGCTTCTTGATCCTTCAATCAACTATCTATACATGTCCTTCAACATAGGACACATATGCTCTAAGCTGTACAGGTTCTGGGTCCACTATCTTCTCTGTATTAGGGTAACACTTCTCAACATCGATACATGAAACACATCATGTAGATTAGCCAAATCAGATGCTAAATCCAACCTATAGGCTACAGGTCCAATCCTCTGAATGACATGATATGGGCCCATAAACCTAGGAGTCAATTTGCCTCTCTTTCCAAACCTCAACTGTAACGCCCGTGCCCACTGCCCAAGGCTCTAGTAGAGTTTCAGGAATGACGACTGGCCCCACAGACAACCACTAGCCTTAACTACGCATTTTTTCCTCACTTACGTGCAAGCCAAGATCAACTTCTCAACTGGTCACCCATCTAAGTACAACTCCAAGCTGAGCACGCTTAACTATGGAGTTCTTTAGGGATGGGCTCCCTGAAAAGGAGGTGCACCTTGGTGATATGGGTAGTCCAATCATTCCTTTTAAGATCATGTTATCAAAGGCCTCAAATCCTGGGATGTTACAATCTCCCCCACATAGACTCTTGACGTCCTCGTCAAGGCTCAACTATATGGCCTCATAATCTGACCCCATTTCAGTGCAGACCCACAATGGCCCATAAACACCCAGCTCCCGATCATGGAATACCAGTGCAAGGGTGGCTACATCAACTATGGACATCCCTTTCCTACATGCCTGGACTGCACGGCTCAAGACTGGCATGCCACATGCCCATGTAGGCCCCACCTACTGGAGGGGTTATGGCTCTGATACCATTTGTAATGCTCGTGCCCACTGCCCAAGGCTCTAGTAGGGTTTTAGGAATGACGACTGGCCCCACAGACCACCACTAGCCTTAACTGTGCATTTTTTCCTCACTTACGCGCAAGCCATGATCAACTTCCCGACTGGTCACCCATCCTAGTACTACTCCAAGCTGAGAACGCTTAGCTATGGAGTTCTTTAGGGATTGGCTCCCTGAAAAGGAGGTGCACCTTGGTGATATGGGTAGTCCAATCATTCCTTTTAAGATCATGTTATCCAAGGCCTCAAATCCTGGGATGTTACATCAACACTCTTTTCCATGGTGAAACTTTCAGATACACTTCATCACCAACCTCAAACTCAAGAGGTCTACGTCTCTTCTCAGCATAACTCTTCTTCATGTCTTATGCAGCTTTCAACTGTTCTCTGATCACTGTAATCTTTTCTATAGTCAAATCTACTATCTCTGGTCCAAGAATCTCTTTTTCACCCACCTCGTATCAACATACAAGTGATCTACACTTTCTGCCATACATGGCTTCATATGGGGCCATACCAAGACTGGAATGGTGACTATTGTTGTATGCAAACTCTATAAGGCTCAAGTGTTCTTCCCAACTTCCACTGAAATGCAAGACACATGCTCTCAGCATATCCTCAAGAGTCTGAATGGTCCTCTCTGACTGACCATCTGTCTGTGGGTGAAAAGTTGTACTGAACCTCAACTTTGTGCCCAAAGCACGATGCAACTGATTCCAAAACCTTGACGTGAACATAGGATCTCTATCTGATATAATTGAAATTGGAATACCATGCAGCCTGACTATCTCATCCACATATATCTTAGCCAACTTCGGGACATCAAAGGTTGACTTAACAGGAAGAAAGTGAGCAGACTTAGTTAGTCTATCCACAATCACCCATATCGAGTCACAACCTCTAGGTGTCCTGGGCAACCCTACCACAAAATCCATTGTGATATGTTCCCACTTCCACTCTGGTATAGGAAGAGATTGCAAGGTACCTGCAGGTTTCTGATGCTCAGCTTTAACCTGCTGGCACACACTGCATCTAGCCATGTACTCATCTACACCCTTTTTCATACCTAACCACCAGTACAACTCCTTGAGATTCTTGTACATCTTAGTGTTTCCTAGATGCATAGCATACATCGATGCATGTGCTTCCTCAAGAATCTATTCTTTCAAATCACTATCTCCAGGTACACACAACCTGTCATACTGATACAAAAAACCATTATCTGAAAACTTGAACTCTGGTCTTTTTCCCCTTGCCATATCCTGCATGATCTGCTGTAACTCACTGTCACTCTACTGAAGTTCCTTGATCTGATCATAAAAAGTAGGTTTGACTTGCATCTGTGCAATCAAACCACTATGCTTTGTCACCACTAAGTCTATGTTCAACTTCCGCATCTCCACTAGTAGGTCTCTCCTGAAACATGCCATAGAGAATACATCAGCTATTGAACTTGACTTCCTGCTGAGGGCATCTGCTACCACATTCGCCTTAGTAGGATGATAATATATTGTCACATCATAATCCTTGATCAATTCTAACCATCTCCGCTGTCTAAGATTCAGATCTTTCTAGGTGAAGATATATTTCAAGCTCTTATGATCCGTAAACACTTGGCACGCCTCATCATAAAGATAGTGATGCCATGTCTTAAGAGCATGAACTAATACAACTAACTCTAAATCATGTGTCGGGTAATTCTCCTCATTCTTCTTAATATGTCTAGATGCATAAGCTACTACCTTGCCTTCCTGCATCAACACACAGCCTAAACCTCTCCTTGAAGCATCACAAAACATTGTGCAACCCTTATCTTCCTCAGGTAGGATCAACACTAGTGTTGTAGTCAACCTCTTCTTTAAAATTTGAAAACTCTTCTCACAGTTGTCTGACCAGACAAATGGTGCATTCTTTCTCGTTAAGCATGTTAGAGGTGACTCTACAACGCTGAAGTTCTGGATGAACCTCCTGTAATAACATGTCAATCCTAAGAAGCTTCTGATCTCAGTAGGAGTCTTAGGCTGCTCCCACTGTATAATAGACTCGACTTTCTTAGGGTCAACACTTACTCCATCTCTTGAGATGACATGTCCAAGAATAGACACCTCAGCTAACCAGAACTCACACTTACTGAACTTAGCATATAACTAGTATTGTCTCAACAATTGTAATGCTATCCTCAGATGTTGCTCATGCTGCTCATCATCTCTGGAGTAGATCAAAATGTCATCTATGAAAACCACTATGAACTGATCCAAGAACGGCTTGAAAATTTGGTTCATCATATCCATGAAAGTTGTGGGGGCATTAGTCAGTCCAAACGACATGACCAGAAACTCATAATGCTCGTATCTTGTTCTAAAAGTTGACTTAGGAATATCTGAAGTCGTTATCCTCAACTGATGATATCCAGATCTCAAGTCTATCTTAAAAAAGATCGTCACTCCATGCAACTGATCAAACAGATCATCTATACTTGGAAATGGGTATTTATTCTTGACGGTGATCTTATTCAACTATCTGTAGTCTATACATAGTCTCATAGTACCATCTTTCTTTTTCACAAACAAGATTGGAGCTCCCCATGGTGAAGAACTAGGTCGAATGAAACCCTTATCCAGTAATTCCTGTAACTCAATCTTGAGTTCCTTCAACTCTACAGGTGCCATTCTGTAGGCTAGTAGCGCTATAGGTTGACTACCTGGCAATACCTGGATCTCAAAGTCTATCTCTCTTTCTGGAGGTAGACCTGGCAACTCATATGGGAAAACATCTGGAAACTCATAGACCACTGGCACATCCCATAGGTTGATTGTGCTCTTCTCTGCTCTGGTATCTACTACATGTTCCATCAACGCCTCACAACCTTTCTGCAACATCTTATCAGCTACAACGGCTGATATGATACACGTAGGCAAAACTTCCCTATCTCCAGTAAAGACATAAAAAAATCCACCCTGTTGAAAGACAACCTCCTTCTTCCAACAGTCGAGTTGAACTTGATACGTCTCTAAGCAATCCATACCCAATATAACTTTAAAAGAGTTAATATCTAGGGGTATAAGATTAACCGCGATGGTGTAACCACCAAAAGTAAAAAAAAAATCTGGGATAAAACTCTGTAAACACCGTCAGTTCACCTAACGGAACCATCAACAACAACTCAACATGTAACTCCTGGGTTAACAGGTTAAGCGCACAAGCTAAAGAACGTTGTATAAACGAGTGAGTATCACCCGGATCTATGAAAACTGTAACTGAAATGTTGTTAAAGAAAAGCATTTCTCCTATAATTACTCGAGAAGAAACAATACCTTCTTGTGATGTCAAAGAGAAGAAGCGTCCTGAAGCTCTTCCTCTCCTACAATGTCCTCGTTGTCCTTCCCTAGCACTGGGTGATGCACCAGCTCGGGAACCTAAAGCTACAGAGGAATCGGGTCCTCCGGCTGGATCCTATCTCGGGACATTCGAGTACTGTGACTGGGAACCATGAGATGCTTACTGTTGTAACTGGGGGCAATTCCTCTTGATATGTCCCATCTATCCACACTGATGACATCCTTGAAACTTTGTTCCCCAACACTATACTGAGTGTGGTCTTCCACAGATATCACATGCTCATGTCTCTCACCTCGGTGGACCTGTCACTGAAACCGATGATCCAGATGACCTTCCTCTTGGCATATAGCCCCATCTCCTTGGACTAGATCTTCCCCTACTCTGAGAAGATATCATCTCTTTAGATCCTTGTTTACTGAAATAGCCAAAACCACATCCAAGCTTTGAGAAGAAACCACCACCACTTCCTCGGTGACCACTACTAGGTTGTCCTCTACCGAAGTCTCGGGGTCTCTTTCTATTCTCATAACACTTATTAGCGTTCACAGACTCCTCTACACGTCTTGTTACCTCATCCACATCATCTCTACCACCTGGACCCATCACCTGAGGATTAGGTCCAATGTGGCTGTCAACTTGGTCCTCATGACCACGTCCTCTTCCAGCCATCTGCAATAGTATAACAGAACACTTCATGTTAGAAAATTGCAGTTAGAAGGAAGACACCTAAATCCTAATCATATTGGTCTCTTATCATCCCCTGACCTTGACTTAGAGTATCTACGTACTCAACCTATGCTCTGATATCAAATTACTTGTGACACCCCAATCCCCGTGCCATCTCTAATGACCTCGGAGACCGGGGAGTCACCCTCGGTAAACCACCCTTAACTTTTTCTTTTCTTAATCACTTAGAATTAACTTAAAGGAAAAACCTAATAGATTGAATAACATCGGATCGTAATAAAACTGTGGAAGCACTTACCATTTACCTTACTTGGAATAAAACCAAACTTACACGACATATTACATTGTTCATACAGAAAGTAAACCCAAACATAAAACTGAAATCTAAACTACATATTACATTACATTCTCTCTCTACCACACCACATGAACAAGGACTAAGGGGAAAGGACTAAGAGACCTCTATCTAACTATGAACTACCTTCTAAGAACTTGGGTGATATGATCCTTCAGCTTCCTCATGCTGATGCTGACCGGAAAAATGTTTCAGTAGGTTGGTGAGCTACTGGCTCAATGAATAGAATTTCACCCAACCGTCGTAGACAACTCATTTTATGATTATTAATTTGAATAAAATACAAGATAATACTAAACTGAGAAAATCTAAGCAATATAATTTAAACGACAGGAGATGTCAACATTTCATTAAGATAACAATTGCTGCAAAACTGTAGATACGATTAAACAACAACGAATACTAAAATTTCATTTAAAGGACAACTGCTATGAAACTAACTCAAATCTTTCTTAACTCTTTAACTTATAGAAACTCTGTGAACCTATATGAACATATTTTATCTTATACCCTGATCATATGCAATGTACTCTACATATGAAGACTCGTAACGAACTACGATCCCACCGTATAAGACTTAGCCGACACCCTGGGATAGCTAAGTCTAACTACTCTCCTGGTCTGTAATAGGAAAACTGGCTCTCTGGCCTCGACACTTCTATGGTGTCATAAACTATACTCCTCTAACCTGAGCACACAGGAAGAGAGTCTAAGATGCTATGTGGGTCTCATCTTAGTACGCTCTGTGGGTACCTCTAGGTTACCACAGGGATCTCCGGTTCATGTTGGGTAAACTATCTTCTCTTAGGAGACTTCCTCAAGGGCTTCGTCTCCCCACACACTCTGTGGGTGCGTTCTGACCCCCGTATACTAGACACACGGTAAGGGTAGGTCATTTCATCCCAAAGGCACACCTCTCATAGTGATTCTATGGTGTCTGGGCCCTTAAATCTATCATTTCACTAATCTTAGAAGACTCTTACTAGATTGTACATTTCTCTTACTTATACTCGACTCTAGTATCTCTATGGTACCGTGTCTATTTACCTAAACTATACAACACGACATGAATATCATTCTAAATTTGATAGAGGAGTTTATTCAAACCAATAAAAAATATTAAATAATCCACATATTGTACTTGCAGCTAGATTAAAATAAATAGAATACTTGTCAACTTGGCGCATACATACTGAAATCATGCAATAAAACATCTTAATATATTGATAAGGGTTGATTAATCAACATATGAGAAATCATCAGTATCACTTGTAAATTATCTAAAATTCCTAGAAAAATGTGCACATCAACCCTAATCCTGAGTTGTGCATCACTTAACTCAATTAAGAGTTAATTACTTATCATGACATGAATTATTGATAATAACTGAGAATTTCTTATGATATCCTTGAGAAACGTGTCGATTCATATAATTATTAATAAAGTCACATTAAATATGAACGAGAGTTTGCAACTAGGTTTCTATTGAACCCTTTCATGTCATTGTCATTTCTTTGAAATCGAGCATCTATTAACTTACTAAAAACGTACAACCTGGTTTTATACCCAAACTGTACTGTTACCGATCATGTGCTACTGAGTTCAAAATTTACTCGAGCAATTTAAGTTTCGATCAATCGTGCATTTACACTAATCCCAATCACACATCAATTAACTAATTAATGTCGTGCAAATGTTAATAAATCAAAATGTGAAAATTAGAAATCAAGCGGCGCTGGCACTGCCTGACACCTGGGTAAACATTGTTACCCTCAAATAACATCGATTCAACCAAAAACACCCAATTATTTGAGTTAAATGTGCTTTGTGAGTGAAATTATACTCACAGTGATCCAAGATGACCGAGATCGACTTGAAATACATCCAGAGGCCAGTTTTTGGGCATCAGCAGGTCTTCTTCAACCTTGGTACAACCCTGGTTCAAACGTAGCACACACACAATTTCTTGATTTGTGCATCGCTCAACGTTGATTCGTGCATGGACCTCAAAGATGAGATAACGACGTCGTTCCTTGGTGCTGCCTCACACCCAAGGTGGCACAAAGACACGGTTGCAGCTTCTACTACTCGGACATGGTTGGGGCACCGCCCCTGCTGCTTGGGCACCGCTCCTTGGTGGTTGGGAGCCGCTTCTTGGTGCTTGAGGTGAGGAAGAAAGTCGGCGATGCGCTGCTGGCCGCTGGCCAATGCTAAGGGGCCAAGAACACCTGCTCCTCTTTCCAATCATGGCCAACCAACCTACTACTACTGGGCACCGCACCCACTACTAGTCGACCGCCCAAGCAAGTGGCTAGGTTGAGGATGGAGGGCAAAAAGGTAGAGGAGGAAGGGGCGCCGTTGAAGCGGCCCCTCCCGAGCCCCAATGGTCGTCGTTGCTTCTGCTACTTGGCTGCTAATGCAGCTCTTATAGGTCGGCCACCCCTATTAGATGGGTGGTGTTAGGGAATGGAGAAAAGAGGAAAAGGATGGAGGAAGAAGAGGAAGATGATGGTGGAGGTTGGGCGCTGCTGAACCGAAGCTTTTAAACCCTAAATCGACCGCTCGCACCACCACCCTAGCCATTGGTCGATCGAGCAGCTAGGCGCTACTAGAAGGTGTTGGGCACCGCTCAAGAGGACTGCGAAGATGAGAATGGGATAAGGAAGAAAGGGGAAAGGGAAAGAAATAGCTAATTATTAGAAAAATTTCATCCAAGCCCAAAGAAACATAAAAACATCATAACTATTGACTCGAATGTCCGATTTGCGTGATTTCTTTTGCAAAATTCCAAACACAAGATTCACTACAACCTCAATGCATAAAAACATGCTAATTAGACTATCTTTCTTGATCAAAGCAATAATCGTATCTTGAACACTTAACTTAATTAACATGATGATTCTATTATCATTGTACTTATTAGTTAACTTTGATGTGGGTCATAACATGTCTAATGAACAAACACCCTATACATTCCATGTAGTAGAAATCATCTAATGGTAGGGATTTGGTGGTTGTTGGTTGTTGGCATGCCACCCTTGATGTGCTCATGCACTTTGTATGGTGCCTTCCTCCCTCTCTTGCTAGAGCCCGCCTTAGCCAACTCTATATCTTTCTATTTTTGAGGTGGGATCCAACATTCACTTCCATCGATGGTTGCAAGAAGGATGGTGGGAACCCTTAAGTTGTTGTGGTTATGCTAGTTCCAAAGAAGTATGACTATGATGTTGTGATTTATCCTGCTTCTCGATGATGACTACTATATCGTCATCTAGTATTTTGGTAGCCTGGTGTTGGTTCTCTTTGCATTGGCCTTGTCTTCATTCAATATTTCCTTGCCAGTTCTCATTACTCTAGTTTTGAATCCCCTTTAGCAACATCTTAACTACTCATTGGTCTTCTAATTACTTGTTCTTATATTGTTCGCTTTCTATTGTATCCAATCAATGTATGTGATACGCTCATCTGATACATTGAGTTCATCCTAAGTAGCTATTTTAGTTGTCATATCCGGCTCAAATTATTGAACATGTTGTCCATGGTGATACCTCCCCTATTGGTACTTGGGATCTTCTTTGACGCCATTGAGGTTGTTTACATGCATTTCTTCTGAGAAATCT